>JAODLD010000101.1:26893961-26918105 GCA_026781065.1 Mormyrops boulengeri | reverse complement strand
CCCCCCCCCCCCCCCCCCCCCCCCCCCCCCCCCCCCGGCCGCCCCCCCCCCCGGGGGGGCGGGGCCCGTGTAGGGGGGCCTGGGGGGAACGGGGGGGGGGGTCTGGCTGTGTAGGGGGGGGGGCGGATCTCAGTGTTTGGCCTAGCTGTGGCAGGTGGCCCAGTAAATCACACCATTGTCTAGATCTCCATCCCAATATGAAATTAATATTTAAATGATTCTTTGTCCCTCGGTATCAGCAACTGTTACAATATCAAACCGCACTCATATTTCCAACAAACTAATTCTTACAGCGTGTTTGTTTAAGACTCATTCTAACAGCAGCAGATCTGTGGTACAAACCTGGAAGATGTTGACAGTGACTCTCACACACTTTGCATAAAGTCCTCAGCCTGCATCGAACAGAGGGCGAGCACAAGGGGGCGTGGCAATCGGGCTGAATCACCCCATCTCAGGGGGCCAAAACCGGATGATATACGCCCCAATAGCGGATAGATTCTCTGCTGCTATATCAGATGACTGTGATTTCCTGTATTCATGAGATGACCGGCCATCCTCAGCGGAGACGGAAGATCGGGAATGGCTGTCCACGGCATGAGCCTAAGCCAGAGGAACAGAGGCAGGATGTCTATGGGGGTCTGGCCATCCGCTCACGCTGTTAGCGCTCGTATGGAGATTTTATTGGGCACGGCATTACAGTGTCCCTGAAAGGCACAGGCCTTCAAATCAGGATAAATGTAAAGAGGCAAGAACATGCAGAACGGTCAGCTTCGCTCTGACAGCACTGAGGTGAATAACACAAGCCTTTATTTGCCTTGCAATGCTTCTTTTAGTATATCTCATCACACTCTTATATTTGTGTGTGTGTCAGATACAGAACATGATTGCACTGCATCCACCAGGCTGACCCGTTACATCCGAACGGCTCAGTGCCACATGCGGTTTCAGGCATGGCTGCAAACTTTCCTGTTTCTCTGCGACAGGCTTCACAACTAAGCTGATCTGCATCAGACCTATGGGGGCGGATATTAAAAGCTGAGCATCACTTGGTGTTGTGCTGCACTAGGGCCTCTCCTGTTAGCATGTTGCACCTTTGGGGGTAACCCAGTGCCATTGCCATTTAGACTCTTCATTAGCGCCGCCCCCCACTCTCCCGACACCTTCGGCGTCCCTAGGACTTGACCGTTCCTTTAATCACAGCACGGTCATCCTCAGTGTGACCACCGCATTTATAAATGTGACTCCGGATTCCTTCGGGCTGACAGCGGCCTAATTTGACACTGGCCTGTTTGGCTCCATGCTCATTAATGCGTGACCCTGAGGCCTGGCTGGACATAAGCGCAGCTTAGAGAGCAGATGCAGAACAAAAGCAGAACCAGGCCGGGGCATGTGTGTGTGTGTGTGTGTGTGTGTGAGCGCGATGCCAGCACGTGCCAGCGTGAGGCACCACTAAGAGCTGGAGAATCAGAAGGACATGTGCGTAACAGCTGGCACTAATGCAGAGTCCCTTATGATGGGCTCAGCCTCCATATACTTTTATAAAGGGCGAAACCAAAGTTGATTCTCAAATTAGTCATGCGCACGTGTCATTAAGCAGCAGAAAATGAGGTTAACTTATATTTATTTATTTATCAGATGCTTTTATCCAAAGCAACGTACAATTGAGAGAGCGGGGTCATCCAGTGCTGGGAGTGATTGGGGTTAAGTGCCTTGCTCAAGGCCCCAACAGTCACATCACTCTGTTGAGCCTGGGATTTGAACTGGTGACCTTCTGATCACAGGTACAGAATCCAAGCCACTGAGCCGTACACCACTCAATGGGTAACAACCATTTAACCATTAAAAAAAAACACTAAAACTAAAGCTAAATTCAGGGTTTTTAAAAACCTGCCTTAGACTCCACCGAGCGGCTGTCTACATGCCGAGATAAGATAAACCTTAATGGCAAAAAACAAACTTTGCTTTCTCCACACAGAGCATGAAAGCTGCAATTTGTACATCTGTCAAAAAAATTATACAAATCCACCTCACAGGGTCCGTTTTAGTAAAATATTTGAACAACCATCATGCAACCTTTCATCTGAAAAGCAAAAGGCAAAAATGCAGCACGTGAGATAAACCCAGGAAAAGCAGAGGTGCACATGAAGGGAGTGCCTGTGAAGTTGGACGTTCACGGCTGTGAAGCTGGCCGTCCACGCCTGTGACGCACTGCACAATAGCACAAAAATTGCAGTATTTCATTCTGTTGTTAGATTTATCGGATTTATAATTTATTTACGACGTATTCTTTTACAAAACCATTAAAAATGTATGAGTTTTTTGGCACAAGGATAGTTTTTCTTTATTTCCCCTTAGAGGGACAGAGTGAAGGTAAACTGATGTTCATTCAACGTCAGCGCTGTATTTATTACCTGAAACTGAAAGCATATAAAAATAAAACTTCACAACAACTGAAACAAGGTCAATATATGAAGCATGCACACATGAGCCAGATATAATAATTCCTGATCAAATTTATTTATTCCACTGCCATGTACCATTCAATACTAATCAACAGAGTCACAGAATAAGATGAGTAATATATACAGCATTGGTATGAAGAGCTGAGGCCAATGAACAGAGCTCTCGGGGATGAGAATGTCCTCAGTAGTGGTCAATAAACTGTATACCTATTTTATCTTGTCTCATGGCATGATATCGGTCTATATTGTGATGTAGACGTGAACTTCCAGTTGCTTCAGAGACAATAATGATGCACAATAACCTTCCGTGAAAGATCACAGCACGTCCCCTGTGCAGAAGATCTCTTTGATAATCACTGTAGGGGCTCTTGGGCGAGTGACTGACCCCAACAGGAGCCGCTCGGTCTGATTAAGGGTTCGTGTTGCTCTTGTACTGTCAAAGTGCGATGGGCCGATACGTTTTTTGTAGAGCATGTAGGAGAAAATATTGCCGATGAGATGTTTTAGGCTCTAACACCAAGGTTAGAAAAGTCTGCCTTCGGAAACACTTCACATAAAATCACACTTAATAATTCCTACTGATTGTCAATGACTTCAGAAAAGATAAAAAAAACAACAAAAAAAGGTGTATCACTTTCACAAGTTAAAATGTGCTTTCATCAAAATCGTTCACAGTGTCCATTTCTTTTTATTCAGCAGACACTTCTGTCCAGTGATGTACAAGTGAGGCAAATAGCACATTACAAATATTTGTGCAGTTGAGGAGTTGGTTAGGCATAAGTGCATTGAGCTTCCAATGAATGCCCAGGTACAAGCGTAAGCAGTATTGGAGCAAGAGCTGCACAACATCTACCAACAAAGCAAGAACCTAATACGACTATGCAATGACCAGAAGTGCAACGCTAATAACTTTGAAATTATGGACAGTGCATCCTTACGACACACTTTACCTAGGACAGACATAGCGGAGATCCTGTGACTCAGCTATACTAAGCTATACAAATGCCCCTGAAAGCAGAGGAATGTGCACTATAATTTAATGTGACACAATATCGATGAGCCACACACATGTTCATGCGCTCCAGCCACACGAACCTCAACCAACCACAACAGCCAGAAAGGCCTGGTCAATCTACATTAATCCTAATAAAGCTCAGTGGTGAGGAAGGAAATGAATGATGGCGAAGGGGGTATGAATTATTCAGCAGTAACAGGATTATGATGAAAGATCATCATCTGGGTCTTCGCTGTGGGTTCCGCTGCCCTATATACATTTATATCACTTCCCGAAGGGACCTGGAGGTGGGGGCACAGCACTTCGGGTCCCATAAATGTTAAATTAAAAATTAATTAATGTTGAATAATTGGTACATAACCCCAAAGCCGAACAGCAGCCAGCCAGCCGCAGTTCCAATTATCCAGTTTACGAGAGCTGACGTGCGATTACACTTTTCATACAATCTATTTTGCTGCACCATGTGATGTGTGCCTTTAGTCATGCGTGTCTATAGAATAGACTATTAAGATCACACATGTTGCATGACAATGGCCATGAAGAGGACAGAGAGGTTTAGCTGTGTTACTTTGAGGTGCAGATTTTAACATGGATCCCTTGTCATTAACGCATAATCATGCTGTACGCTGGTTTGCAGCTGCAATAGTCTTGCATTGTTTGAAACGTTTCTGTGCAGCTGTTATCTAACTCCATTAGTTATCAGTCAGCTTCTGTTGTATTTTAGGATTTTTTATATATACATAACTGGTCTATGCACAAAATGTTTACTTTCATGTTTTACTAAAAGTTGAGTCAATGGCACTGTTAAATTGCTCCTATAATTAATGCAACGCTATGACAGAGAAGCCTTTGTCAGAAATGCTGCTGGAATAAACACAATTTATATTTTTTTAAAACCTAAACTGTCCAGATGAATTAAGAGTAGAAATTCAGTCATGATGGTGACCACCTTGCTTGCGGCAGGATGCTCCCTCGGCAGACATCATCTCCTTCTCCACCAGACCGCCATCCTCAGGTTTGGCCCCCAGCTGTTTGTCACAGGGGTGTCCATGGGACTGGGGGTGGGGGGGATTGTGACGTAGCTGACGTAGGATTGTGTGAGTTCCCTTGACAAACGGGCTCCATATCAACTACATGAAAGTGAATCTGTGTTATTTCTTAAGTGGTTATTGATAATGGATGCATCTCTTTACATTTTATCAGCTACTCTGATATGAATTTATTAAAATGTAGATGAAGTAAAGACTCATCAGATTAAATACTGAACTAAAATGAAGTCTCCTCTGTTATTATGTCACTCTTCATATCTTCCCTGTTCCCCGTTTCATGCACCATTATTCTATATAAAACATGTAATAATGAATTACCTCACACCCTTGTCAAGCGCCTTGGGGGCACTCTGTTGTGAAAGGCGCTATATAAAAATAAACCGAATTGAAAACCTTATGAAGGCTGAAACATTCCTCAGACTGAAGAGGCACATTAACAATCCCGCAAACTTACAGTACAGCAAGGTTCAGGAGTCCTGCTGTGTGCCAGATGAGAAGCATCTCATAGACAGGGGTAGGAAGGTCACATGATGCATTCTGTGCTGAGAGGCAGACCCACGAGTGATGCAAATGCGGCCTGCCCCAGTATTTATTACCCGGTTACTGGAGTTGGTCACCTTTAACATACTGTACTAGCTAATTCAATGAACCGGTCATAATGTTCACAAACTCTCAGCTTTAACAATGAGACTCCAAGGTTACAGATTTTATGAAACTGAGTCCCATTAAATACCTTACATGACCCATTGTACTTGTAAGTACATAAGTTTGCCTTGTGAAGCAATTTTGCCTGCGGATGCTTAGGGAAGAATACATCTGAATCTGCCATAAGAACAAAAAGAACAGGATACAAACATCCCAGGGTGAAATTTAAGAAGTTTAGAAACTAGCGCCCACGCAGAGAAGCACCCACACAGAGAAGATACCACAAGGAAGGTTGAGTCAATGGAGGGATAATTAGGCGCACAGTAAACCGTCTCTCACAGCCGACTAAATCCTGATCAAACAGCCGACCTGACAAGAGGCCTCCTCTATTTTCTGAGCAGCAGCCTCAACTTTTCAATCGACTGAGTTTGCACTCGATGCAGCAGGACAGCACCGGCCTCTTCTCCTGCAATACCTGCACTCACAGAGCATACAGCAACTCTACACACCACCGCTACTAATTACAAACATGGCAACTGTGATAGAGCTAGACAAGGAAATGCCATGCGTACAGTCAGATCCAGATCTTTGTACTCGACAGGTACTGTGAAGAAATATCATGAACGTCTACAGAGAACCTTCAGGCTCTGTGATGCCAGGTTTCGAGATGCGCTTCCAAAAAGTGACATGCATGGAAACCAGCGAGGGGCCTGAAAAATGTTTCGCACGGAACCTCCAGATAACACAGACTGGGGATTCTCACAGCTAAACACAAAGCTAATCAGGCACGGCTTCCGTTGGATCTCTGGATGGTGCCTTCACCACAAAGCAACGGTCAGCCCACTGACTGTCAGAAGCACAGATGAAAAACAACAGCAGCCTCCCTCCCGTGGCCGGGAACACATCTGCCAAAAAACGGGCTTAGTTTAGCGAGCGTGGAGCAGCCTGGCGACTCCTTCGCAGTAATTAAACATTAAGAGTAATTAACAGTAAAAGCTGCTTCAGCTGTGAATTCAGCAATTTCAGCCATTCCACGTGAAATGAAACGCCCAGCAGACAGGCATGTTAAAAATAACTCGACACAACTCGTGTAATTAGGCAACGTCAATAAAAGTAGTAATAATCCCACAAACAGCCCTCCCAAAGGCACCTTTGGTGGGGAAACAGTGATGAAACGTATTAAAAGTAAGTGGGCAGCTGGCTCTGCGGGGGGGTATGAGGAGAAAGAACATTTAGTGCCTCTTATAAGGACATTTTTTTAAATACAAAACTGCAACAATAACAAGCAGCACATGGCTCCTGCATGGCAATTTTTATGAGCTTGTGTACATAGTCAAAACCAGTATTGTTCCAACAAAGATATGGGGGTCCGACTCCTAATGACAGCCAGGCCCTAGGGGTTTGTGTAAAGAAGTGAATCAGCTTGTTAACGGTATGTTCTATTAATACCACCATAGGAAATCCAGCAAATGGGCTCACGTTTTCCATAAAACCATACCTGATTCCATGGACTGGCCTAGCTGTTCACTGTGCATCCCTGCCTTGCATCCCTTGTGGCCATGACACTGTCCTGAGCCCCCCCCCCCCCCAAGGACGCTGCACTGGTAACTTGTGGTAAGTGATTGCAAAGTGTAGACCCTCAAACTAAAAGGGCAGGTATTTTCGTATATTTCAGTTTGCACATTACAATTTTTGGTTAATTGATCACATAACTCAATAAAAATAAGAAAATTCTGTACTCAAAAATATGTCTTAAAGCTTGTAGTGATTTAACATCAGGGTTCAGCATCTATGACTTGTGATTTGTCTCATTCTGATATCAAGAAGTAAGCTATCTGATGACTTATGTTGGAAATGATCAAAATTTTTTATTTAAGATGATACAGGAGCCTAGAGACGACACTGCAATACACAAGATGAGATCAGATATACTTTACTAAACATCTCCCCATCAACACAAAGCAGTCATCAAGCATACTAGCCTTTACCGCAGTCACATTTTCAAATTGGTAAAATACAACCAGAGAAACAAATGTGGAACATCCTGGAAGATGAAAAGCAAGGAAATGGAAAGGAAAGCAATTGCGAAATAATCTAACTGCAGACAAAAACTTGATAAGAAACATAGCAATTAAATCCGAGAAAGGAAACAAGAAATAAGGGGAGGGGGGCAGGGGGCATAAACAGGCTGGATTCATTTCTCACTGTTTCCATGACAGCAAATAAATTCATCGCAGCATGGAAAGAGGTGACCAAATTGAAGGAAAACAATAATGAATAAATAGCCCTGAAAGAGATTAATATTCAAGGGCATAGTTTTCTGTGAAGGCAGATGGTGACATTTTCAGGAATTATTTCATCAAACAGGCCCATCTAGGTTCACAGGGGTCATGCACAGCAGGCTTTACAGCAGACAGGAGACTTCCTTGTTCCCAGAGGGCCGCCTTCATTGTATGCTCCTTGCTGCGCATCCTTTAGTTCAGCTTGTTGGTACAAGATGAAGTCAAGTGTTTAATGACATTAACTTTGTTATCACCTAATAAGGGCCACACATCATTTCCTCCAAGACATCTCTGCCTCTGACATGTCTCTATCCCCCAAGAAGTTCACATGTGGAGTGGAGCAAGGATCAGACGTAATGATGGACACCTACCCTGGTAATCGTGTGACCTTTGCAGAGTTGATATTCACCTTCCCGTAATCCAGAAGGGCTGAAATATTCTAGAATAAACACATCTAGTACACAGAAGATATCTAAAGTCCTTAGCAGTACTCAGTAGCAGACTTGGTGACACAGCTTGTTAACTGATCCAAATACAATGAAATACACAAACAAACTGATCTGGTGACTGGGCAGGGAGGAAGAGAAGTTGCATTCATGAAGCACCAGGCTGATGCCATCCGAGGGCCGCTCTCTTCACAAAGGCGTTCTGGGCGGTGTGCTCAAGCAGAATGACCTTTGGGTGTCTTCAGCTTCCCCTGACTGATAAACGATCACAGCCACTTTCCCCCCTTTCCACTCCAGCTGGACTACACAGTATCTGCAACTTCTCCTATAACAAACGGCATGAATAATGTGGATATCCCAGAGCGCAGAGGGAACACAGCTGGGGAATACACAGCTCAGTCCATCACAGGGCAACTAACTCTTCAGTTGGTAAATACAGCACACAATCAGGTGAGTATATTAAATACCATAAAATGTACGACGATCAAATGGAAAAAGTATTTGGACAACCATTTCATCAATTAGTATAACTGTTTTCAATTAAATGGCTGAGACGATAGTTACAGTTTGCTTAATAGGTCTATGTGTTACGATCCCTGACAATTCAGCACAGCACTTACGTCAAGTAGGGTTGGAGATCTATTGGTGGAATTATCACTAATTGGTCATCATCAAAGTCACCCCATCGAAGAAGACGACATCATCAGTTGTGCACCCCGGCCTCACTGGGCATTTCGGCACACTTGTCATACTGGGTACTTGGAAAAATCCATGTAAATATACAGTATTCACATGATGCCAGATGCAGAGTATTGATCCTACAGTAAATTCCGTAGTACTGAATAGAGGTGGTTTCTGATAATTTATTGTTTAAACAAGATGGTGAATGTAAATTACACAGCATGCAAAGAAAAATAACTTCATACAAGAGCGATGGGCCCCATATGGGAAGTGACATACTGCATGTGCCCACAGTCAGCGGATGGGTGTTAACTCATCCTGGTGGGGGGGCTTCTTTACGATTCTGATTCTGGTTGAGGTCATGAGGTCACCATGAGCCCAGTGATATTTATCACACCTGTTTCAGCCAGATAATATACACAAAGCACATGTGGGCAGGCTTTGTGTCTGGCCTTCGAGAAGCCTGAATCGGTTAGGGATCAAAAAAACGCCCAGAGCTTTAGACATGAACCTCCAAATGTTGCAGTAAAAGCAGAAACATGTGTTAAGGACACGAGAGATGTAACTCACACATGGATTCCTCTCCGAGTGCTGTATTCCATACAGAGCATATCTCTGAGAATCAGATGCTGGAGCCTGGGACCTGAGATTACAGACAAACCAGTCAAAGCTACTTCAGATCCTTAAAGACCACACCTCGGAGATCAAATGTAGTGACAAATGCAATAACTGCTCCATTTACCCAGAGTCCCACCACTTCCACACATACACTCCTGGAATAGTAAGCTCAGTCCTTCCATCAATCAGTATTTTTGATGTGAAGTTGATCTTGCAGGACGATTATTGAATCTTCAGTTTGTCAGACATCTTGAAGATACTTCTTTTGTTTGATCCACCTAAAGACTGGTGTTCAGGATATATTCTCGAAGCTGGGGATGAGCAGAAACATAAGAGTAGCAGTTGTATTTTGACTCCAGCTTCCTAACCCCTAATCCATCGCATTGTCCTGGAACAAACATCGTTTCTCAGAGAGATCACCAACAGATCTGGTTCTTTGTGCTGTTTGCCTAACAATAAGTGTACTACAAATGCACAAGCTGCACTGTGCAAGAGCAGGCAGGCAGGAAAGTGTGAGCAAAAGAGGAACACTGCTGTTTTGTAGAAGATCTATTCTGCTCCACATAGTATATGTAGATACTGGAACAAGAGCAGGGTCACAGATAAACCATTACAGTTAACACATTACAATGTGGACAGGAAGACTTTTTGCCTAAGAATACCTATACTGACAATTTCACTTAAGATTACACTTAAGGCTGTGCTATTAGCTCCCAATTCTCACTGGCTGTAAAACAGCAGCACCTTGACCTTTTTAATATATTGACAGCTCTTTTCTGGCTGTGAGGAACTATAAAAGGAATCACCTTAAAGTCTGATCTCATCCACCAGAGAGCACCAGTACAGCTCCAAACTCTCCCCCAGAGCAGATTCAGTTTTACCTCATTTATGCATGCCTTTCCTTATCCCACCTCACCTGAAATACTAATTGCATGTTTAGTTGCTTTCAGGATGAATATGATTGCGGAAATGCGCTTTTTTTCCCCCCCAGAGAGGATTAACCTACCTGTCAGTTTGCTGAATGTTATGCAGAAATGCTCAGGGATGAAAACCATCCATTTACTAGACATCGTTTGGACACTTAATTAAAATTCTGTAGCCTTCTCCACTACGGAAATTAAAATGATAGAAAAGTAAAACCTGCTCTGCAAACTGAAGTTACAATATGGCTTTAAAATAAAGCTGATCCTGCAGCCCCCACACTGACCCCCCCTTATACGGTTTAGACTAAACCGTTATATTAGACTTATGGGTAAAATGTGTTCACTGGTGAACAGGATAAATGCAAAATGACACATTCCAGTCAAAAGCAGCCACTTAGAGAGGCAGAGTCACCGTAAAGATATGTTTTAAAACGGAGGACCACTCCGTGAGCCATAAACATGTGTTCTTGTAGCCTGCAAACGTTAAGATGTCAGCAAATTCCAAAACGAAGGTAATATTTTCAGAAGGAACAGCCCCGGAATGCTATGCTCTAAAATATAGCTGTGATACTTTCTATTTTTTTTTTTTTAACGCCACCATTAAATTCATTCTTGCATTAGAAGGCATTCATCATTTTTAAGATTGATGTGACTCAGTCTGAAATGGACCCTTTCAGTTACCATCCCTGTTCATTTAGTGCAATAAATATGACGTAAAAAATTGTGGCTATTTGAAGGAAGAATATTTATTGATAAAATATCACCATGTTCTGTAAAGCTGATTTACTAGATTATACATATATTTTAAAATATAAATGAAGTCGCTGCAGAAAACATTTGGTTCAAAGATACTGTGGTAGCTCTGCTGTAGCAACTTTTATGGTGCACACTGTCAGTAAACATGTATAATATTCATTAATAACTGTATTATTATTGTGCAACCACTGGACCTCCAAGGTCCCTGCATGGTCACCAGGTCACTGTTAACCAGGGAACAGGTGAACTTCATGCCCACTTCTGACATTTTGGACAGATGAGATATGAAAAGCAATCAAAAACCAAAGAATGTGTTTTCCCGAAATAACAGAGTGCCAGACAAAGGTCAGGGCTATAATGGTGAATCGTCACATCTTGAAAATCACTCACAATTCGTCTTGAAAGAAAGCAGGGTGAGATGTACGAGACTGATAAAGGGCTGTCCTCAGCCCCCTTCGTCTGTACCCTTTCACAGCTGGATTTAAGCTTCGAAGTCTAGCAGTGAAATGAAATCTTGAAGAGAATGGTCCTGCTGCAGTGCTTTCACGAGGGCCAAGCAGATGACAGGTTTGCTTTCAGATGAGTATTTACATCACGGTGCTTTCATTCCGCTCGCCTTAAAGTTGGACAGCCACCAGAGCTTCAGAGGCAGGGATCTGGAGAGACCCGGAGCCGAGGCCCCGCTCAGCACTTTTCTCCTGAATCGATCCATCGCGCCCTGCAACCTGCATCGAGCATCGCTCTGTCCCTCTGATGGATCGGTCCTATGAGCTGCTGGGATCCAGCACACCTGGCATTTTCTGCTTGGCTCCAGACTCTGAGTATCAATAGTGTGAGCACCTGCAGTTTGCAAAGGTGGCGCTGTCCCATTCACTGTCCTCCCCAGAGCCCCGACAACATTAAACTCTGAGCTGAATACCTGGACATGGCTTAGTGGAGTGCCCTGCAGTGTGCCCTGCGGCGTGCCCTGTAGACTGCCTTGCGGTGTGCCCTGCAGCCTGCCCTGTAGACTGCCTTGCAGTGTGCCCTGTAGACTGCCTTGCGGTGTACCCTGCGGCATGCTCTGCAGAGTGCCCTGTGGCGTGTTCTGCAGAATGCCCTGCAAAATGTCCTGTGGTGTACCTAGTAGAGTGCCCTGCAGCATGCTCAGCAGAGTGCCCTGTAGACTGCCTTGCAGTGTGCCCTGCGGCGTGCCCTGTAGACTGCCTTGCGGTGTACCCTGCAGCATGCTCAGCAGAGTGCCCTGTGGCGTGCCCTGTAGACTGCCTTGCAGTGTGCCCTGTGGCGTGCCCTGTAGACTGCCTTGCGGTGTGCCCTGCAGCCTGCCCTGTAGACTGCCTTGCAGTGTGCCCTGCGGCGTGCCCTGTAGACTGCCTTGCAGTGTGCCCTGCGGCGTGCCCTGTAGACTGCCTTGCGGTGTACCCTGCGGCATGCTCAGCAGAGTGCCCTGTGGCGTGCCCTGTAGACTACCCTGCGACGTGCCCTGCGGCATGTCCTGCAGAGAGTTCTGCACCGCGTCCTGCAGAGTGCCCTGCAGTGTGGTCTGCATAGTTCCCTGCGGTGTGCCCTGTAGACTACCCTGCGGCGTGCCCTGCAGAGTGCCCTGCGGCATGTCCTGCACCGCGTCCTGCAGAGTGCCCTGCGGTGTGGTCTGCATAGTTCCCTGCGGCGTGCCCTGTAGACTGCCCTGAGACATGCTTTATAGAGTGCTGTGACATGCCTTGTGGCATACCCTGTTGGGGCCTTGTGGCACAGTTATCCCCTATAGGCGATGGTCCGCCATTTTGCTCCCTTGTAGAGTGCCCTGCGGCATACTCTGTGGCATACCCTGTGGGGGCCTTGTGGCACAGTTATCCCCTATAGGTGATAGTCCACCTTTTTGCTCCCTCTCAGCTCCTGGCCAGACAGTCCAAATTTTGCAAATAAGTCCTGTTTGCAAATCACTGCTTTAAAGTACATTCAACAAAGAACAGCCATGGACCCTGGGATGGCAGGACAGGCATATTGTAAACATTAAGTCTCTCTAGCTTTAGACAAACCGCTGGGATGTGGGCAACAGCCTCTGAGAAGAACAAAAAAAAAGTCAAACCTGCAAAAACCCGATGACTAGAGAGACTTTGGAGACCAGTAGATATGAGAGCGATATGTGGAGTTTTGGTATAACACTCATGGGGCTGTATCAGTCTCATTTTCAACACTGAAGAATTTTAGATGGAACGTGCAGACGTGGAAGATGGACTGCATGGCTTATCTACTTCGTAATATTTCCTTATGGCCTCTCCTTTAAACATTTTCCCTGGCTAATGTTGGATCACAGACATCCAGGCCTGCCTCATTCCCGCAAACTTTCCACTGCGTCACTTTCTTCCTCACTGCCAGACACACAGACGTTCATCTGAATCCACGCATGCAAACCTTAATGAAGCCCCAGCTGTTAAGGAAGCAAGGAGACTCAGTGGCTGACATTGATCATGACTCCCATTTCGGGAAAATACCCTATTTAAGATAAAAGTCATTGTGAAAAGGTGTAATAAAATTCAGCAAGACACTTTATTTCCCTCTAAAAGATAATGCACAAACATTTACAGCCTTATTATTTGATGTCTTTCCTGCCCATACATACAGCATTGATTTCATCTCGGAGAACACTAGAGAATTAAAAACATAAACCACTTTGGTTAAACTTAGCCGCAAAGATGCTATGAGTACAGAAAATGAGAACATTTTGTTTCTCTGTTTTGAAATGCCCCGCTGCTCCAATCAATTTTTCATTTTAAAACTATCAATTTGAAATTATCCAACATTGTATTTAAAATTTCAAGTGGCTTCTAGGCCAAAACTAATAAGGACTATACTTTTAGCAACGTAAAGCTGCCATCTATTTGACCTTAAAATGTTACAACAGGAACACCGTGCTATATGTCCCCCCCCCCCCCATGAATCCTATAAGAAAAATAACCAGCAAAAGGCAGATGTAAGTACTAACCTGCATTATGAATTTGGTTAGCTTTTTGATAAGCTCATTTTCTATCTTAATCAGTTAGACATTGCTTTGACGGATGTTGGAATACTTAAAATGTTCAATCCAATGCAGGTTTTCCTCATGTTTACACATCACCTTGAAAAAAATTAATACGCGTTTCATGATTTACATCCAAGTCGGCATCCTAAGCCACAAAGCAGGATGATAAGACTTATGTCTTTTATCGCATCTATCTATAATAATATCATGTCCTGGCAGTTTTTATGCAAACTCGACAGACTCATATCGATATTCCTGGAGAAAATAGCAACAATTTAATGTCCATCAATTACAGTAACAATAATCACTAGAGTTAAGTAACAATAAACATCTAATTTAATTTGGATCATAATTAAAATATAACATTAAGCGGCAAGGAAGTGAAGTCCCCCTCATTCCAAGCACACACACTGGGCCGCTGAGACTGGAAGTGCAGGATTTTGAAACGTTGACGTGAGACGTGTGGATTTTCTTTATGGTGATGCCATGTGATTTAGGAGCTGTGAGTGTATCTGTCAGGAGACAGGATCAGTCAGGCTGATAGTGTGATTTATAGGCCCACTGCGCATTCATTTCAGAACGAGGAAAAGCGATTAAGTCAAAGCGGCCTTTTCTATCAGCACATCCCCCGCACGGCCGGACCAACTCGCGCTGCAGCGGTTCCACCTCGGCCATTAAGGCAGACACTAGCGTGGCGTTTCCCATTCCGGGCCTTAACTCGAAATAAAAACAAAGATTAAAGCGAGAATGCATGGAGGGACTCCAAGCAGACACAGCCGGGGGGGGCTGTGGTGGCGTTGGAGCGTGTCGGGAGACGCGGTAAAGCGGCAGCTGCGCCCAACGCGCCTCCTTCCGGCAGCTTGCCGCTGACCGCATGCCGTGACTTATCAAGCTGTCCCACCTTCCCCTGCATCCCCCCCCACGGCGGCTGGCAATTAGCAGCCCACTCACACCAACTCTGCCCCAGGCCACTCCCCCAGGGATGGGCCAGTTTGGCCCCCAGAGGCACCGGGCCAACAGCATAACGGTGTGCTGATCAGGGGGCGTCGACCTACATGGACATGCCTCGGAAAACCCAACAAAGGGGGCAGGGGACACCTCGCCGAAGTTACGTCATGTTTAGTAAGGCTCACCCAAAATGAGCCAAGTAAAATTACCTACAGCAATCCAAATACATAAAGGCATTAAATCCCCAAAAAACATTACAGCATTTCTTTACTCCATTCTTTTCTTCAGTGGAGACTGAAAACATTTAGGTGGGGTTTGAATCGTTTGATGCTTGGCTCTCAGAAGAGAAAGACATGCTGTCAGAAGCAGTCACTAAATTTTATTTCGAAATTAAACATGTAGAACTTGGCTATTTATTAGTGTAAGTTGGATCACAGTTAGTTGAGGGGCAATAATTGACACTCAGTCTAATTTCTGGACCAGCATAAGCAGAGCTCCCCGAAACCCATGGGCTTTTCAAACACAGGAGCTTCAATTATGGACCAGAAGTTGGAATAAAGAGCAACAGGCAAGGCTGCAGATAAATGTGTTATATATCCTCTTAGCTGTGGACATTTCGGCTTACAAACAGAACACCCAGAGAGATAAGAATTGTTTTGAGAGAAAAGGGAAGGAAGGAGGCAGAAAAGAGAGACAAGCAGGGAAGTACGCAGACGAGAAAACGAGGACTCAGACAGACAACAAAAGCCAAGTACACCTGTGACTCGATTTAGGGACCCAATTCTTGACCTAAAACCAGCTTGAAAGGTGAACACTTGTAAATGAAAAATGCTGTTCATATAGGAGAAACAACATATGGGTGTTCACTCAAAAATCTGCCTCAGAATACACAACCACTGCTTGGAAAAGAGGGTCATCCCCATAATAGCAGCTGACCAGAGAAAAAAAATGACAAAAAGCATACAAAATTGTGTTATCTTTACAAATCAGATGACGATACTGGTGATGCATTATTATATAATATACAGTAGCACCCCGGCTCATGAACTTAATTTGTTCAAGGGCTCAGTTCGCGACCCGAATCAATTTTTCACATTTAAAATAATGTAAATACAAATAATTAGTTCAAATAATACGTTTACGGAAGGGGGACCAATACACAACTGAGCGTACGCTTGTTGGCGGGCTGGCCGCTCGAAAGACGCCAAAAGAACCACAGAACATCCCCCCAAAAAAACTAAACAATTAACATTAAAAGACGGAGTAACAGTCAAAAACAATACAGTCATTTCGGAAATGTGATTTTTTCATTATACCGTACATTATTTTCATATGCCTAAAATTTTTATGTACATTTCGTGATGCCACGCGTTGTATGGCGATGAACTTCTTTGTTCGTACTGTAAACGATACGCAGTTGCCACTATGTGTGAATGGAGAATATAACACTTAAATAGGAGTTACTTAATAATTTATGATATTAATGAAGTACTGTAATTTTATGTATAGATATGTGACAGTTAAACCATCACAAACATGTCTATTAATCACTGAAAGGTACCGCTATAACAGAATGTTCTGTATCTCTCATTTTTTTTTTTTTACTTTTTTTTCAGATATTCGACCTCTGAAGAGATGCAGTAAAGACATACATCTACAACAAGTTTTTTATACATTCCACAACCGTTCTTGGCATAATGTACACTTTCTTCGTGTTTCGGGTGGTTCTTTGAGGCACTTTTGTTTGCGTGTTCGCTGCCTGAACCGGCACAAAAATATTTTTCGAACATCTGATTCGTAACCCGATTTGTTCGTGAACAGGCCTGTTCGTGGGTCGAGGTACCACTGTATATCAATTACGCTTACAAAAAGAAATTACAAAACCTATCAATCAGTAATTCATTAAAATAAGACTAAAAATGCAGAAAGGATGAAAGTGATATGAAGGTGAGGGAGTGGAAAAATCAGAAAGCATTTGGCAAAGTGGAAATGACAGCCAGAAACGCAAGAGCTGGATAGTAATTCATCAGGTCTGGAGATGTGAAAATTCCCCGCGATCATGTCAGCTTACAGTAATCAGGGGGACATTCCCTTCTTCTCCTCCACAAGACGCTCAGCCAAACGGGTTTAAAACACCTGCTGGTATCAGCCATGAACATCCTTCCAGTGTCACCTGCCTAGTCTCTCCTTATCCTGAATCATTTCCTGACACTTACTATAGAACACACACTCACTCGCTTCCATTTACCAAGTTGCCAAAGTTCATGGAGGCAATAAAGCCTCACATGGATTATATCAGCTCTCTAATTAAGCATGTCGAGCCATTCTGGATATGGAAGTGGGGATGAAATCCATTCTAATACCTTAACCCTCATATCCCCATGTGGCAAAACATCAGACCAAACCCTGTCAATAAACACCAGGATTCTCTTCAGGATAGACAGCAGAATAGCCCCGAATACAGACATACCTCAGTGCCGCTTACAGCCAGCGAGCTCAATAGATATCTCCAGTGATTGCAGTTAATTAAAAGTAAGCCAATTGCCTCCCTGTCTCCTGCTGTTAGTTAAGCCTAATGTTTGCCAGATCAGATGAAAGGAACTAAACCGGCAGATTTGCTGTCAGTCAGTGCACGCAGCCCAGACTTCTTCATTTAAAGGGGCTTAAATCTGATCAGATAAGCTTTAATTCAGGTGTAATTCGTTCAACTACAAGTTCCCCACTGAGGAACGCGAGCAGACATTCACTCTTCATTAATGACAGCCTGCGCCCATTAATGTCCATGAGGAGCAGACAGACGCGGGAGGGTGGAGCTCTGCCGAAGCAAGGCCGTGTCCTGATAGGTGATCTACACACAGGGAAGCTCCTGCTTCATCGGGATGAGTCACATGCAGAAGAGCAACACGAGCACGCATGTGGGAGCCCAACACAGCACAGCACATGTGTGTGAGCCTGACGTGGCACCCGTGCGCTTTACAACATGACACTTCTCCAGCCATGAGCCCTTAAACCTTCTGCAGCCTGCATAGACGACAAGACTGAGGACCCAGACCCATAATGGCCAGAACAGAGTGAGGAGTGGCAAGAGCGCCCCCAGCAGGAAGGCATTAGGAGAGAACTGAAGACCTAATATCCCAATGGCCAGTACAGAGCGTGCACCCCCAACAGGGAGGCATTTAGACAGGCAGACAATCCAGACACTTGATGGCCAGTACAGCGTGTGGAAGGGCAAGAGCGCCCCCTGCAGGATGGCACTGAGAGAAGGCTGAGAACCCAATACCCTGATGACCAATGCAGAGTGTGGAAGGGCAAGAGCGCCCCCTGCAGGAGGGCATTGAGAGAAGGCTGAGAACCCAATACCCTGATGACCAGTGCAGAGTGTGGAAGGGCAAGAGTGCCCCCTGCAGGAGGGCATTGAGAGAAGGCTGAGAACCCAATACCCTGATGACCAGTGCAGAGTGTGGAAGGGCAAAGGTGCCCCCAGCAGGAGGGCATGAAGAGAGGCTAAAAGAGGCGAACTAAATCACAGATTTCATTCAGTCTCTCCCCACACAGAGCAGCTCATGTCTGACAAATCCAATTAGCGCACGCTGCCGCTAGCCTACGCCTGCCAGGCTGCTGCTGCCGGGGGCTTCCAGTCTGCTCCGGCTCCTTGGGAACGCATCAGCACGTGCAGGAGCGCTTGCAGAGACGACCTGCAGCCTGCCTCACCGTGTGGGCACATTAGGGACAGAGTCTCCCCCTCAAGGCTGCTGTGCTGAAAGCGGGGTTGACAGGGCAGCGATGTCACTATCTCAGTAAAATGGGGGTGGAGATGTTTCACCTTCCCGGCCAAACAAGAAAAGATGGGTGAGTTTCTGCACAGTGGAGGGCACATTTGGTACAGGATGGAGGAAGGAGTGCGACCCGGGGCCGGGGCTTAGAGCACGGGGGGGTTCACACCTCGGAGGCGAGGACAGACCTGGCTGCGGATCGCGGGCCCCTTCGACTCATCTAACCATCTATTGTTCGCAGAAATGGAGCAAACGGCTCTCAGCCGCTCTGAATTTCACCCAATTTATTTTAGACCTAACAGGCTTCACTTAATGAGCTGAAGCTAAGTGCCCCCTCCATCCTGCCAGTGACTGTCGGCCGCACCAATTACTCCCCCCGCTCCCTGCCGGCTCCTTTTCCTCTCCTGATGTCTGCCATGAACATACTGAGAAGCTCAGGGAGCCAAAGGGCCGCTCGCGGCGTGCCAAAGCAGACTCGGGCACTCCGAGGACACCTCTGTCGATGATGTCACATGCATGGCTGCACAGGACAGTCACTGTGGCACATTTCTCCAAACTATGTACTAAAATAAAAACTAAGGAATATTTTCCTTAGTGTCCATATGATCACCCAACTATCATAATGAGTGCTATTGCTCACAGAGATGTGGAAAATCATACTTACGTCACATTTATTTATTTAGCAGATGCCTTTACCCAAAGTGATGTACAGGACCAGCCAGTTCATGGAGCAAATGGGGTTAAGGGTGTTGATCAAGGGGCCAATGATATGGTTCCTCTGCTGACCGCAGGATTTGAAGCCATGACCTTTCAATCACAGACAGAAGGTCCAAACCCACTAAGTCATACACCAAATTACAGTATTAAAAAATCCTGGAAAAGTGTGGCCAAGATTCCCAACAAGGAATGAAAAAAACAACAGAAATAGGTGCATAGTGTGAGCAAGCCCACGTGAAACCAGGAGAACGTGAAAACGCCACACAAACAGCGTCAATAACAAAGAAATATAAATCCGTTTCCACAGGAGAAAAGTGTCGCTCGTGTCGAGATTTCCCGAAAGATCAACTGGATGATCCAGGGGGTTATTGGAAAAATCTTCTGAATAGATGTAATAGAAGTGGAACATTTTGGCATTGATTTAAAAATGTCAAAAGAATGAAAGTGCACAAACCAGCAGAATGACCTCATTCTAACCAGGCCACATGGTTGTGGGAATCACATGGTTAGCAGCCCCAAGACTCAAACAGCTTGCAGTTATTGATGGAACAATGACTAGTGGATTATAACAAGGAAATCTGCAGCAGAATGTCAGGGGATCTGCCCGTTAGCAGGGCGCTAACAGAAAGTGGGTCATGCAGCCTGACAAAAGATCCTAAGTACAAAAGTAAGTCTACAGCACAATAGCTGAGGAAGATGGAATTTGCCTTTTCAAAAGCCCTAAACTTAAACCAATTCAAATATTGAGACATAGCCCCAAGTGAGAAGCTCACAGGAGACAGCCAAGAGTGTCAAGGAGTTAAAGCAGACCCGAAAAGAGGAAAAGGTCGATATCCCTACAAGGCACCACGCAGGACTGATGAACAGTGATGGGGTCATTGTGACACCAATGGCTCCTCAAAGCAAAGCTTCACCTCATTTTCTGAAAAAAAGATCAGGAAGGTTTGTGTTGGATCAGTGGGGTTATGGTGGTTGGGCCATAAAGCTGGTAGACCATGCTGCCTCTCCCCATCTGTAGAGCTATGTGCTGATGCTGCCCAGCACCCAACCAGATTACATACAATTCATCCATCCATCCATCTATCCACCCATCCATCCATCCATTTTAGGAGACAGGGGCATATCAGGGAGGCACCATATATGCAGAAAGGGGGTGCAAGAAAACCGAAATAGAATGGTCTAACTGAAAGAGTTTCATGTCAATATTGGGGGGGGGGGGGGAATCAATATTATTCAGGAAATTACGGGTTCAGCATATAAGGGATGTGTAAAATAGGCTTGTTTACCATCTGGAATTCATAGCATTACTAAGACCCGAAGGCACGGGAAATAAGAGGTTCTCACCATCTGGGTACATGCATTACGTTACGCTATGTACGTTATATCAGCACTTACACAATTCTGAAATAAAACAAAATATTACAAAAACTGTGGAAATCTTATTTGCCTCCAATGAGTCATTTTCCATTTATTTTCAAATCACTCAAAATCCTTTTCGTGATTAAATATACAAAAATATACAAAATTCATTCTAACGTACCGTTTTTGTAAAACATGTATAAGAACAAAGAGCAGACCGTAGTATAATTACCCTGACATAAAATGCCTTTGCATCCAAAGCAATGAGATGATGGAAACATCTATGCATTTTAAGGGCAGAACGGTTTGTTGGGCTCATTCTGCCATAAGCGTGATTGTTTACATTTTAATTGCTGGGCCATTAGATGGGACACAAGAGCGGTGCAAATGATAGCAGAGTGTGAATGCTCCCCACGTGGGTTTGTTCACCATGATTCACCACATTATAATGAGTAATAGTGAGCACATCCTATCAGGCCTTTCTGACAAACACACACTTCCTGAGTAATCAAGAGTCAAAGTTAACCTGACACTTTTCTGTTATTTTTATTGTAGTTTGGATGATTTTGTTCCAGTCAGGGTGCGATAAATTCCTGTCCGCCACAGAAATCAATAAAAAAAGTTTGTGTCTTAAGCAGAACAGCACTGGAATTTTAATTTGTAATTAAAAAACACTGCATGAACGTTATATGGAATGATGAAACAACAGAAAGTAAATGGCTTTCTTGAATTTGGAAAGAGTGGGGAAGAAGGGCTGGCATAGCTACCCAGAATGAGAGCTCAGTAAGTAAAATAGCCACCAGACCAAGGTCACCATACATCATGGAGTCCGCATGGGGGGTGCCATCATAATGCTCATTCTAATTGATTAGTATAACTACAACATGGCCCATACAGCTCATGGGACTTTAATGTGCACAAAAATGTTCTGAGGGCAGAACAAAAAATGATTGGTTATCTCTTTGAATCAATCAGATTGTAGAGGAGGCGGGACCAACAATCAGATCTCTTATTTCTACGTCTTATAGTTGCTTGGATAGGGTTAGACTTAACCATGCCAAAAGAGGAACAACTGCCCCGGGACGGGCTGGTCACGTGACTACGCTCAGCAAATCACATGGCACTGTGAACGGAGGCCAGACCAGAGGAACCAGCAGAGGAGACTCTTTTTACTGGTAATGAAATACATAAAACAATGTGAAATAAGTATGTATCAGTGGTTGGTGTCCAATAGGGGCTTGGAGGGGAAGAAGTAGGTCAAATACAACTTAACCAGATAATGGACTGCAAATCTGAACCAAACAGAAATATGGGAATGTAAGTAGGTTGTGGAAAATCAGATTTAAAAACTGTCTATTCCCACAACCCAGGGAATGCATCTATGACAAGGTTTAAGAGGAATTAGGCTCTAAGTACTTAAGACTTGCAGAATTATTAAATTATGCCTTTGCATTCATGCTACCATCATTTATATACGATATTGAAAGCAACATGCATGGCTTAGGATTTTACATCCATCCATCTTCCAGTTGCTTATCCAGTACAGGCTCGTGGTGGTGGCGTAGAGCCATTGCCAGGCAGCAGAGGGCGCCAGGTGGGGGTTCTCCCTGGACAGGAATACGGTTTTACACTGCTCATTTATACGGCAGAATTTTCTCAAGATGAGTTACTGCAGAACCCTTCATGGGACAAATCCACAAGGACTTGGCCTTATTAGCGCTGTGCTAACTACAATCAAACACATATATGAAACAACAGAAGGCACTGGAGCTAAAGGACGAAACAAGCAGGCCTGGAACTCATCACAGAAGCCTTTGATCCATCCGCCATGTGACCACAAATCCCGGTCAGGGTCGCCAGGAAAAGGCTCTGATGATCCAGCAAATTTAGACCAGCAGCTTTGCAAGGTCTATGCCAGCAGTACTGGATGTTGTCTTTCCGAATCCCAGATGAAGTATATAATTTGATCTGTCTCACAGTTAATTACAAGGTCACTGACGTTTCAGATTTAGTGACAGAGAGCCTGTGCCACTCTATGGATTGAATCTCTGTATTGATTCTGCTGCCTACAGAAAAGGCAGGCTTGGGATTGACTGAAACACACTGGGCATAAAACGCAGGCTTGGGATTGGCTACGGCACATTGGGCGGAAAATGCCAGTTTGGGATTGGCTATGGCATATTGGGTGGAAACTGCTGGCTTGGGATTGGCTGTGGCACATCATGTGAAAACCACTGTCTTGGGATTGGTCGCGGCACATTGGGCGGAAAGCGACAGGTATAG
The DNA here is from genome assembly GCA_026781065.1 of Mormyrops boulengeri. NCBI lineage: Eukaryota > Metazoa > Chordata > Actinopteri > Osteoglossiformes > Mormyridae > Mormyrops > Mormyrops boulengeri. The sequence goes on along the minus strand of JAODLD010000101.1, from coordinate 26,895,126 downwards.
CCCTCCCAACTTCCAGGTTCTCCTGTCCCATCATTAAACTTAGGAAAGCAAGATTTAAAAATAAAATGTCTCCATCACAGTGATTACTGGCTGTAACAGCCTGTAAATTAAGGGTAGAACCCTTCAACCCAAACACACAGCACTCTTTGTGAGAAACACCTATCAATAGCGTTTTTAAAATAACCAATGTGACCGTTTCTGAACCTGATTAGTGTCAGATGGCACTATGTCGGCCTCAGAAGGCAGAGAGAGAACGAGGGGGCTCATAGCCTTCTCACCACACACGGGCTCAATCATGATCGGGTCCGTCTGCTGAGAGCAGAAGCTTCACAATGTGGAAAATCGATTCACAGGCGATTCGGGTGACAGGGGCAGTGATGAGATCCCATTCCCACAGGGGGAGGGCTTCCCCATCAGGAAAGGCACCACTGCCGCCCCAGTGGCCCAGACGTGACCCCGAGCCTGCGGGACGCAGAGCTGCGGGCGCGGCGCCGGGTACCAGGAGCACGGCCTGACAGGAGCTGTGATGTGCAGTGCAAGTGCGGAGGCATGCTTGTGGGCCTAGAAATAACAGCTTACAGAACGGAGAAGCTTCCTGCCAGAAAGCACAGGATTCAGACAAGGTTCAGACTGTTTGAGATGCCGGCACACAAAACATCGTGTTAAAATATTAAAATAGAAAGCAATCCTCACAAATAGAATAAGAATATGCCAGCCCTCCACAGACAGTACTCGAGTTTAAAATCAAGCATTTTTAACATCCTCCCATGATTTATAAAATGTAGCTCATACGTGATTTTGGAATTTGGGGTTAAAATGAGATTTAGGTCATTTGACAAAAAACATTGTGGTGGTTTAGCCAAAGACCCAAAGTATGTCAGTCAAGTAGGACTAACTGGGGGCACCTGCTCCAGAGCTGAAAACATTGAGTTACCATGCACTGTTCCCTACCTCAGTGTTTCCTGATCCAGTCCGCATACAGTCCACATTTAGCTCCCTCCCAGCTCCCTATCAAAATGTGGACTGTCCGGCAGGTCCTGCTGCCACACCTCGCGCCCAGCAACCTGGCAGCATGTTCCCATGACAACCCTCACTTCAAATTTCCATAAAAGTCCGAATCCATCAAAATGCAGGACCAGTGATCAGACCGCATAGTGTCTATATA
>JAODLD010000101.1:26867536-26886790 GCA_026781065.1 Mormyrops boulengeri | reverse complement strand
CCCCCCCCCCCCCCCCCCCCCCCCCCCCCCCCCCCCCCCCCCCCCCCCCCCCCCCCCCCGATCACAGTCACACGCAGCCCCCCTACCAGGGCCCATATACTTAACCAGTCTCTGAATTTTGGATGAAATGAGATTAATGGGCTACAAGAAACTGATTACCCCCAACAAATGGGCTCTGAATCCTACCTAATACTCTGAAGAACTCACCCCCCCCCCCAGGATGCAGTTACCCCCACGGATCCGTCTTTGGGAAAACCGCTTTGCTTTGGCCCTCGGCCCCATAACCGAAGAGCCGCCTTCCTGCGAAGATGATCAATTCGGCCTGTTAAACAGGGCTGCGGTCCCACAGCAAATTTACACAACCTTATTTGTTTAGGAGCGCAGCGTAAATATAAATTAATCATAAATTTGCTTTGTACTTCAGGGGTATGGTGTGACAAGTCGCCATCTGCAGGATGTAAATTAGCGGGATTCAATTAAGGCGGATTTTCCCATCTGACACTGCTGAAGCCGAGGCAATGGGGGGGTTGGGGGGGGGGACACTCATCAGGTTGTCTTATTAGGGCTGTTTGCTGCTCAGCTCGTCAAAAAGGATTAGAGCTCCCCTCTCTGGTTTGGTTGCTTGCGGAGAGATACCCCAGTGTATTCACGCACATGCATCCATGCACACATGGACAAACACACGGACACACGCACAACTCCCACTCCTGGCTAGCAAATGAGGTTAGGGACTAGCGATCCCATGCGTCTAACCATCTCAAATCAGCAGTTACCGAGACCGTCTATTAGACTAGCCATCGCTCTCTGGAAATAGTGCCCTCTACAGGACGAGGCATAATAGACTGCTTGCAGCTGTGCTTGTTTGGTTCCACTGTGTATTTGTACGTTTTGTATGTGATTCTTACATACAAAAGCTGGGTCTTTGGATGTAAAAGGAAACCCTTCATCAGTAATCCTAAATGGGTAACGGCCACGGATCACCTTCTTGCTCAAAAATAAATTACTCATCTGTGTCCATATTCCCATACAGCTTTCTCAGTGTATACAGGTGTCCAAAGCCAGAAGGACTGTTTGCAGTAATTATTACTTATCACCTGACAACATACGAATTAAATGACAAATTAACACATGGCACCGTATTTAGGAGCGTGCTAATAACAGGTATATCACAGTGAAGAGAATAATTATAAAATTATAAAAACAGTCTTAGATATTGGCATCTTACACTGCTCCGGGGTGGTTCTTTATTAAAGTCTTTATGACCAGATATGTTGTGAAATTTGGTGATTATTGGTCGCTGTTTTGGTACATTAAACCACATTAGGCTTTTTCACGTTAAGTGTTTTGGAATGTCCTGGCCCCCCGCCACCCCTAGTGTAGTGACTGTTTGTGGCCAACAGGGGCAACATTAATGAGTGATTTTAGTGACGGTAAACACCAGCAATGGGCGGACTCTTGCTAAATGTCATACGACATGCCAGTAAGCTAGTTTTACAACGACAGAGAACCAGTTGCTCTATTAAAGAGCTCAGAAATACACTGACAAAGACCAACTCTGAAGAACATATACCATCGCTTCTCTTTTTATTCACACACTTAATAATAAAGTTTACATTGAAAAACTTCAAATAAGTCAACACCATATTCAGAGCAATTAATTTAAGCAACTTCCATCAGCATCTATGCTTAAGTCAGCTGACTTTACGTTTGGCAGCAATTCCCAGTTTCCCAAGGGTTTAGAAGTGAGCATTGTGAGCCATCGGAATAGTGAAAGGCAGACAACTGCCTAAAAACTGCAGGGAAAAGGCTGACCTCCACAGATAAAGGGAAAAGCAAAAAGGTACAGCTTCCAAATAGTTGTGTCGATTAGTTTTGAGGCACAGAAAGAGAGACGAAAACCCAAGAGCGACCATGCACAACGTTTCCCGAGATAACTGTGAAACTCGGGGCTTGTTTTGCTGGTGAACTGCACCCACCGGTCCCGTAGCCTCCATCAAAATGACAGAATGATAAACTCCAGCAAATACCAAGAGAACATTGCCAACAAATCTGATCATAAACATACAACAGAATCAGTCAGCAAATGGGCCCTGACTGCAAGAATTACACCAGTAACTAGCCACCCTGAATTACGGAATAGAATCTAGAGATTATCTGTAGTACAATGTGAAACAGAGCCTAAAAGTGAATCCAAGAGGTCCAATCTAGAAGGATTACGCATGGAGGAATGGCCAAATTCCAAGGCAGGATTCCAGGCCAGAAGAAAGTGGGCCAGAAGATAGATGTTGTGATGGCAAAGGGCGGGCGGCGGGAAAAACAGCCACCATATGGGTGCGAATTCTGTGACTCAATTGTTATTTCCAAAAATAATACCTAGGGATATGTTACTATATTCAGTCCCATCGCTGTTATTATTAAAATACATAATTTAACAAGAGCATAAAGTAGAGACTTTCTGCAAGGGTTTCAGCACAAAAAGTAAATGTATGAAACTGCATTTCCCAATGAGCTCCATGTGAGTCTTACTGCCAAACCTCAAACTCAGAACACCTTTGAAGATGGTTAAGAAAATGAATAATAATTTTGCCCGGCTGTCTGTCTTACACCTCATGAATCCCAAGTACATTAAAGAGATTCCTTTAAATACTGGGAAAATTCAGTAAAACAATCTCACCTCATCCTTCATGCTGAGTCGCTCCCTTCCAGTGATGCTCACAAAGTCAACATCACCTAAATCTATCTGGCTCTGAGTCCAGCATACAGCAGCTGTGTCTGTGTGTCTGTGTGTGTGTCTGTGTTTGTCGGGGGGGAGGAGGCATGCTCGCACTCCAAACTCGGACTGACAGAGAGGCCAATGTGCTGACTGTCCGGTTTATTGTTGAGCACTTGCAATAAATATTTGCCTGCCCTGACGCCGTAAGTAATAACTCAAGCCATCCAGCCTGACAAATTATACAGCCAGAAGATTTCAAAGCACGAGCTGGCCCAGTCATGCGCGCGTCCTGCACAGTCAAACGGATAAATCTAATGGACACCCCCTTCACGCATGCACTCACGCACGCGTGCACTCTCACACGCTGCCCCCACTCCACAACATGTGTCATTAACCACCAGATTCAAAGTCACTGGGCAGGGATAAGCGCCGGGGCCGGGGTGTTTATCGAACCCTGACAGCCTGGAGGGGGTTGTGAGACACATCCTACTGCCTTTCCTTTCAGCGCTGACCTCTAACTGACAGCAAGCTCCTCTAAGCTCCTCTCTGGAAATAAATTCACACTATACCAACCACATCCAGCAGAGACTGCACACAGCTGCTCTGTGAGAGGGCTGCCATCTTACCTCCTAACTCCAAACTAGGCATGAGAACCAGGAACTGGCCAAGGGCCCCCAGACCCCACAGGAGTGAAACACCATCAACAAGAGCTCTTTAGGACAACCTGTACCTACAAATCCCACTATAAAACCTATTAACGGTACAGTTTTCCTTCTTAAAATTAAGATTTGTCTCTCTTCCCCTTTGTATTCGTCAGTCGGTAACAAAAAAAGCACAAGGACTTCCATGCTATCAGCAGTAACTCATGCCTGGTACACGGTAAGAAAAGAGCCGACATTATAAATGTCACAGTAACTACTCTGCGTGCGGTTACCGGCCATTATAGTAAAATATCGGCGTATTAAGGGGATCGCTGGAAGTGGAGTTATTTTAAATGCCCGATGATTCACTTCTGACGAAGAAAATACATGTACAACGAGAAAAAGATTGATACAAATATATCAGGTCCAGGTGCTGCTTTTGTTTTCATTCTCGAAAAGGACAGAATGGCATTCGCCGACGGGGAATCTGGCTTGTTTGTTACACTGACAAAGGCAGCTGTTTGGAGAGCACAGTCGTGCAGATGCAAACCGGATGACCAAATGTCAGGTTCTCTTCTATTTTCTAATATTATTGTTAACTATTTGAGTTTTATGAGTTTTTCCAAAGACTGGGTGGACAGACGCTGCCAGAAAGGAGCGCTCATCAGGTGGCACTCCTGGGAAAGTCGCCGAGACCCATCGGATGCCGAGATCTTCAGTCCGTCGGCTTTTTTATTGACGTTTCTTTTCTTAGGCGCAGAAAATCTTTAACAAATCGGAGCAAGGCAACTACCGAAACCCCTCTGAATTACACCGGGCCCTTATCGGCTGCACTAGGCTGGCTTCGGCGTGGGCATGGCTCGCTTACCTGGGCAGCTTAAGCACCGTGACGGAAATAATGGTAAAAAACCACGAAGCGGCCGCCGGCTCCGTGTCTCTGAGCCCGGAGCTCGGATCAGTCACGCTAGAGCACAGATAATGAACTAGAGGTGAGGGATGAGGCAGCCGGGGGCTGTTTTACCTGGCGCAGTGACCCATGGAGCTATCGGCCTCACCTGGACTGCAATCGGGAGCCGGCTGGTGATCCGGCCGCTGGCGTGGACAACCACCCGGAGCCCCAGAACGACCTCATCCATGCACACGGCTCAGTAGCGCTGACCGGCTGCGGACACATGCAATATTTATTATCCTGAATTGCGGGTTTGACAGGCAAGATGCTGCATTTGACCTCCAACATCTCATCAAAGCAGATGTACATCCCGCCTCCCAATGAAACATTCACTCTCCCGTAACACTGATGAATAGGGAATAATCTTTAGCAGGACATAAGAGTATTTTATTCGGGGCTGGCGGGTTATCAACAACGCCGTGCTACTCAATCACAACCTTGAGTTGCGGCTGAATTGCTGCGCATTTCAAGTTGCGGCGGAATAAAGAGACCGCAACGGACAGGGCGACCGCAGCATCATGTCGGGAAAGGAAAGTGGAAGGATCGCTCCATGAGATAATTAAGCCTACATGTGGGCATCGTTCCTGCTTGGATTTCACTGCGGTAACATAACTCGTTACCTGAACTTCATCTATCCTGATACAGCGCTGTCAGGTCTCAATCTAGCGCCTCATCTCGCCCTGGTGGCTCCAATCTCCATCCAGAAGCAGTAGATACAATTACCTATTCTGATCGGGTTTTAGCGCACTAAAATAACCGCCCTGCCCCCGTTATGCCATTAATATTTCATGAATCATTTTCTCCCACGGTGTTCTCAGTGCCTGGTAATAAGGTTTCAGTGTTTTCTGCTCCCCCCTCTTGGCTGATTTGTGTCTTCGCTGACAAGTCGTGACTGACTGGGTGATTCAGCCGGCAGTGCTGAACATCGCGCAAAAATGGTGGCGCAACACAAACAAAATAATAGTAAATCCGTGTTCCTATGGACGCAATAAACAGAGTATTATATGCGCCTAAACAATTTTTAGTACATCTGGCATTATAGGAATCCATTGAAAAATATTAGTAAATAGGCGTTTGTAGGTGCACAGTAAACTATAGAATACTATAAAATATTAGGCTAGTGCATCCGCGTTCGTTTATCCTAGGGACCCAATAAACAAAATACTAGCAAATCCGCATTCATAGGCATACAAACAAAAAACTATAGTAAATCGGTGTTCGTAGACACACGGAAAACCATAGGCGTAGCTTTAGGGGCGAGGGGACACGTCCCCTCCCTATTGTTGAGAAGAGGGGGAATCATCCCCCTCAATAATATTACATATGATGCCTGGTTTACAAAAAAAAACACATATTTGATTAACCCCTCTCGTTACATAGCCTAATTTAAAGTTTTTTTTCTCACAGTTTTTATTTGGAGACCCCCTACCCTCCGTTCAAACGGTTTATTCTCAACTACCGCTCTGGCAGGCAGACGCTCCACTCCCAGACCTGCGAATAAAGAACACAACATAGGGAGCGATGAACGCGGACGCACGTACGGTACGGCTTTGCATGTGAACGTAACTCACTGAAGACCTTGTATCATAACTAACAATTAATCAATAAAGGGTTATGTGAAATGGTGGCATTTAATCGTCTCGTGAACATTATAAGTTTCATAAAGATTATCTTATTTGATTGTGCAAGCTGAGACTAGCTTGGTTAGTTAACAGCTTAGCACAAACAACAAATAGCCTTTGTGTCAGTTGCTGTTCTCATCCCACTGTGTTTGCTGTCAGGGCATAAGAATGAGTAAGAAGCCCGTCAAAAACGGAGTCAGAGCGGGTTTATTTGGGAAACACCGTATAGTAAGCTATTCGGATACTAGTAACTCAGAATCATTTAGTTCATAAACAATGCTGGCAGAACGTTCTGTTAATTCCTAAGAAGAGATTCGATAAATCCTGTGTATTTACTTAGATAAACCTACTATAGTCGCTATTTCATGTGTTGTGTTTTTGAATTAGTGATTCCGGAAAGTTAGGATGTGTTTGTGAGAGATACGACGTGAACGACAGGGGCATCAATAGTGGACTCTGAGGTGAAGTCATTTTCCCACAAGGAATGGCCTGACTTTCGTTCCGGAGTCTCGCAAATTGCGCATAATTTTAATAATTCCCACAAATTCAGTGTACCTGATGCGGGACTAAACGCACTTAAACTACCATATTAGTTAAGATGAATAACAGTAAAACTGAAATATAAACTTCAGTTCATATACTGTAACTATAACAGCAATAGTTTACGAAAAAATACGAACCGTATATACAGCGCAACTACAGAATCACCTTATAAGGCGACGTGACGTCACACATCTGACCCAGATATAAACATATTATTAAATCTGCTAAAGGTTCCTGCGTCCCATAGGTATAGCAGAACACATTTTTGAAGCACAAAAGAGGACTAATACATGCATTTAGGTATAAGCTGCGTAGTGTTTAAAAATCTTGTTGACTCTTCGGGAAAAAACAAAGCAGTAACTGGGAGACAGTCTATTTTGTTTTCGTAATCCACAGTAAATTTTTCCCTAGCAAAATGACACATTTTAATCATACATAATGTTTCCTCAGTTTGACTATTATGGAACGGCGTCCCATCGAAAATTACGGCGCCGAGCCGTTGCCATGTGCTTCCCGTGACAGCCTTCGGATCATCGCAGATAATCGGATAAAATGTTATTTTAAACGGATGGATGGGCGGATTAACAGGTATCTTCACCATATTCACGGAGTGAAATAACGGCATCTGTGTGCAGGGCGGAACCTAGGGCTTTCCTCAGCTAATACCCAGCTTGCTTTTCCTTCTGCGGGGTCAGAGGCTGCACCAGGATGCCCGTGTCTGCGTCCCGCAGGTAGAAAGACTGCGCACGCCGATGCACTCCTATGTCCGTCTGGAAACGAAAGCTCTTCAAAACTGCTGAAAACTTTCAAAATCCAGCTGTGAACCATTCACGGTTAACGTCGCGTATTCTGGACCAGTGAGTGAAGGGGTGGCTGAGAAAAACATGTGGTGACCGGCGGTAGTTGCATAATGAGCAACATAATGAAAATACTGGACCAAGTGCATTAGCTGTTAATCGGCAGCTTCAAAAAACGGGTTCCTAAGATCAATTATTCAACTCCTTCGTTATTACGGTCAAAATCAGGGTGATTTTTACGTTACCATTTCTAGGGCACGTTTGAGATATGAATTCAGTTTCTCAGCTGAACGTGAATGTTATGTTTTCAAGTCACCACGAGTAAACGATGCACTCTCACAATTTGCTCAGCTATTGTTCAGCGGATCACAGCTTGATATTTAACTATGTAGCCAATATGAATAAGGGAGGGGAGGTAATCATGGAAGGGAATGTCAATCAATTAACCACGGGGCAATAAACCGCAGAGAAGAGAAACAATTTAAAATACAAAGGCAGTATGATGATAAAATGCTGAATTGTGTCACACCGGGAAAAAAAAATCTGCTCCTTGCTAGCCACCATTTTCCTATTTGCAAGCATGCTGAATTTCTGAAGGAAACCAGAATGACCATCTCAGGAGGTGCATTAGGAGTCATTCGTTAGCGGCACAATAGCGCCACCCATTGATGATTCCTAGAGAAACATCGCAAGATTATTCCAGCAACAGTCTTTATTTTTAACTTGACTTGGTCAAGAAGTCAACATAAATTAAGATTGCATTGTCTGCTGCCTACTCTGGGGGAACAAAACATATAAAAACAATTTTATTGAGTAGCAGTGGGAAGGACAATGGGAAGTGGGAGACCAGTCTGCTGAGGAGCTTCAGATGCAGAGAGATGGTAAATCATGCTGACTAAGCCTCATGACCATCTGCCTGTGGCCTGATCATTGGATCCTCAGAGAGTCCAGCCACTCTTCACATTCCAAATCGCTTCCACCCTGAGACCATCAAACTCAATCCCCCGACCACACCTAAACATTTCACAGTGAAATTAGCTTCTCAAATCCCCTATCCCAAATTAACCCCGAATTAGTAGTTTTAAAGACATACAGCACCTGTTCCTGACCCCTCCCCCTTCAATATCCTTCAGAAACTGCAACCCACCCACACTAGCTGCACTGAGACCCCCTCCCCCCTTCTCCCAGATCATTTGCAGAAGCTAAAAAAAAAAAAAAAGTCATATTGACAGCATGGATTCTCCAGAACATGCTGGGTGGCTCTCATTCACAAAAGCCTGATGTGACAGAGGTCCTGCAGCGGGAATTATCATATTTGGCATTTCCTGGTCCATACAGAATCCATTTTGGCAATATCAGTCTGCCCCACCCATTTTGGGAAGGGGGGAGGGGCTTGTAGGCCTGACTCTGTGGTCCTCAGGTACGTCTGGTCTTTTGCCTCTTTGCCTGCCGCTTGGCTTCATCCAGGGCGGCGCCATCCCCGCCAGCCTGGGCCAGCCCCCGCACCCCTTGCATCCGGCTCACCAATTGTACCAGCAGTGGAATTACCTGTAGGGGGCGCACACTCAACACTCAGTAATCTCACCTCAGCCCAGCGAGAAGGGCAAGCCAACGAGAGCCCAAAAACAGCCCTCATTAGAACCAGCCCATCTGGATCCAGCAGGTATCCCGTAGCGACGCTGAAATAATGAACCCATCCGCGGGTACATACATACATGAAAATGACTTTCGGTCTCCCCGAGAAGACGACACACTGGAGTAAAGGCATCAGGATTAGATGAGGGCTATCTGTGGGGTGGGGGCACTTTACCTTCTCGTGGTTGTACGCTGCCAGCAGCAGCAGCAGCGTCAGGGGCAGGGCGATATAGGAGCCCTGGGCAACATCTTGGTCGGGCACTCGGCGCTGAGGAGTAGACAAGGCAGGAACCGCTTCAAAACACCCAAATACCATGAAGGTTGACCCTCTACCCAAAATCACAACTACGGGGAAACAGCTTAAGCAACAGAGAGCCTCTCTGACAACCAGTGGAAAAGTTACCACTGGAAAGATACAGCTGATAGTCATTCACATCAAACACGCCTACAAAAGAAACCATTACAGCCCAGAAATACGAGTCAAAAGCAGACAACCTACCCACCAAATCTGTATGTATGAGAGTTTCTAGTCTTTCAGAAAGACAGGGAAAGGTGGATCTGAAATATTTCATCACAACCATGTGACTGCTGAGGATTCAGACAGAACGTGAACTCACGATGGGGTTAAAGGTCAACGTGACGTGCTTGTGGTATCCACTGGAGGTGAAGGAGACCTGGGGCAGTGTGTAGTCGTACTGAGTGCTGGGCAGGGTGGTGTGCAGCATCAGCACATAGCTCTGCAGATGGAGAGAGGCAGTGTTTTCAGCCAGCTTTACAGCCCAACCAGCATGAGCTTGGAACCGGGCAAGACTTATAGGAACTTCTTAGAGTAAGAAATGGGGTACCTCTCCGTCTCGGAGGAGAGGGCGGAAGTGGAAGAACAGCGACTGCCCCAGGGTCACTGTCTGGATGGGGTTGTCCAGATTGTCACTCTTGAAGAGCTTTACCTGTGGTTGGAGTGATGAGGAAGTTGAAGTTCGCATGAAAACAAGCCATTTTATTAGAGCACCTAACCTGATCCCAAGGCTGATTCTAGGGCTTGAACAGGCAATGACCTCAAACAGAAATGAGCACTACAGGGAGGTTATGTAATCCTTACTCAAATGAGTAATGGGGTAAATGGTTAAAGGGTCAGCTCAAGGGAGGTGCCTGCGGTAAATCAGGAGAACTGGAGCAAAAACTGCCCCTGGATTTCCCTATGAGAAACTGGCCAGCTAGAATTAAGGGGCGATTGAGGATGACACAAGGAGCCCTTACAGAGAGGGAGGACAGGTGCTCTGGGGAGGTCAGGATGTTACCACTCAGGTCAAACTGATTAATCTGCCGGAAAGCGATGATGTGGATGCCATCGATGTCGCTGCTCCCGACCTGCAGGCACAGGCAGCCAGTCAGAGAGATGTTCCAGATGCAGACCGCTGGTTATGGTTAAGGCCGGTTCGAGGGCTCATTGAGTGACTCACCTCTATGGGTCTGTGCTGAGGCAGGGCTCTCTCGATGTGGTCGTTGCCTTCGGCCCTCAGCTGGATGAGATACCTGCACCCCGGCTACACGAGACACCAAAGGACTGTCAAAGCTCACAGCTGCGGAACATCACTTTATGATGAATCGGCTTTCATGGGAGCAGGGTAAGGCGCAGCAGGCCTCCTCACCAGCAGGCCGCGCAGTCTGAAGCGGCCCTCCTCGTCGGTGACAGTGTCCTCGCTGTACAGGCTGCATTCACCCTGCCCCACGGCCTCCACCGCCACGCCCTGCTCAGCGTCTCCGCTCAGGGACAGCACTGCACCATAGCAGCTGGGGGGATGGGGGGAAAAAAAAAATTTGTGACAACAACCCACAATGCACTCTGATCAGTTACGGTATGGGCTATCGCCGGTCCATGCTGCCACGTGCAGCAAACGTTCTCCCCGTACCTGTACGCGGTTTTGAAGCCGGTGATGGAGATGCTCAGCATCTGACCCTCCTCCACCTCGATCATCTGGGATGCCGGCTCGAAGCGGTACTCCTTCATCATGGGCTTGTAATAGTACTGGCCGGGGCTCTGCACAGCGAGAGGAGGTCAGCGAGCTGGAGCCAGCCTCAGGACAGAGCACCCCCACGCCGGTGCTCTCATTCCAGCCAGAAACCTCTGGCTGACAGTAAGCCTTTCCTGTGGCTCACAGCAAGTAGGTCATTGGTAATGTGCAGCACTAGCTTAGTCTAAACCCAATATCGCCCCCTCTCTGCCAGCCCTGGTAATGCCTGTTACAGTGACCAACAGCCTCTGTGTCCAGACATGGTGTTTGACTAGCAATGGAATCATACTGCCTGCTCAAGCAGTCTGTCGGCATCGGCAGACACACAAATACGATACAGGAGGTTGATCGGGGAATTAAGAGCGGATGAGAAGGTACAGGGCAGCATGAGGGAGATGGCGTACCAGGTTGTTGAACGTGAGAAGGCCAGTGTCCTGGGTGAGGAGGTTGGAGCGGAACTGCGCCCCGCTGAGGGAGAGCAGCACCCCGGACAGCGGCTGGCCGTCATCCGACTTAATCTGAACACAGTGAACATGCCAGGGGACTCAGTAAGGACAAGGGGCCACCCAGCATGAGGGCAGAGAATCCGGGGTCTTGTCTCCATGGTTACCTCGAAAGTGACTCCTGCCAGGGCGAAGGCCTTGAAGTCGCCCTGCGTCCCCTCTACGGCCGTCAAGACAAAGCCTTCTTTGCGAGCGCTGACGTCATACTGCAGGTTACTATGCAGGGGCCCCACGCTGGGGTACCGCAAACGAGAAGACTGTAAACAAAGGGGAAAGACAGGGCCCCCACATTCCCCAACACCCTGACGCCCACAGGAAAGACAGGGCCCCCCCAGCGAGGACGGATAAGCCCGCCTACTTGTAGGCTCCTCTCTCATTAGTGAGGACGGTGATTAGCGGAGTGTGGGCTCCCCTCTCGCTGATGGATATCTCCACGCCTTCCAGCCCCGGAGACACCTGGCCCTCCAGGAAGAGGCCGGCCCTCCCCATTATGTCCACCAGCCGGCCTGGGCAGCCCTCTGACAAAAAAACAAGATGGGTTCACATCACGTTGGTGGAGACAGGGCGATGCCATGGGTTGAGGGTCAGGGGAAACCTTACCGCCTGTGATGGTGGCTTCCACTTCGGGGGGGTAGAATAGCAGCTCCTTGGATGATGGGGTCACAGTGACCTTCTCCCCAGCCCTGAAACACAAGACGGGGGAAAAAAAGCCCGAATGGATAAGACCAGCCTTAAAATAAGGGGTGAGGGGGGTGGATGATCACTGTTATGCTTGCATTCATCCTTCACAGATAGAGGTATCTTTTATCCCTCCACCCTCTACAGGTGTCGCTGTCCAGATCCACACGGACACATTTCAGGACAGCGAGCTTGTCCCTGGGGTCCTGTTTTAGGGGCCCGCCATACCTGGCCCAGTAGGAGAACTCATAGTGGAAGGGCCCGCGCAGCTCCTCTGCCCGCTCCTGCACCGGGGGACTTTCCTTGGCACCAGGGTCCTCCTCCCCGCGTCGCTCCCTCTCCTGCCGCCGTAGCTCAATCTCCAGCAGCTGTTGCTCCTGCCGCTGCTCCTGCAGGGACCTCAGAGGCCCCAACACTAGGGCCGGCTCGCTCTCGATGGACGATCTGGGGCCGGAAGGTGGGGGGCAAGTGGTCTAGAAGACGTCTACACGCAAGGGCCGTGCCCGGATAGCTTTTATCCAGGTGCTGCATTACTGTGGTATTTCAAGAGCATCAATCTCATTTTAACAGCAGACCGGGCTGAGTGGTGACACACATAGCGACCATCGGGGGGCTTAGGACGCGACAGGCTGCAGGCAGCTCTGCTTCCACCCCACACGGTGCCCTGCCTGCGGGCTCCTCACGCTGCAATTATAAAGCACGCTGCTATGCTAATGAAGATCCGCAGCTCGTCTGTCATTATGGGAGTGAGTAATAACAGAGAAGCGGGATGAGGGCGTCTCTGCTCCACAGGGGGCACACAGATGGGCGACAGCCCTCCGGGATCACGGCACGGGGCGACACAAACAGCCACAGACACAGGGAAGCAACAGTACCTGTCATTAGCGGTGGCTCGCATGTGATTGGCTGCTGGTGCTCCTCCAATGAAAGGAGGACGTTGGACCAGCACACAGGCTGAACGCCAACCGGGGATTATTACATAGGCATCGCCCTGGGGATGCTCCACCCCATGGGGGTGCATCTCCTAACAGGCCTGACTGGGGATGTCTGGGTCACACGAGCCACTCACTTGATGGTGACAGTGACATCCATGATCTTGTCTGTGGTGATAAGGCCAGTCATGTGGTGCCTGACTGCCGTCAGCGTCAGGATGCTGGGGGCGGAGCTAAAATGAGAACCAAGAGCTCTCAGTGAGACAGGCTGTTTTTATTCGGGGACGGGGGTTTACAAATAACATTTTGAGTTACTATAGTTACTAATAAAACAATAAATAAATGATAAATTAAAAATTGCATCAAAAAAACCCACGTGTCATATGTATAATAATCTTGCTCAAACTGGTGGCAGGAACGAGGCGTCACCTTGTACACGCCTATATGGAAAGAAATTGGTTACTGGAACTGAAAACAGAATAGAAGACGGTGGGTGGAGTCAGGGTAATGGGTCTGGTCAATGTAGGAGGCAGTGCCTGGATAGTGGGGCGGTGCTTGGGTTCACACCTGGTTTGGAGAGGCAGAAACGGTTGACCCCCTTCGTAAGGTTGTAGACACCCACGTTCTCAGGCTTGCTGCCATCTTGGAAGAACTCCTGCCGAAAAAGAGAGAGAGTCAGTCTGGGGCCCCGGGGCAGGTGGGGTAAAGACAGGCAAAGCGTCACCCGGTACGGACCAGCGTGATGGCATGCGACAGGGCGCAGCGCAGCATGTAGCCCGTCTGCCGGAACTCCACCCCAAGCACGTCGGCCTGCTGCACCTCCACCTCCATGGACTTGTGCTTCCAACACCACTCCTCGTGGGAGATGCTCACTGCCAGGGAAGCAGAGCAGGGGTTCACTTCTACAGGCTTACAGTCCCACAGAAAGTCTGAATCGTCACTGTTACATTAGAGCAAAGTGTCCCTAGTGCCCCATTTCCACAGTACAGTCTAGATACAATGAGTAATAAATAACACAACTGCAGAAGGCTATATGCATTCCCATTAATTCCCATGGAAAGTTTCCAACTTGGAATATTTCCAAAACTCCCCAGTTTAACTTCCCATGTAATGTAAAGTTTTTGGAAATTCTCCACCTCTATGCACCTCACAAAATGCACTAAACAAAAAGAGATGCCCAGGTTACAGGGACAGACAGTAAGTACACAATGAAAAACATAAGCGCACAGGGGTTTAGCCAGATGGCAAAGCTGCCTTTCAGAGCCTCACATTTGTATTTGCCGGGCAGGACGTCAACGAAGGAGAACATGAGTGAGTCGCCCCTCCCGGAGAGCTGCACGTTCACCCTGTCCCCAGGGCGGCTCACAGGCTGCAGGGTCACCGTCAGGTTCCCACAGGCCGCTGAACCGTGGTGGGGGGGGGTGGGGGGACAGTCAAACTCAGGTCACGTGTATAAGATAGAGGGCAGAGGGACAGGAACCAAGGCCACACCTACCCAGGCAGGAGACCTTGCCAGAAACGGAGGCCATGAACTGAGTGAAGAGAAGATTGGACAAAGGCTGGTCGACAAGCGAGACTTCAAGGGCCTGAGGTTGCAGGGCCAGGCCGGCCTTCACCTCAGCCTCGGGGAGAGAGACCTGTAAAGATGGAAAAGGTTATTCACAGAGGAAGAGATAAGAGGAAAACAAGACAAAATTTTTCATTTTGTTGGAAATGTATATTTTGTTATTCTACCTGAACACTGTAGTCCCCAGGTTTTGCCTGGAAGCAGAACTCCCCCTGCTGGTCAGACTCGACAGTGCGGCTGGAAGCCTTATCCTGCCCGCGGGGCGTGAGAGTCACTCGGTAGCGGCCCTGCTGTTTCAGGCCTTCGGGAAGCCGGCTGATGGAGATCTGACCGCATATGCTGAACCTGGCCACAGAGAGAGGGAAACAACGATTTTTTCAGAACTGCCCATCGTGTGGCAGGCTGCTGCGAGTGTCGGCAAGTCCTAATGAGGCGAATGGGACTCCCTGCCTCTTCAGAACTCCGCGGGAAGCAGAGGTTACCCTGTAGTAATGATGTCGGGAAGCTGGGGCGTGTTGGGGGCGATCTTCACGGTGACGGGGTCGAAGAACATGAGCTCCTTGTGGGCGCGGATGGTGTAGGTACCTGCCGTCATGTTCTCCAACCGGAAGGATCCGTCTTCCTTGGTTACCACTGAAGACGGGGAACACATCTGTTAGTCAAAGCTCAGCCGGCTGAACAAACGGTACAATACTCACTTTAAAGTCCAAACTTTTAAAAAACAAGAAGGCAGAGCACGGAACGCAGCCACATCTGACATACAATCCACTGAGCATGTATATAAAAACTTGTCAAGACAGAGTCCATGTAATAGACATTTTCACTATAAATTAAAAAAGAAAAAAGTACAGAATGTAGAGACCCTGTTCTTCCTTCAGTAACTAAAAGCACAGACAGCTGACGCTGTTGGTCACAATATTCATCTACATTGTAGGACAAGAGTCACCAGGAACCGAAAACCGAGCACTAGGGGGCGCACTGCTCTGAGAGGCCATGTCGCCATGCTGACAGACCCTACACGCATAGATGCATTGAGACCAACATGGACACCAGGCCATGTCGCCCTGCTTAGGGACTCCAGTGAGACATTCCTGCTTACTTAGACTTCGTTGTCCAAGACTGAGGGATGAAGAGAAGCTCACCCTTTATCTGGTTGTTGAGAGTCACTGTGGCGCTGGGCACGCCCTCCCCCTCGGGCCGGTTCAACACCCTGCCGGTCACGGAGAAGCCCATCACACGGAAGATCGGCTGGGGCGGACGCACAGGGGACAGAACTGTCAGCATTCACACGCCGCTGATGGGCCCTTATGAGCCTTAACACCGTCGAGCTGAGCACCACACCAAAAGGAGCACATGTCCTGCAGGTTGCGACTCATGTGGGAAACCCACGGAGGTGCGAGGGGGTGCGCACCTCTAGCTGCAGGCTGTCATGCTCCACTCTGAAGACCATGCGAGAGGGAGCCACGTCAAAAGTGATCCTCTCTCCTCTGTAGTAGGGAACCTGAGAAGAGATAGAATAGCTCAGGGACAGTGACAGATATGAGCAGGTAGCTATCTAACTCTCCAACACTTAGCATAAATGCTGGCAGTTCCTGTTTATACTTTGCGTGAACCATCAGCCACGACTGGCTGGTCGTCTGCTACCCCAAGCACATGCCTCCAGATGATCGTGCCCACACGGTCGCACATGTGCAGCAGAGACATGGAAGCCTTCGACAGTCACATTTATGTGAAGAGATGTGCTGCTACCTACATTCATACAGTCCATCCTTGGATAAAAACAAGAACGCCCAAATGTGCGCAAATTCTTGGCATGAAATCGGCCAAACGTAAAAGAAGAAACCTTCTGCAAAAAGAAGGGAAAAACCCAGAGAGGACACACAAAAATCGTACCCCTTTCCTCCACTGTAACTTGCTTTGGATAAAAGTGTCAGCTAGATCGGGGGTTCCCAAACTTTTCAGCTCACGACCCCCAAAATAACCGTGCCAGTGACTCGTGACCCCCACTATCCTCGGAAGTGGTTAAAATATACAAATGTTGCGCGCAATGGTGCACATGCGCCAATAGGCCTATCCAAACATGAGCATAACAACACAAAAGAACACAATGGTCTAACAACCATATAATTTTTTTTTTTTTATTGTTATTTACTCATTCGTTTAATTTCAACAAAAATAACATCCTAAGCATAAAGCGATGAAAATTACCTACACGTGTCGGAATGTTTAACATGGTGCTGTAAATTCTGCTGCAACTGACGCTATCGATGTGTCGTTAATCTGTCGTAATCACCTCGGGGGTCGCGATCAAACGGAATGAAATTTGAAAGGCTGATGGCTTTTTAATTTGCATGTTTTTTTTAAATGTAACTATTAACTACTAGTTTTTATCTTTTGTTAGTTATGGATAAAATGTTAATATAAAATGTTAAAATGTTAAAATGTTGATAAAATAACATATTGATAATATAATTCTAATAGTTAAAAAAAAATTATTTGATTTTTTGGAAATCATCTCGTGACCCCCCCCTCAATGTCTCACGACCCCCCCAGAGGGTCGCGACCCCTACTTTGGGAACCACTGAGCTAGATAAAAACAACGTTGTCCACAGCTGTGTGCATCCGTTACATTATGAAGTATAAGCTAGCTTCCCGCTTCCGCCTTACCACGGTGTACTCCCCGCTGTTTAACCACGCCTGCAGGATGGGGCATTCCCGCTTCCGCCTTACCACGGTGTACTCCCCGCTGTTTACCACGCCTGCAGGATGGGGCATTCCCGCTTCCGCCTTACCACGGTGTACTCCCCGCTGTTTACCACGCCTGCAGGATGGGACGTTCCCGCTTCCGCCTTACCACGGTGTACTCCCCGCTGTTTACCACGTCTGCAGGAAGGGGCGTTCCCGCTTCCGCCTTACCACGGTGTACTCCCCGCTGTTTACCACGCCTGCAGGAAGGGGCGTTCCCGCTTCTGCCTTACCACGGTGTACTCCCCGCTGGCCAATGAAGGGAAGGTGAATGTGCCATCCTCCCGAGAGACAACGCTGCACAGGAAGGAGAGGGCGCCGTCATCAGGCACCGAGCCTTCCACGGGGGCGCTGTTGCACCCAGTGATGTCCTGCGGGGGTAGAGTCATGGCAGCCCGATGAGAAAAATGGCACAATAGCGTCACCAAGAAGACACTGTTACATCTTTTGTTTTTGGTGAACCATCTGTCAGCTTTTAAGTTTACAAATGACAACATCGATTGGTCTCATTTCAAACAGCGATGAGTCAGTAAACAGACAAGAAGTTAAATGTCTGGCTGTATGGCGCAGCCAAAACAATCTGGACCTGAACTACAAAATGACTAAAGAAAGAGTGATTTCCCTGCCGATTATTGCTGGATGGATCAACAGTTGACACTGTCAACTCATTCAAGTTTCTTGGCACTGCTCTCCTCAAATCAAAGATGAGACGGATATTTTTCAAGAATCATCAAAAGAGGTCAGCAAAGAATGTCATTCTTGTGGCAGCTTAAGAAATTCTGTCTTCCCAAACCTACACTGGTTTTGGTCTACACTTCAGTAGCTGAGTCCCTCCTCACAGTCACTATCACTATCTGGTTCAATGTTGCAACAGGCCAATCTAGGGAGAAAATACAGGGTGTCATCCGATCAGCAGAGAAGATCACTGGCAGCAACCTCCCCTCAAACCAGGAACTGTATGGAAAAAAGCTGAGAAGGCCATTGCCGACCTCTTCCATCCTGCCCACAGGCTCTTCCAAACACTCCCTTCTAGTAAATTCTACAGGGCCATAAAATGCACTCAACTCAGCTTTTTCCCCCAAAGGCAATATCCGATGCTAATCAGAAATTATATATGCAGTAACTAATTCACAGTGCAATAACTGTTCCATAGTACATTGTTCCTATATTGTATCATTCTGTATATTTTTTATTGCGTATGTTGTATATATTATCCAGTCTGAATCCTACATATCTTGTACGGTGTGTTTAAATTAAGTTCTGTGTGATGTTTAGTATGTTAAGTGTATTCATTGTAACCAATTCACCACAAATTCTTTGGACACCTTGGGTCGCTGGTGAATGAAGCGTTATTCTGATTATATGGCTGAATGTTTCTCAGAGGATTCAGTCTTTAGATGGCAGTTCCACTACCTAAGCTCACCACCCCTAAACAAGGACGAGTTTCACTAGCAAAACGGCCCATGGCCTACAACAAAGGAAGACAGGAGGTGACCTTCACCCCTTACTCACCTCCTTCCTAACTGTGGCTGAGAAGAGCAAGAAGGTGACCTCTTTCATGGGCTCCCCATCACTACGCACTTCCCCTGAAACATCGTAGCCTCCCACCACCAGGGGCAGTGCGGCTGGAGCGTTGGCATTGGAGACCCACACTGAAGTACTGCTCTGTGGTGGGACAAACAATCGAAGAATTTTAATTTTTAGATTAAAACATGACACCATGACTAATAAATGTGTAGAACTTTGCCTGGAACCATGGCACATGACAAAATTACCTTTCCTATATCTACATATACGCCAACAACAAACTAGCTGTGTAACTTCACTATATATGAAAAATATAGATAGATAGATAGAGATACTTTATTTATCCCGAAGGAAATTTAGGTGTCCAGTAGCTTATACACTGTATACATA
>JAODLD010000101.1:26854156-26867436 GCA_026781065.1 Mormyrops boulengeri | reverse complement strand
GCACACCCACATACTGCAACCAATACAAAGGAACAATATCAGGAGCCAGTGTGCTGTACAGGCCTAAACACTTAAGTACAGCACACTGGCTCCTGATATTGTTCCTTTGAGAACAATATAGAGAGAGGGTTCAAAAAATTTTCAACTCACCTTCTCTAAAGTCCAGGATGGATGGGATGCAGTGATGTCATAACTGCCAGGCAGGACTTTGAAGAAGGTGTACCTGCCACAGGGTTGCAAGAAACGGGGCGGGGAAATATACAGTTAGGGATAGACCAATCAATGCATTTCCTAAGGTAAGGTTTTGATTAATTTACTGGGCTCTCAGTCCTGCATGGCAGAGAAGAACCACCGTAATACCATGAAGAAAAGCCCCCACTCACTTTCCTCCTTGCTGTGTAAGGACAGTCTGCAGGCTGCCCTCAGCTCCTTCCTTACGCAGGCTCACCTCCACCCCCGCAGGACCCTGCTGCTGCCCTTTGCTTAACACCTGCACCAAGACAACAGCTCTCAGTCTGAGCTCAGCTCACCCCAGCCCAGAAACCACCAGGAGGTGCCTGTCCGGCTCACCGTTCCCGACACGGAGAAGCCTGTGAAAACGAAGTTAATGTCTTCTCCTTTGGTGCAGATGTCATTGGTTCCATCTACGTGGAGATCCACACTAGTGGGCTCTGAAAGACATGCCATCAGAACATTTACCAAAAACATGGAAAAGAACCACTTATCCTAGTTAGAACCACTTATCATGGTCAGGCAGTACAGGGCACAAGGCTGGGGTACACTTTACGGGAACTTTAAAGATGACAATCAGACTAACTATGTGTCTTTGGACTGCAGGAGGAAACTGGATCACCCATAGAAAACCCACAGGACAAGGGGAGAACATGCAATTAAACATACAGAGAAGAATGTAGAGAAAAACCACATACCAAAGCTCCATCCGACAGGTGGCTCAATCTTCAACACAAAATCTCCCTAAAAGCAGAGACATTTCCAAATAAAGACGGAGTCCAGGGACTGTGTCACTTGGCATTTCGCAGAAGAGTAAAGTCTTACCTTGTCATAGAGAGGGATCATAAAGTATCCGTTTATCGGTGCACAGTCCGTCTGGTATTTTAAGGATCCTTGCTTGGTGTACAACTTAATCTACACAAGTGAAAAATTACAGAGATATCAGACACAAAAACTGCATCTTAAACAACGTGCCATTCCGACAGCCTCGGTATTGCAGTGCTGGAAGTGGAGATTGCTTACGATTTTATCAGACAACTCATGTCAGACAAGGTATGCAGCTACATAATCCCCGTAAGTCTGTATTAGCTGCATTTTCGCTAACAACCGCCCTCAATTCAGACCGTGCAGCCGCCCTGCCGAGCACCCAGCCCTCAGGGCCACTCTCACCTCAATAAGTGAGTAATTAATCTCCACGTCCGACTTGACAAATCCCCCACATCCCACCACGATGTCGTCCGCCCTGCAAACAGCGAGTAAAAAGCTAATGCAGCATATTAAGATCCACATCTTCGGCCCCAGCCTCGACGCCCCCAATACGGTACAAATCGGCGACTTTTCCCCTGTACCAGACGTCAGACTCGTGCCACTGCCGGTACCGGAAGTGTCATTCTGCCCAAGGAGCGTCGAGCAAACATCAAAAACTGATAGCGACATCTTTCGGATGGGCGGTGACTGTGCGCTCTCGTTCGATACCCGCCTCTGCATGCAAATTTGATGAACGGCTTTCATAGAGATATCTCCATAAGGAAGGAACATTCTTCCGGAATATGAAAAACACCAGTTGGGGTTATTTCACTTTTTGTCCACTTTACAAGTCCGACTAGAGTATTTTGCGCAGTTTTATGTGGCCTTTTCAAGATTTAAGTACTTTATTGCCATTGTGTAACACAACGAAATTACTTTCATGACAACCCCAAGGTGCATTAATAAATACGAATTAAGCTTAAAGAAAAAAGTAAATAAATAATTAAAATAAAAATGCAATTATCGTAAAATATACAGCATGTCAAAGTATTTGCAAAGCTGCCATATACAATGTTAAATCTTCCAACAGATTATTTCTAACCAGAGCAGAGTTCAGCAGGTTTATGACTGTTGGGGAAAAAAGCTATCCTTACACAGTGAGTCAAGTGATGGCAGTTCAGTGTCTGCAGTGGCCTGTGCTGTTTTTACGACCCACTGCAGGGCCTTTTTAGCTGCTTTGGTGCGGCTGCTGTACCATTCTGTCATGCAGTTAGTCAGGATGTTCTCTCCAATGCATCTGCAAAAGTTAACCAGCAGCTTCTGGGAGAGGTTAGCCCTCCTTAGCCTTCTCAGAACATAGAGGTGCTGTTGTGCTTTGCCTACTACCACTGAGGTCTTGTCAGCCCAGGAGAGGTCCTCAGTGATGGTGACTCACAGAAACTTGAAGCTGGTGACTCTCCACAGCCTCAGGTTTGATTGTTACTGGGTTGTGATTGGTCTTTGTAGTAGTCATGAAGTCCACAATAACTTTTTTGGTCTCCTTGGAATTTAAGACCAAGTTGTTGGTGTCGCACCATGCTGTCAGGTTCTGAACCTCCTCCTTATATGCAGCTTCATCATTGTTTGATATGAGTCCAGTGATAGTCATATCATCCACAAATAACAACGTTTGATTCATGGGTGGGTTGACAGTAATGGATGAAAAGTGTGATTGGGGCTTAGCACACGGCCCTGGGGCACACCGGCGCTCAGGGTGAGGGTGGCACACGGCCCTTTGGCACACCGGCGCTCAGTGTGAGGGTGGCACACGGCCCTGTGGCACACCGGTGCTCAGCATGATGGTGGAGGATGTGTACTTCTCCAGCCTGACAGACATGGGGAGGTGGTGAGAAAGTCCAGTCATCAAATGCATGTGGAGGAAGTCGATCCTAATGTATACAGTTTGTTAATCAAGTATACTATCTATTCATCCAGTTCGGGGGAGGCGTAAAGAGAATTTCCCCTCAGGGATCAATAAAGTATCGATGATAATAATAATAAATAATAATAATAATAATAATAATGGCTGTCACAGGGAGTGACAGGGGGCCACAAGGGGTCTGGAATCAAGCAGAATATGGGAACACCCTGAAGAGGATTCAAACCACCATCCCACCACAGTGTAGTTCATTGATCATTTGAAACCAACTGAATGTGTTAATAAGTAACATTTTTTTCGGTTTACAAGTGATGTTTTGGAGTTCAATTGCGAAAGGTCCAAATGTAGAGCATGCAAAGCCAGATAGAAGTTTAGAGCTCAGGGGCTGAGGATTTGGAGTTTCTTACTCTCCGTCCCATTTGGCTACCTGCAAGCCGGACGAGTTCACTGAAAGACTTACAGTAAGCAGTGCAGCCCCTCCATATTATCACTGCCCCATCTGTCATATTACACACAACTTGCCCTTTCAAAAACATTGTGAGTCATTTTCCACTTACTGAGTTGTACATCACATGATGTTACACTGGATGGCACTGTAGGGCCGGGGGTTCAGATTTAGACTTTGGCTCTGCATCTGCAGTTTCTATGCTCACTTTGGAGATTCCTCCTGTTGGTAACTATAAATTGGCCATAATCATTGTGCTCTGGGTGTCCCCCTACCTGTAGGCTCACTCTGACCCTGTACTGGGGATGTGGTTATGGACAAGAACGAGGTGGTCTGATTTATAACGACGTGTTGGTATAAAATGCCCAACTACCTCTGCCATACCTAGTTGTCCTATGTAGAGCCACAAGGGTCAGAAGCCTATTTCAGAGGGTACAGGTGCAAACTCCACACGTACAGAACCATGGCAGAGACTCGAACCCTGCTCCCAGAACTGTGAAGGAACAGTGCTAACCAATGCACCAGCATACCACTCCATGAGCAGGGTTGGGTAATTCAGGTCCAGAGAGTAAAAGTCCAGACCAAGATTTTGTTTCAACCAACCAGTTGAGCATAAACAGTCACAGTTACAGAGTACTCAACTGCTTGGTTGAAACAAAATCCCGGTCTGGACTTTTACTCTCTGTCCATGAGATACCCAAAAGTATTTCAAGGTTCTCATTAAGGAGTAGGATGACAGTAACAAAGACCAAATTACAAACGCTTTTGCATTCCCTTCTAAATCCCCAATTACAAGCAGCAGAAAACCCTCACCGGCATGTAAGACCTTTGGTGTGTGACAGTTTAATTTCTAAGTAGCAGCCAAACTGGTCGGGGAGCTGTACAACAAGTCAGTCAAGATCTGAAGTCAGGAGAGGATGTAAAGCCTGGAGACTGTAGAGAGCTCAGGACGAGCCCTCAATGCTGCACTCACATTCGTCATTACTCCGTATGCAGTGCTGAAGAGAAGACGGTCACATGTTATGTTCTGCTTCATCTCTTTATAAATAAATTCTTCTCTCTAAAACCATCAGCACAAAATAATACTGAAAGTCTTTAATTAATTTGACAAATCACAAAAGAAAACTGCTTTTAATGTCAGTGGTTATTTTGAGTAGCACAAAACATGTAACAGTCAGTTACCAAATGACACAGGGGGGTGACACTAAAATTAAGCTACTTCTTCTAATAATGGTTTAATAGTATTTAATATTATATAATATTTATAAAAACAAAATATTTCCATTTCACGAAGACTACAGTAATTATAAAATTACAGTAGAGAAAATACTTTTAAAAGTTAAACAAGACTGGTAGGTTGATGACACTCTAGTGGCTAATTGTTAAATGAAGTGTTAAATTTGTATAAAAGTATATATTTTCTCTGTCAGAAACCAGCATCCTTCCTAAATCAATGTGTTTACACGATCCTTAGTCACTATCTGTTTAATTTGTAGCAAGTGACTGAATATAACTTAATTCAGACTAACTTAAATGCTGTTTAAAAAAAATGTCCTTCACTGAAGGAATTAAAGATCAGAACTCCCAATGAGGAAAAAAGAAACAGAGTACATAAAATAAACAGTACTGAAAAAGTAAACAGGGACAAAATATTCAAAAAGGCACCACACATGAGTCAAGTTATGAGAAGTGAATCCTATTGCACCTATTGATACTGGAGGAGACGTTTCCCCTTTAAGGCCACAGATCTGACCACCTGTTCCAATTTCCTGTTGGGCTGCAGGACAGGCGGGGAGACAAGTTGCTGCCTGAGACTGATCAGGCTAATTTCCCAGGAGTTCTGTGAGGCCTGTCTGTCAAAAGGACAGTGCAGACCTCCTCTGCATCAATCGGGGCTCACGGATGGGCCCATCTAGTTTACACGTTGGTTGCGGAGACGGGTGGCTCGATGAGGCAGAGCCCCTGGGAGGTGCTGCTCCGAGAGCCGTGCAGACCCGAGCTGCTCGAAGACGTCCCCCCCCGGGACCTCGCCGCCGATCTCTGTGCCTGCAGCAGCTTCTCGATCAGGAAGCGCTTGTCCCGAGCCTCCTGAATGGGGAGAGAGCAAAACAAATGGTCCGTTCTGGAAGCACCAGCCAAACATTTCATGGTGATTTTGAAGGAAGAAAACAACTGTAACACATGCTAAACTCCTCAATCTACCTCTATATGCTGCTGAACCACTAGGTATGTACAGCTCAGGAAATAATTAAGAGACCCCTTTAAACAAACCTGCATTTTTAAATCCTAGTTTAATCCTGCTTCTGCTGGCAGAAGGCAACGCTGACCAGCAGGTTGCTTCCAGGTACAAAATTTCTAAGACAACTGTACACAAGAACAAGGTGAAGACACTGGTAATGACCCAGAAACCAGCGAGGTAAAGGGCAGAAGCAACTTTCTAATGCCAGAGATGACCGTTAACTTATCTGACCATTTCTCATTAATTGGAGGATGACATCAAGTGACCTTCAAAAGGAATGGGAAACATTAAGTGCAGGTGTGAGTGCGCTGCTAGGACAGTTCATATTGGGCTCCTAGAAGCAGGACTGAAGACCCATAAAGCAAGGAAGAAGCCCTTCATCACTGAGAAGCAGGGAAGAGCCAGACGGCAGTTTGCAAAAAAATATTATGCACAGACACACACCCATAAATTGAGAAAAGAGTGAAACAAAAAAATTGTTTCACTCTTTTCAAAATTTTTTCCAAAGCTGTGATTAAGAGCTCAGTTATATCAACGATCTTTTCTTTTAAGGGTGTACTAACATACTGACTAGCATCCCACCCAGGGTGCCCCCAGCCTTGTGCCCTGTGCTTCCTGGGATAGCCTCCTCCCTGTCCTGCAACCCTGACCAGGACAAACAGCGTGAAGATGGATAGATGGATGGAGAGGTAACACATTATTTTTATATTTAGTGTCTTTATTTGTAGTGTAAATTCTAATAAATCTCACTACACAAATGTTGTTAATACGTCACATCAACAGACCGGGAACATCTCACAAAGCTTCAGCTTTGCCTCCTGGAATGCCGTCGTGTCCCGTATCACCAGCACTCACCATGGCGAGTTGCTCCCGGAGCTGGTGCACCACACACTTGTAAGCTCCTGCCAGTGCGATGAAGTAAAACATGGCCATGCTGTGGGGAGGAAGTGCGTTTGGATCTCAGCGTGCAAGCAGGGAACACATGGCACAGCTAAGGAGGAGATGGGGGAGGCTCACCAGGTAATGACGAAGAAGCACACCGCAAAGGCCTCCGAGGCAAGGCTATTGAAGATGGTACTTCCATAGGGCAGCTGCTTTACGCTAAGGGGTACCACCTCCCAGGAGGTCTTGTAGCCGACAAAGGGCCCACATGCCTGCGAGCAGCTGATCCTGAGAGATCCACACACACAAGAGACAGTGCTCAGTGGCGCCCCCTTATGTACACAAGAGGGTGGAGCACAGCACGGTCACTCACTCTGCAATGCTGGCAATAATGGGGACCCAGGCCATGGCGAGGCCAATCAGCAGCACCCCCAGGAAGAAGAAGTTGGAGCTGGAGGCGCGGAAGGGGCGGGTAGCTGGGCGGCAGTTGTGTACTAAGGTCAGCTGCAAGATTTTCATCACACTGTTAATGCTGTTGATGTTGCATGTTTATGGTACTTAAAATAATGTCATTATTGGGTTACTTGGTATCTACTTAGCATAAGCAGACTGTGCACAGGAGTGTTTGGAATAAGACTGACTGCCATCCCAATCATTTCCACATTGATTTAAAGCCCTGGTCAGTCAGGCGAGGCACTGTACCTTCTTGATGTAGAAAATGATGAAATACTTGATGGTGCTGATGGCGGGCAGCAAAGGGCAGTAGAAGGTGCCGATCCAGCAGATAGTCTGCCCATAGACTATCTCCAGCACATTATGGGGGACGGCGAACTCCTGCTGCCCCCACCACTTGACTAGGCCGTATTCACAGTGAGTGACAATGAGCCTGGGAAGGGGAACGAGAAACAGCGTCTCACGGTGGGTACAGTGAGCCATGCAGAGTCACAAGTCTGTCCCATCTTAATACTCCAGCCCGGAAAATGTGGCAGCTCGAGGGGTAGAGGAGACTCACTTCCTGGGGAACTCCACAAAGAGAGTAGTGGCGCCGATGATGAGGAAGTCGAATATCATGAGCTTGTACATCTCCTGCCCAACGCGAGACTCCCAGCACTGCAGTGGACAGCAATCATAACTACAGTGATACGCTGACAAAAGATGCTAATCTCATCTTTCACGCTCTAATGTTTGTCCCACATACAGGTGTCATTATACAGTAAGGGCTCCATTTTAACCCACCTTTCCCAAGGCTGACAAAACAGAGAACACAAATATATTTCAACCCTTTCCTCTATTCTAAGCTGCTTAGGATAAAAGCGTAAATGAGAAAATAATGTAGCTCCTATTTTACTGTTTTTGCCAGTACCGCTGCTCTACAAAACTTTGAATTAGACCATAAAATTATTTTTAAAATATCAAACAAAGCCTTGGATGGCATACATGAAATTCGATTCTTGCACTAAGGCCGCAATTGTGTCTTGACAAGGCAGCTACTGTGTAACGGTGAGAGAGAACACAGCCTTCAGTCTGTTTTGGGGAACAATGCAGCCAAACATCACTGAGCATGGTTTTAACAGTGGTTGTCTCTACACACGTATATATATGGCTGCATAAATCATATACTGGGTCAGAAATGTGACAGGTAAGAATATTACCCAAACTTACCCCACTGGCATTTTCCCAGTACTGTCAGGAGGACCCAAAAATTCTTTTGTTACTTAAGCCAGTTTATCACTGGTACCAACTCTGCTCAATTAGTGTTCTTAAACCTTTAGTCTACCGCACTATATTCCTTTTATAGAAAACTCAATTCCTGCTAACTTGGATTACCCAGCCATCAGAGGCATGCCTCACTCTCCCCAAAGGCACTCACTGGATAGAGCTCATGGTTGTACCCACAGGGACAGCTGGCCTCCTCACAGGTTATCTGGGACCAGAGGGAGAAGAGCAGCACTCCAATACTGGCCAGACGCATGAAAACGCACCTGGACGAGGAGGATCAGCAAAGATGATTAATTACCACCAGATCCGTAAAGAACCTCAAATGCATGAGATTCATATTCGCAGGTTAGGAATGAATGGTTTTCCCTGGGTAGTGATGGAGATGAGGACCCATACCTCATAAGTGTGAAGCGGATCTCAAAAGCTGGGGAGTAGTCCTCAAACTGGATGATGAGCGAGAAGATGAGTGGAGTGATGAAGTTGGCCAAGGTGATCACGATGGAGGGTAGGTACTCAGAGAGCAATTCCAGTATGATGATTTGGCTTTTCATCTGTGGACAGGAGAGTACCTTCATGTTCAGACCTTGACAACTCAAAGGTACATAACAGTGAGTCAGAATCATTCTCCTATGAGTCATGCTACCGCCTTGTTAATCCGGCTGTCAAATTCCACAACAAACACTCACTGGGCAACGAGGAAAACAAGATGCTTAAAATCTAGCCATGGCTGGTTGCTGGTAACAAGTCCAGCAACCACAAGAAATGGCTGTCGGGTTATAGATAATTAGACGGTCAGTATTAAGTAACCCCAGCATTATGAAGTTCAGGAGAGGAGGGAAACACTACAGCCAATCAGATGATCAGTATTACTTTGAAAAAACACCCACAAACCATTTATCTTAAAAATCATTTTCACATATATATTTTAGATAAATCCCAGAATTAGCCTTAAAGACTTTACTGATGCTGGAGCTGAGCCTGGAATTAATCAGACAAACAGAAACCAAACTGATGGATAACTAACAAACAGCTAAATGAACCAAAGCATGTGTGCAATTTATTCCTTGTTATTAACATGTGCCCTGCAACCCTGACTAAGCTTAAGCGGCTGTGAGATGGATGGATGAATGGATAGATGGAATGTTATCTTCTTTTTAAATTCACATTTTAAGATGTTCTGCACAACTTTCATATATTTACAAACTGTTCAGTTGTTGTATAGACAGCATCAATACCAGATCTCTATAATTTTTCAAATGTCATAAAAACTCAGTGGAGTTATCTTTTTCTCCAGTATAAACAAGGCTGTAAGTGTGATCCCCCCCCCACCCCCCGGCAGCATTTTCAGCGATTTTCACTGATTTTCAAACCAGCAGAATGGATCAATAAAACCTGCATTTAAAATCAATGCTGTCCCAGATCAGGGGTAAAGTCATACGATATAATCTCAACCTGAGTTCTAGAAAACCTGCAAACCCAAATCCTTCAACAGCAACAAAAGGCAATGACAAAAACTGGTGCAAATACTGCATCCCACCTGGGATTCCTGGGAGTAGATGGTGGCCCTATAGATGCTGTAGAAGCAGGCAGCCAGCACGGACACCACAAACATGTTGAGGGCCAACCGTATTGTGTAGATCCGGCACTTCTCCCTGCGTGTGCGCCCCGCTATCTTCTGCTTTATTCTCTCCTCCTCCAGGTCCGTCTGGGTAGGGGGGGACAGGATTCGAGTTAGAACGGGCAGCAGCGTCCCTCAGGCCCCCACCCCCATTTGTGAGCTCCGACCCACCTTTAGCTCATATAACAGGCTGCTCCTCTTTAGCTTGGCTGCGTTCTCGTTGGTGATGCAAAAGTCCCAGCCCGCGAAGATCTTGTTGCAGAAGCTCTGGAAGAGTTCTTCATCCTGGATGAGGTTTTGCTTAAAGCCAGCTGCAGATCTGGAGGTTACAGGGGATCTCAAACCAAAGCAAGGCCCCTGGAAAATCTCCTGTCATTTAATCTTACTCTGCAAACATTAGCTATATCAGTGTTTCTCAATCCGGTCCTGGGGGACCCACAGTCGTTCCACATTTTTACTCCCTCCTAGCTCCGACTGTGGGTCCCCAAGGGCCGGGTCGGAAAACACTGAGCTATATAATCAGCAGGATAGTGATCAAGCTTTACTCTCTGCGACTGGTGATGTCATCGTCAGTCGCTCCCTTTAATGCTTACGCAACATCGTAAAACGCAACATACCTTTTTACAATCCATATGAGGCTCAGAAACAGGTAAGCCATGGTGATAAGGACATAGGCCAGAGGAAGGTTGTAAGTGAATTCAGGAAAATTAATGCCGTCCACCTTGTAGTATCCATAAAACAAGTATGTTTCTTCCAAGAACCCCTGTATGACATAAAACAAGCGAGAAGCTTTAAGGGCGCTATGCAGACATCTTCTGTATGGACTTACAGTATTCTCATAAATTCATTTACACCTTCTGTTAAATGTCAATAACACACCTGCATTTCCTGATGCTAAAGATATGTGAGAGGCCTGTGTTACACTAACCTTACAATTCAATTCAACTCAATTCAATTTTATTTATATAGCGCTTTTAACAACAGTCATTCTCACAAAGCACTTTACAAATAACTGGCCTGAACCCCCATCAAGCAAGCCTGAGTCAATCAAAGATCATTTAGGATTCGGTATGGAAAACTAAGTCTGCAATGCAGTGAGGAGTATATGCTGTGAAAGACAGATTTCAGGCCTGTTAGTACCCCCAGTGATGTGGTACTACTGTACTTACTGTGCCAGACAGGAGGTCTGAGATGTACTGGTGAAATACGACCAGACCCTGCCTGGAGGTGCTGGGATAATCACTACATGTCTTTCCTGAAAAACAGAGCACAGCCTGCTGTCTTACTAAGAGCTCAATTATTTTCTCCATTTGGATATCAATGAAATGCATATAATCAATGTGTATTTTTTGTCAAGGCTGAGAATGGCTGTGAGGGAGGTCTGTCTGTATGAGGCAGGCAGGTATGTATGACAGCTGAGTGAGAGATCAGTCTGTATGAGGGAGGTGACGTCATTGCGTGAGAGGTCGGTCTGTATGAGGTGATGTTACTGCAGTAGAGGTCAGTCTATATGCGGAAGGCGACATCACTGCGGGAGAGGTCAATCTGTATGAGGGAGGTGACGTCACTGCGAGAGAGGTCAGTATGTGTGAGGGAGGTGACATCACTGCGAGAGAGGTCAGTCTCTATGAGGTGACGTCACTGCGGTAGAGGTCAGTCTATATGCGGAAGGTGACGTCACTATGGGAGAGGTCAGTCTGTATGAGGGAGGTGACATCACTGCGAGAGAGGTCAGTATGTGTGAGGGAGGTGACATCACTGCGAGAGAGGTCAGTATGTGTGAGGGAGGTGACATCACTGCGGAAACTGTCAGTCTGTATGAGGGAGGTGATGTCACTGCGGGAGAGGCCAGTCTGTATGCAGGAGGTGACGTCACTGCGGGAGAGGTCAGTCTGTATAAGGGAGGTGATGTCACTGCGGGAGAGGTCATTCTGTGTGAGGGAGGTGACGTCACTGTGAGAGAGATCAGTCTGTGTTATGGAGGCACGACTGGGGGACATGCTGCGTCTCCAGGGGAAGTATGTCTGCATACCAGATGCGAGGCATGCGGAAAGAAGGCACAGGCTGGTACCCACCATTGTCCAGGCTGGAGGTGATGTTTCCCGAGGCGTGGGGCACGGCGATTATGGGCAGCATGACGAAGCCAAATATCAACAGGAAAATGACAATGTTGAGCAGGACCAGAAACCGCAGGAAGGAGAAGTAGGAGCGGATCCCTGTGCCAAACATCCCTACAGCGCAGAGAGAGGCGGCGTGAGGGAGAAAGTGCCACCTGCAGGGCAGCATGTGCACATGGGAAGGCTGCAGCTCTCACCCTCTATGACGTGGATGTCGGTCCTCCAGAGCTGAAGGGCTGTCAGCAGATGCCCACCTTCCTCCCTCAGCCTCTTGAGGGAGTGCCGAGTCCCCTGCCACCACTGCTCCCAGCCAACCAGCTCCTTATCCTGCTCCATGTGCCGCTCCCTGGCAGGCAGACAGGCCGCGATCACTCAAGGGGTATTCTGAGGATACCCCCACGGCTGGGGTCACCAGGGTTAAGTGCCACTAAATCCCTGGGCTGTACATTAAAAAAAAAATCTGCCAATGAGACCCGGGCGAAATACGAGTCGGTAACACAGGCCGCCCACATTTAAGAGGGATAATGAGCCGTGTGTAACAGGACCTTACAGAAGAATACAGCATCAAGAGGCTGATATCTGTTTCACTTAGAGAAATGATAGTCTTCTGTTAAAATATATATGACTCTTTGGAGCACAGTTTCCACCCTTATTAAACTTCCCTTTTACTTCCTGTTTTCTCTCCAGACCAGAATTTTGAATGTGTCTACAAATAAGCCGATACCCCAGTGACATGCATCACAAAACCGCTGCTTGCAGATTAAGCTCAAACAACGCAAATTACAGCTCTTCCGATGCTGCTAAGTGAACCTGCTTCGAATTTGATTTTTACATAATGCTGCACATTTGCGTTTGTGATCTTTTAAGATGTTTTCACTAACATGTTTAAAACTCAGTTAACATTTTGATATCAATTCCCCTCCAATTTTCCTGAAGCCTTATCAATGTTATGATGCGATACAGTAATTACAATAACAACAACAATAATAATCATAATAATTAGTACTAATTACATATAACATTATAGTTTATATTTAGCTGACCATAGCCAGGACAAGT
Organism: Mormyrops boulengeri; assembly: GCA_026781065.1. Classification (NCBI taxonomy): domain Eukaryota; kingdom Metazoa; phylum Chordata; class Actinopteri; order Osteoglossiformes; family Mormyridae; genus Mormyrops; species Mormyrops boulengeri. Next base: position 26,854,461 of record JAODLD010000101.1, on the reverse strand, counting down.
GGTTGGAAGATGGATGGATGGATGGATGGACAGATTTTTAGTTAATAAGTAAAGACAATAACTTACAGACTCCATTAAGTGTCTAGATTTCACTGAAGCACTTGTTAGTACTTCATATAAAAGAAACATGTATAAGCTTAATCTCCCATACACACGAGTGTACGGCTACGGTGACCAGATAACCCACGTCAGGGAGGACACTCTGCGTTAGGACAGGAATTGTAAATTACCATTTCAATTAATAGGACCCGGATTTCACTTTAGCACTGAGTTCTTGCTGTGTGCTTATTGGTCAGTCTCCTATA
>JAODLD010000101.1:26840734-26854056 GCA_026781065.1 Mormyrops boulengeri | reverse complement strand
TGAGTCTTTCAGTCAAGGAAACAAACCAGTCAAAGCTAGTCATAGTCAAACTATTTAGCCGAGCACAGGAGCCTTTCGGTTTGAAAGTAGTTTGTAAAACCTGAAGTAGCTCAAAGTGTCCTCCCTGACATGGATTATCTGGTCACCTTATGTACAGCCAACAGAGCTGATGGAATTGATCTTGTTTTCACGAAGTGTGCGTCTCGTGGACAGAAGGTCAGGTGACTGACTTGTGCCAGCGTTTCTCCACCATTGAGAGCGGCAGCTCACGGGCAGGTCTCCACAGTGGTGCCACCTTGGGCCTCTCTTCCAGCCTCTCCCCTTTCAGTTTCCAGCTGGAAGACGAGCCTAATCGCGTGCGCTGGCTGCTCCGCCTTCTCGAGCTGCCGGTGACGGACGGCTTCCGGCGGTACAGTAGGGACTGGTAGCTGGGCAGCTGGTCCAGCAGCAGGTTACTGGAGGAGCTGCTCGGGCCCATGAAGAATACTGAAGGGAGGGGCAACAAGGCTGCTAAGATCCAAATGAGCAGTCCGGGGCACTGAGCAGCCTTATTTTATTACAGAGTTACATTAACACATCATTAATCTCACCATGTAGAGTATAATACCAAAACAAAGACAGCAGTAGTTAATGCCACACATTTCGTTTTTCCAGGTATATGTCCAAGATAAGTCCAAGAATTATTATTATTGTTTTGTTATTATTATTATTATTATTATCATTATGATAACAACAACAACAGCACTGCTTCCATAGTTTTTGTAACAAGCTTGATACACAGGAATTGTGTAATTTTGAGCTACAACAATGTTATTACAAGGAATATAAGGAATTCCGGAGATGTTCAGACACGTTATTGCTGCCAAACGGCGTAAACAGGGGCGCCCAACACCGACCTCTGTCCTTATGGTGCAATTTTAGCAAAAGTTCGCATTCACTTTCTGGGACAGGACTGCCAAATAACAGCCATTACATTACAGAACAAAACAATGAAGGCTTCCTAAAAAAAAACATAGCTATCGAGTAGACGGTTGACAAGCTGGCCTGCCTTATCCAGAGTTTCAATTACTTGAATCTACTTGCAAATAAAAGACAAAAGAAGAAATAATACATACCCGAGTCGTTATGATTCATTTTGATAAACAGTCGCCGATCGTAAATTTAAACTGGATAGACTCCGTCCTGAACTTCCTTCCTCTGTCCCAAAAGCAGTGAGCTTCGCCTCCCACAAACCTACGCTCCGCCCCAGCCCTATGCGCTCCCTCTCACTGCGAGGAATGTCGGCAGCACTTGCTGATAAAATGCGCGCTACAAAGCATGACTAACAAACTGTGTTGTATATGGGTCAACAACAACAACATTAATAATCCATCCTCTAACCACTTATAAGATTGGGAGCCACTCATAGAACACAGGCAAGACTCAAATCCCCAACTCTGTTTGCTGTAGCGCAGCTAGAGATTTTGGGCGTCATGTAAATATACACATTGGGCCCCCAACCCACACCAATCCAAATTTTTTAGAGCCCCTGTCATTCGGGGGTCCTTGAAATCGTCCCAATCCCCCTTTACGGCGTCCCTGTATCGAGGTATGAGGCAGCCCCAACAAGCCAACATACCAAGCTTTTTTTGTTGTTTTTTACGTAAGAGGGCATTCGTTTTACACAGTTAAAATCAGAGACCACAAGGGGGCACAATAAACATTTATGCCAAACAGTGTTCATAAAATCTCCTGAAGTTTCACATCAGATTGCCGCACTTCTTCACAAGGATTTTTTTTTAAATCACAGAGCTTCTGTAATTGGTTGTGCAGTGGGAAACTAAAGACCTTTGAATCAGCCTGCATTTTACAGAAACTGGAATTATAGCAAGAAAATTTTTCTCATTAGTATAATGCACATTTATATGGTCTGCATAGCGATTAAAATTTGTGCTTGTAGCTGAAATCACATTCGTGGAAATAATACAAAACATTCAGAAATAATACAAAACAAACAATGCTATTTGTAATAACACAATAATGCAATGATTATGCAATTAACATTGATTATCCCTATGTATAGTACAGTATTATTTCCTAGAGGTTTTAAACCACATAACAGATTCAACAACAAAACAGCTTTTAAAACATTCATATTTTTGTTATAGTTAAATACTTCAGTCAAGCATATTGCATACACTGATCTGCCATAATATTAAACCACCTGCCTAATATTGTGTTGGGCCTCTTCTTTCCACCAAAACAACTCTGACCTATCAAGGCATGGACTCCACGAGACCTCTGAAGGTGACCTGTGGTATATGGCAACAAGACATTTGTGGCAGATCTTTTAAGTCCTGAACGTTATGAGGTAGAACTTCCATGGATTGGACTTCTTTGTCCAGCACATCCCACAGATGCTCAATCAGACAGAGACCTGGGAAATTTGGAGGCCAAATCACTTTAGCTTGAACTCTTTATCAAGTTCCATCACAACATTCCTCAACAATTTTGGATGTGGCAGCATGCATTATCCTCCTGAAAGAGGCCATCGGGAAATCTGACTGCCATGAAAGAGTGTACTTAGTCTGAAATGATGTTTAGGTAGGCAGTATGTGTCAAAGTAACATCTACATGAATTCCAAGACCCAAGATTTCCCAGCAGAACATGGCTCAGAGCATCACACTACCTCCGCCAGCTTGCCTTCTTCCTGTAGTGCATCCTGGTGCCAGCTCTCCCCCAGATACACTATGTACACAAACTCAACCATCCACGCGGTGTAACAGAAAATGTGACTCATAAGACCAGGCCATTTTCTTCTATTGCTCCATGATGCAGTTCTGTTGCTCACCTGCCCATTTTAGCCACTTTTGGTGGTGGACTGGGGTCAGCATGGGCACTCTGACCAGTCTGTGGCTACACAATGGTGAGAAACAACGACATTGTTTTTAAAGAAAAACAACATTCTATTAAGCTATTAAAAGCAGGAGGGTAGTATACACAATAACTAGAGACATGCGAGGATCGGACAGAGTTCACGTATGACAAAGAAAAGGGCGCCCACGACAATCTGGAATACAAGTATTAATAATAACACAAACAGGGGCTATTTACAGTTTACCCAGCATGCTCCTGAGATCTGTCACATGCAGAGTGCCGGCGCAACACGTTAAATACTGTGCAGCATTAAACAAAGTTATTATAGCAGGCTCAGCATGCAATGTGGATTTGTATAGTGTTGAAAACTAGGCACGACCGGTGGCCTGTACTACGAAGCGGGGTTAATTACTGGCTTATTGGGGTAACTTGTCAGATTTAAGGTAGTCTGGGCAAAATGTAAGTGAACGAATATGAAGTCCATTTAAACTGTGGTACCTTAAATCCGACAAGTTACCCCGATAAGCCAGTAACCCCGCTTCGTAGTACAGGCCACAGGTCGCTGCCGCCTTTGTTTGCAAAGTCAGTTTGTTTATTGTTTGGTAATTACCTTTTAATGTTTTTTCTCTTTAAGGAGCATATCCTTCCACTACTGTTCATGTTTCATGTTCTGCTCTTATGTTCTTATATACCAGTTCATGAGTTTGAGTTCCAAATTTGCCATTAATATATGCCAGTAGATAAGCTTATGTTTAAGTTTGGTTAGCAGACACTTTTATCCAAAGCTGCCAGAGATGCAGAGTAAGGAGGACTCAGGGATTGCGCGGATTCAGGGATGGGAAGCGGCTTTATTTGAGACTGGGCTACTCTCGGGACTTGATGTAAAAAGATAAAACTCGTAGTCAAAAAACTGGCGAGGGTCGGTCAATGTGAGTCGGTGATCAGGGGGCTCGGACAGGTAATCGTTCGGTGGGCAGGCAAAAGTTGAGGGATGTACGTCAGAATTCGGGAGGGGGGGCAGACAGGTCTCTGAATCAGTGGATGGAAGTGTTAAAGGAAGTGCCTCCAGTATTAAACTTGGTGAAATAATTTCAGCTTGTGTATCAGCACTTTTTGAGCATTTTCAGCACATTTTAACAACACCACAATAATACTGATAACTCTGGTCACCATAATTGTGATATAAAATTTTCATACCGTTTCATCTCAGATACACTATATTGCCAAAAGTATTGGGACACCTCTCCAAATCGTTGAATTCAGGTGTTCCAATCACTTCCATAGCCACAGATGTATGAAAGCAAGCACCTAGGCATGCAGACTGCTTCTACCAACATTTGCGAAAGAATGAGTCGCTCTCAGGAGCTCAGTGAATTCAAGCATGGTGCTGTGATAGGATGCCACCTGTGCAATAACTCCATTTGTGAAATTTCCTCATTACTAAATATTCCATGGTTAACTGTTAGTGGTATTATAACAAAGTGGACGCAATTGGGAACAACAGCAACTCAGCCACGAAGTGCTGGGCCACGTAAAATCACAGAGCAGAGACAACCCATGCTGAGGTTGAAGTCACCAACTGTCTGAAGAGTCAATAGCTACAGACCTCCAAACTTCCTGTGGCCTTCAGATTAGCTCAAGAACAGTGTGTAGAGAACTTCATGGAATGGGTTTCCATGGCCGAGCAGCTGCATCCGAGCCTTTCATCACCAAGTGCAATGCAAAGCGCCGGATGCAGTGGTGTAAAGCACGCCACCACTGGACTCTAGAGCAGTGTGAGATGTGTTCTTTGGAATGATGAATCACGCTTCTCTGTCTGGCAATCCGATGGACGAGTCTTGGTTTGGCGGTTGCCAGGAGAACGGTACTTGCCTGACTGCATTGTGCAAAGTGTAAAGTTTGGTGGAGGGGGGATGGTGTGGGTTGTTTTTCAGGGGTTGGGCTTGGCCCCTTAGTTCCAGTGAAATGAACTTTCAATGCTGCAGCATTCAAAGCCATTTTGGAAAAATGCATGCCCCCAACTTTGTGGGAACAGTTTGGGGATGGCCCCTTCCTGTTCCAATGTGACTGCGTACCAGTGCACAAATCAAGGTCCATAAGGACATGGATGAGTGAGTCTGGTGTGGAGAAACTTGACTGGCTTGCACAGAGCCCTGACCTCAACCTGATAGAACACCTTTGGGAAGAATTAGAGCAGAGACTGTGAGCCAGGCCTTCTCATCCAACATCAGTGCTTGACCTTACAAACGCTCTCCTAGAAGAATGGTGAAAAATCCCCATAAGCACACTTGTAATCTTTCTGGACAACCTTTCCAGAAGAGTTGAAGCTACTATAGGTGGCCAGGTTGGGGCAACTCCATATTAAAGTCTATGTATTGCTGTATCAGTTGGTTCCAGCAATGACTCCACCTCAAAAATCCTGTCTGGTTGAAGCTTTTTTAATTTGTTGTCTTTAATAAGACTGTAAATCACATAAATCAAAATCACCACAAGATCAGCTTGTATAACGGCATACAAAACACACATATATATATAATCTTCTGTTAAATGAAAGAAACGAGGGGGAGGGTCACTGTACGAACAATGGGAACTACATATGGTGAGTAATTTATACACAGTCAAACACCCGGAGATAAAGCTTAAACTTAAGCAGGGCAGTAGTGCAGAACACACAATGCATGGAACCAGGAATATTAACTACATGCATGATATAGACAGTGGCTATTGTCAGTACGACACTGCGGCATGCTGGGACATATGCAAATAGTCCAGACAGCGCTTGGCTCACCGGCGCCACAGTATTAAGAATGGGACGTCATTTAGTTCATGTGTGTGTAAAGGCAGGTGTCCCAATACTATTGGCAATATAGTGTTTTGGCAATACATGTCCTATAGGCTATGTGTATTATTGCAAGTTGCCTTTACATCTGTAGTAGTACATTTCCCACCAATATTATAAGAAGTCAAGTTTATTCTCGCTTTAAACCAGAATGTCTACCATTCGTTATATTTTGTTATTTATTAACTTGTTGATCTTCCTCGTAAATCTCACAAACGAACGAGTTTGGGATTTCAAGGTAGGTCCAGCCTACCTGAATTTAGATGTCGGGTGCAGGAACATTTAATACACCTTGTTTATGGTCAGATTTTGTCGCTTTCATCTAAATGCGTCTGCCAGTTTTAACGGTGTTAAATTTGGACAAAATGGTTTCATGTTTCAGTCGTTATTATAAATACGTGGCAGATTTCAATAAATCCGTAATCGTAAAAGTTACCAGTGGGACAGTGGGCACAAAACTGGTTCCTCGGCTGTCCTGAATACCTAATATAATATCTTAAAAAATTGAATCGTTGCGGGAAATATTATTATCGGAGGCTTATATCTATGAGACACGCTCCGCCTCTACGGCCCTGGCAACCATATCTAACAGATAGAGAGTCCATGAGTAACCAGCTAGATGGGGGTGCAGTAAGGGAATTATAAAAGGCAATTATAAGGCATCGCTGATGACGTACTGATCGGGAGAATAATAACATATATTACAGACGGACCTTTACCTTTAGAAGGGGACACGGTGTTACTGCTTTGTAAAACCGGCTTTTAAACGCCATTGTCATGTAAGGATTACAGGACTGAAGATAAATGAGAACTCCAACGGATTCCTTTAAAAGGTGGATTAAAGTAGCATTTTATTCCACTAAAAGCAGTAAAGGAACGGTCAGAGAAAATTGCTCCCCGCTTTAACGGTAAGATGTACTTAATAAGGTATGAAAAGTTTTTCTTTTTTTGCTATTTATCAGCCATGGTAACTGCTGAATGTGTTAAGTTAGATTTAGCCTAGGAATATGGATTCTTCGTTCATTCCTTACATAGCCTACTGTAGGCGTAATATTGTATTTGCCTTTAATGCTGGCAACTGTGTAATTATTTCAAAATAAAAATTCCCTTATAAAACGTGAACTACTTCATATTGTATGTTTGCTGCTGGTTGACGGAACACATTGGTGACATTAGAGCTGGAAAACTTGATAGTGTACAGTAGTGTGCAAACGTTTTACACAGGCAAAGAAAATGTTTAAGGTTTATTATCTGTGTAGTAAGCGAATGGTTACTCAGAAAAACACAATTTAACATCACAACATATGCAAATTAACAAAATAAAGGAGAACTGCTTGTGCTCTTCAAAAACTTGATGATATCTTGTTGGATGCCTAGACGAACACCAATTTGGCTCTCAAACCTCTCTTCACCCATTCTGTATATTCATTAAATTTCACCACCAGCTCAATTAATTAATTGACTTCATTAGTTGAATAACTTGATAAGGTATTGATTAGCCGGACAAGGTAGGGTGCTGGTGGAATAAAAAAATACATCAGTGTATTGGACAGTTGCTGCAAATACTATGCTGGTATGTTCTAAAATGGCTAAACTGACACACTTTGACAGACATAGTTTTACACCAACATAACAATCATGTAACATCTTTTTCTTTGATTGTCTAAGATTTTTGCGCAGTACTACTGTATTTTTTTTTTACTTTATCCATATTAAATCGTGTGTTTTATATTGTATGTAATGTGTTTAATTTATGTTCCAGTGGTTTTAGGGAATGCACATTACAGAAAAATGCCATTTTCTAGTTGGATAAACTTATCGCTGTTACTTTATTGCTCTATGAGGGCACATTTACACAGTACACAGTGTATGTATATGTGTGTGTGTGTGTGTGTGTAGATCTTTTGCATAGGCACACAATATAGCTTAGACAAATATGTCAAGAGGAAAAGCAAAACTGTATTGTTTGGAAAAGTAAGCAAATACCGTGGGTGATGTTGATGTTTCAGAATGTGACATTGCACTGAATGGTTCCATCTGCAGGGACATCCCTCCATGCATTCAGACAATGCACTGGTATTCTGTTATCTTTCGGCCTGCCGTGGCATAATGAAACTATATACCCCTCATTCATTTCCCATGAGTTTCTCTGAGGGATTAGTGAGGATTGAATTTCTCTGTAAGCAGAGAGGTAGCTTCAGGGAGCAGACATGCAAACGCGCTCTGTTTACATTCAGTCTCATGTGCCAGAACAATCAGTGAAATCAACGGGGAATTTATTAACAATACAGCCTTCATTGTTGCTTCAAGACAGACGTCAGGTACAAAACATTAATTCTGGTTGGGCTGCTTACAGGATGCACGAGAGGGTCCCAGCTGTTGCCCGCTCATGGCGCACTGAGAACAGGCTAGACCACAGAGCGGAATAGGGGTACGCAAGTGAAAGCAAAGGAAGGAGCCAGACATCACCATGTCATATTATGATGGGGAGGGCCTCTTCAACCCTGCCTACCACGACTCTGAAACACTGGAAATAGACAGGAGGTCTGTCTCAGCCGCTCTCAAAATCTGTTTCCATGTAACACTCGAGGCTGTACTGAGCTTCATAATTTGTGATAGTTTCACTCAATGTGAAATGTACCATACAAGACACTAAGAGAAAACAAAAGTGTTATTAAACTCATATATTAACTCTCCCATTATAATATATATATAGTGTGTGTGTGTGTGTGTGTGTGTGCGTGTGTGTGTATAGGGGGGGCACAGTGGTGCAGTGGTTAGCACTGTCACCTCACAACTCTGGGACCTCTGCCAGGGTACCGTGTGTGGAGTTTGCATGTTCTCCCCGTGTCATTGTGGGGTTTGCATGTTCTCCCCGTGTCATTGTGGGGTTTGCATGTTCTCCCCGTGTCATTGTGGGGTTTCCTCCAGGTACTCCGATTTCCCTCCACAGTCCAGAAACATGCTGAGGCTAATTAGAAATACCGAATTGCCCATAGGTGTGCGTGAGTGAGTATCAGGATAGGCTCTGCCCCCCACCCCCCATTACCCTGAGTAGGATAAACAGTTTCAGAATATGGATGGATGGATGTATATATATATAATGTATGAAGATGACATTATTGTTTACTGCCCCTGACAGTCCCTCCAGAAAGAATAATCATCACAACCATTATGACTGGAACCCAGAGCCTGCTGCCATGCTGCCACTGCATGTGGGTGGGGGGGACTGGCTCAGGGGTCAGGACAGCTGGAGGTCTCAGGACAGCATTCCCATGGTCCCCCTCTCCAGCCAGTATGGAGACAGGGCGTGGCAGCTTAACCACGGTATGCTAACAGAAAGGTCACTGTTTAAAAGACGGCTGTTGCCAGATTAACTATATGACTATGTTTACGATGTTTGCCCAAAGCGTTGGTTAGCATAGCTGCTTTCCCAGCAGTTAGCCCGCATTCAATTCCCGGACTTATGTTGCTGTGAAATGCTGTTTGCATCACTTGTGCATTGCTTTGGACACAAGTGTCTGCTAAATAAAGTTAGTGCACTGCTGATTACATATCTTCTTGTTTTCCCTCATAGAGCCAGGCAGCAGTCAGACTCGAATGAATTTGCCGATGGATTCCAGTACATTCCGCCATGAAGAGCAGCCCCCGGGGACGCTGCGAATGGGTAAGGCTGTAAAGTCTATAAGAACGATGTTACAAAGCCAGAACAGCTGTAATGCTAGAAACTACTGTGATGTTTTGCATTTCTTTACATTTCCAGTCATTAAGAGACTGAGGGACACAGTGATTATATGGTGATCACCATGACCTTACACTTGCAAAATTATGGGTTTGGTTCTCATCCCTGCTGTGTTGGTGTAGAGTGTGCCATTCAGTTCAAGTAAAATGGTGTCTCTAAATTGCTTAATGAGTGTGCGACTCAGTGACTACAATCCCTGTGAGAGACTGCTATCCTGTTCAGGGTGTCCCCCGCCTTGAGCTTTGTGCTTCCTGGCATAAACTCAGTGTGACCCTTTTTTGGATAAAGTGGGAATGGATGATTCTAGGTCAATGCGTAAAACCTGAATAAGAGCATATTATACTACTCAGAGATAGAGATAATCATGCTAGGTCACATTTAGCATGATACAATGCACCCAGGGTCCTGCAGAAACATGCCTGCTTTACAGGTGAGTCTCAAGCCTTTGTTCTGGGTAAAAGTGTGTAGAACTCAGTGAGTTGTGATTATTCAGGAATGTCGGTTTGAGATTTCTTTGGAAGTGGATCATCGTAAGGACAATCCAATCTTTGAGCTGGAAGCTCACCTAATTAGTGGGATTTCCTGCCTGGATTCCTGCAGTGGAGAACCTTTGCCTGCTGCATAGACCACAGTGTCACCCTTTAGTCTGGGGCCTTACGGTCATGCAAACACTGACATGCATACAGACGTGACTGAATACTAGTAAAAGGAAATGTCCAGTTTATGTGTGCAGAACACAAGTTATGAGCCAAAGGTGTCAAGACACTTGAATGTTTTCTGTCTGCCGTGCTTCCTGGAGTCTTTTATGGTTTCCAAGCCAATTAGAGCCACGTTGTGTCTGACATCTGGGCTAAGTGAAAATAAGAAGCTGAGCTCCCAGCCGGTTTGGTTATTTGCCTGTAAAGTCTGACCTGCTGTTTGTTTTTCACTTTATTAATATAAGCATGTTGTAGGTTCAGTAGCTCTGAAACATAATTGGCCTTGACTTGAAGTTTGTCATTATCTTACAGAGAGACAAAGCTTGCTACTCCAGACTGGGGACAAAGGGCAACTGCTGCTGGGCTCACAAACGAGATAACAGGCAGGGGTCAGTCGGGAAATAGTCTACTGCCGTCTGCCTAATGAGTCCTTATGGTTAACTGGGAATAAGGCAGATTGGGAGGTAGGACAGGGTGGGTAGGAATGTTACCTATAAGGAAAAATGTTTCTTGTTTATTTTTGTGCGCCACAAAAAAGTTTCTCGGGTCTTATCTTGTGAGTGAACTTCGATTAGAAATTTGATGTTTGAAGGGCATTTTATTAAATTTTTTCCTCATAGGAGGTAATAATGTAACTAATTTTATGGTATGTTTCCTCTCCCCATCTCGGTCTAACCTTTCCTGAATAAAAGTCCCATGATAAGTTTTCTCAGGGGACTGTCCCCGGATTATGTTCCAGGAAATGGACAGATGAGTTCTGTAGGGGAATCGCCTAATTTGCTTATACGGATATCCTTTATAATTTAACATATATACTAATATACTGTATACTTTAAGTAAACACTAATATAATATACTATATAATTTAACATCAGCTTCTTTGGTAGTCAGATTAAACAACTGCTGTACTGAGTGCGCTGCTTAGGCATTTGTTGAAATAACATTTGTACCCCATAAAATTTAATTCTCTGTTCAAAAATGATAAAATATTAGGAATAAGTTGTATTTTTAGAGGAGCTGCATATGCTCAAGACAATTAAAAAGAATTTTGCTTAGGACTATAGAGTAATTAATGAGTGAATTGTGTTAAAATGAACATTTCATTACGTACACCTACGCAGAACTGTTTCCTGGGTAGATGAGTTATGTGATCAGAGAAGCCTGGTCGCTTTAATGAGACTGGCCACTCTCCTCTGACTTCTCTCATTAACAAGGTGTTTTCAGCTACAGAACTTCTGCTGCCCAGATGTTTTTTGTCCATCACACCATTCTCTGCAGACCCTAGGCACTGCAGCGTTTCAAAATCCCAGCTAGGTGGATATTTCTGAGATACTGGAACCACCTCTTCTGGCACCATCCATCACTCTACATTCGGAATCACTCATCTTTGCCGCTTTAATGCTAAGTCATGCAAGCACTGAACCTCTTGTCTTTTGCCCAGGTGTCACATCAATGCGACGGAGAGGAACCCTGAAGACAGGTCTACTGGCAGGTGGTAATGTAGCTCTGGAGAAGATTGGCCTGACCGAAGAAGACGTCAGGGATGAGATCATCAGCGGTGAGATGTGGGAGAGCAAAGTGGAGTTTTAGATGTGGTTTAAATTATCCTTCTCAAAAACAACATTTAATTACTAAAGAAAAAGGCAGCTGAATTCATATAAACATAGATATTAACCAATGAACTGAAAACATAATTCAGAAAACAAAACCTTTTCTGGACTTTTTCTAGATCCCTTACTTGCTAGCTACTTTCTGTATTCAACAGAGGAGCAGGACCTGGTGAAAGAGCTGGTGGCCTTGTCAACGGGGGAATGTATCCAGGCCATCCGAGACCTACCCATATGCATGGAAGACAAGAAAAATATCCGGTAAGCCATGCTTCGTTCAAGGTCAGCTGCTGGTTTTATACAGTTTACACTAAACATATTAATAGCTGACTAGTGAAGTAACTTGCAAGGTTTTATATATCGGATGTTAAGCTACCCTCCCTCCCTTTATAGTTCCGTAAATGCATATGTCTGTACCGTTTACAGTGTTTGCAGTAAAAATGGGTTTGATGGGCCATATCTGTCCTTCTTTACTCAGGAACCAAGTATTGGCAACAAAGTCTTCTAAGAAAGGCTTCCTGCTCACCTGTTCCGTGGACTGTTCTGAGCAGATCTCTTTGGTGAGACCGAAAGTATTTGTTTTAAATTAACACCCCAAGGGATCTATTAAGACCATATTCATATTCAAGATTGCATAATTTATTGAGTGCAAGAATGCTGCAGGCATCCATTGATATACAGTGAATTTACAGAGCGAGTGGCTTACTGCTTTTAATGCTTAAGATGACATTCAAGTCAACCTTGCACAAAGTTCCTCCAGGTCCCAGAGGCATCTTTCCCACTTCCTGCACACCCTCCTCCATCGGGCACGCCTCTCAGTCTCTCCGCAGGTGTGGCGTCGGCTTGTCATCGGCCAGGCAGGCCGTGCAGCTGTGGCAGGGCACCATGAAGGAGATCGGGGGCCGTTTTGGCACCAGCGTCCTGTCGTACTTCAGCTTCCTGAAGTGGCTGCTCATGTTCAACGCCATCTCCTTCCTGGTCAACTTCGGCTTCATCACCATCCCGCAGCTGGTGCAAACCTCAGGGAGGAGCCCTGATGCACGGTTCACAGGGCTGGAATTGATCACCGGTGCTGTAAGTTTTACGTACGTTTTATTCTTCCTGTATTTATTTTTGCGATCACCTTGAACGGTCACACTGCCAAACATGGCCTTGAAGTTACCTATATAATTACAAATCATTAACCATTTTTCAATAGTTTCTGGCAATTATGATAGAAAAAAAAACATGTCAAAGATATCAGTAAACAACAACCAGTAAATGTGCTACGTTGGCTCTCTATAGGGGTATTTCAATCAGACAGTAATGTACTATGGTGGCTACATTAACGGGACGAAGGACAGTTACTTCGAGTACAACATGCAGCTGGCCTACTTCTTCACCATCGCAGCCTACCTGGTCTTATGTGGAGTGTGTCTTATCTACAGGTTAGTGGACTGGAGGAGGATCAAGGGTTCCCATCTCTTTTTTGATGATGATGATGATGAAAACCCTTTACTGCCGTTGCAATACACCTTGTCACTAGTCACAAGTACCAGCGAAATTGCGGCCATCAACCCGACCACACATATGAACGTCA
>JAODLD010000101.1:26810938-26840634 GCA_026781065.1 Mormyrops boulengeri | reverse complement strand
TGCGTGGAGAGACCAGTTGATCAAATCCATGATTTTCTTAGTTTGGAGAGCAGGGCTGAGAGAGTCTCTCACAGTAACACAGACTAGACGAGACGAGACGACAGGAGCAAGCAGGGAAGATAAGGGGAGGGAGAGAAGTGCGTCCGCCTCCGCTGAGAGCCAAGTGTGTAATCCTTAGCAAGAAATTGTACTTCTCCATAACCCCTCATCCCAACAGCAATAATAATTACTATTATTACATAAATAAAATTGTGACTTGACATCTCAATGGAAATTACAGCTTTTATCTGGACTTTAATTTCAGGGTCTCATGGCGGTGCCTTTCAGTCTACCTGTCTCTCTCTCTCTCTCTCTCTCTCTCTCTCTCTCGCTCTCTCTCTCTCTCTCTCCTGCTCACTTCCCAACCTGAAGCATGGCCAGGTCGTTCCGGAGGAACTTTGTGCTCTCAGACCTGAGCTCGGGCAGCGCCTGGCGCCTCCTGTGCAGCTGGGATTTCAGCATGGTCAATGAGAGAGCTGTACGGCAGCGTAAGAATAACCTGCGCGTCCAGCTTAAGGTGATCGCTGGGCTCCGCCCCTCACGGTCAGCACTGCCGGTCCCTTTGCTGCTCAGTCTCCAGACCGCTTGTCTTCCAATCCACTTTCCTCCCAGGAGTCTCTTTCGGAAATTATGCAGACAAATTTCCTGCCGGTGTCAGAGAGAATGAAGCACTTTGGAATCCAACTGTGCACCTGGGTGGTGTCTGCAGGGCTTGCAGCCGGCTCCTGTGCTGCCATATACTACCTATGTCAGTACAACCTCCAGGTGTGTTTAGCTCAAAGGACTGAGATACACCATCCTTTGACAGCCTGCCGATACACACATTTTACACATGCAGTATATTTACATCACATGCAGCGGCTCGGTGGGCAGAGTGGTGGCTGGTTTGAACCTCAATGAATGCCAGGAGTGATTCTACTCCGTTGGGCCCTTGAGCAAGAACCCCCTTAACCTGCAATTGCTTCATCCTGGGTATGACATTAATTTACATCCAGCCCTGCAAGCAGGTCCTCCAACTTTCAGGGAAAATTTGGGGGTTGGTGGCAGGAATGGCACTCTAGCTACTGGAATAAACTTCACTGTTCTGTTCCACTCAAACTAGTTTGGTGCTGAGGTATCACCCGCCACATGGTTGTACTCGGGTTCTCAGTCCTGAGGTGGTTTGTCATGTGGTCGGTGCGGCAACACTATCAGCATGCACTCCTTCCCTCTCCTTACAGTGGCTCAGGAGATAGACCTATAGATATTCGTAGTAGAGCTATACTTGACCACCATCCCTATCAAATTGGCGCTATCAGTCTAACATTCTGGCAGTCATTTGGTTAGTTGACCATGTGCTTTTCCCTACAGCAGATCAAAGTGTCTCAGAACCCTGGAAATCTGAAGGAAGAGGCCTCCACTCTACTTCTCCCATTCGTGGTGTCCCTATTCAACCTTGTCATCCCGCTCCTCTACTCACTGCTCAGCAAGGTTGAGAATTACTCCAACCCCCGCTTTCAAATCTACGTCATCATCCTCAGGTTTGGAATAGGACCTACCAGATCCACAGCTTCTCCCTTGACTGCATAATGTCCTGTTAAAAAAAGACCTAGGCGATCATTAAGCTGAAAGCCTTTCAGTGCTTTCCTTGTAGATACTCAACGCAAAGGTTCTTTATGAATGCTACTGATGCAAAACCACATTTACTGTATATACACAAAGTTTTACACAAAGTGTTGCAACATATACTAGCAAACTTTTTTATGGTGCGTTAGTAGTACAGAACTCATTGTAAAATAATAAAAAGGATCAAAGAGGTGATTTGAGTACACCGAGATGTTGGAGATTAAACGGGACAGGCCTTAAATGGAAGAAGAAGGAAGGAACAGCCAGCTGAACAGCACTGGGATGGTACATGGAATGAGGAAGTTTGGCATTTAGAGACTGTTTAGTTAAAGGCAATGATGAAGTGAGTCAGAGTCAGAGTGATTCAAGACGAACTGTCCTGTAGCAGTGGTACACTGCTGTGACCAAGACAGTTATTTTTGATATTACACATAAATTTATTTCATTTGCACATATACACAATTGAAACAAATGATTTTTAAGTCCCGCATTTTATATAAATGTTTGCACTGTGAACAGGGTGTTTTGATAGGATTATCCTGTAACTTAGTGTCAAATTTTTACCTTTACAAGAGAACTTGTCAGATGTTTGTAAAGTCTGCATTTTTGATACCTCTTCTTCCAGAAACGTCTTCTTAAAGATGTCTATTCTCGGCATCCTGTGCTATCATTGGGTGAACAATGTGACTACAAACGTATCAATGGTATGAAAGTGTCAATGGCGCATTTTTATCACCATTTTATACGTCTAAGACCTGGTATACTCCACATTAGTTTGGTATATGCATTTTGCATGGTTGTGTGTAATCAGTAACACATTGCATTATTGTCAGTGTTGGGAATC
Source organism: Mormyrops boulengeri (assembly GCA_026781065.1). Classification (NCBI taxonomy): domain Eukaryota; kingdom Metazoa; phylum Chordata; class Actinopteri; order Osteoglossiformes; family Mormyridae; genus Mormyrops; species Mormyrops boulengeri. The sequence continues at coordinate 26,838,146 of JAODLD010000101.1, read as the reverse complement.
TTATGTGGGACAAGACTTGTACCGGCTCGTGATTGTCGACTTCTTCTTCTCCATATTCGGCTCATTCTTCGGAGAGTTTCTGCGCAGGTCAGTCTCCCTAAAGAATGCTTACTGATACAGTTACTTAAAGCTATTTTTTATGATATGAATTCCCACATTTTGTTCCATTTGCTGACTCAGAATCGTCGGAACCAGATGTATGCCAAGCATTGGGATTCCAGAGTTTGATATTGCTACAAACGTTTTAGACCTGATCTATGCACAAACCGTGACATGGTACCTTTCTTCCAACTATACATCTGTTTGTATACATATATACGTAATCACATTTGGTATCTTTTCAATCCCTCACATCTGTCCATTATTTTTTCGCTTTAGGATTGGGATTTACTTTTCCCCACTTCTGCCACTTATACAGATGATAAAGTTATTTCTTCTGTTCTACTTGAAGAAGGTAAGGTACTAGACTCATCCTTAAAGTGACCTTCAAAAAAGCATTAAGTGCAGGTGTGAAGTGGACTGCTAGGACAGTTCGTATCAGGCTCCTGCAAGCAGAACTAAAGTCCCATAAAACAAGGAAGAAGCCCTTTATTAATGAGAAACAGGGAAGAACCAGGCTGCAGTTTGCCAAGAATATATATTTATATTATTCACAAACACATAAACCCATAAATTGAGAAATGAGTGAAATGAAAAATGTGCTGCAGACTCTTAATTTTTCCAGAGCTGTATTTTTTATTATATGTGTTAGTTCTGTAAACCTTTGTGAACTACTAAGGAACTACTGAAGGATCAAGTAATGAATAACACAAGTTAAATACTGATCTCGTGTTTATTCATCATTAATGAATCGTGACGCGTCTATCGCAAGTAGCAACTATATTTGTTAATGATTTGTTCATAATTTGCGCTTCAGTAGTAACTGAGCTATTACATAGTATTTATGCCCCATCAAGTAAAGTATTACCAGTTTACTTTAATAATATTTCCTTGGTGGTGAATTTTAAAGAGTGATCAATTAATCCCACTGTCATGGGTGGATTGTTGATCCCTTTTCTAACAGTAAACAGCAGGTAAAATCCACTTGTGAAGCTTCTTTCTGTTCCACCCAGGTCAGCCTAAACAGGAACTGCCAGCCCCCCCGCAGGTCTGGCCGTGCCGCTCAGATGCAGACCATCTATATTGCGCTGCTCTTCTTCCCCTCCTTTGTGGGGGCGCTGTCTCTGGTGGCGTACACAGTGTGGTGGTAAGAGAGAGCGGCGGATCAGTCAGCCCTTGTAACATTTGACAGCAACTTTAAAAATATTGTCTTTCTACCTCTGTCCTATTTCCTGACAGTCTGACGCCCTCAGACAGCTGCGGGCCCTTCCAGGGCCTCAACACCACCTTTGAGGCAGTGTCCCTTTGGATGGAGGACACGGCCATCATCTCACAATATTCCTGGGCCGTGTGGATCTACAGCCACATGATTAAGAGCGAGCTCTTCTTCTTCCTTCTTGCCCTGATCCTCCTGTGAGCACCTCCCAGTTACTTCTTTCTTACCACAACATCCCATTCGGACTGTAGTGTCAGATTTGTAAAGCGTTAAAGAACTCCTTCAGAAGTTTCAATGAATAGTATGTTATTGGTTGTATGTTGCCATCCGGCTTACAAGTTGCATTGCACTAATTTTCCTCTAGGTGTCCCCTGAGGCACCCTGTGTTCAGCAGTCATTCAACAATGAATAATTAGAGGACGAATTAATCTATGTAAAAACAATGACTTAGCTGCTGATGAAAGACATATATACTCAAAGCATCAAGACACAGCTTCATTAATGGCAGACTAAAGTGATATGTCACATTTCAAATTTTGGGAAAACATTTTCAGCACTTAAGTTTTTACTTTCTTTTTATCTGAAAAAGCAGTTTTGTTTTTCATTTGCCAGGTCTGCCAGCACCTCTTATGACCATTTAATCTTTTAGCAGTGTACTGCAGTGTAATGTGGGCATTGAGTTTGTCACATCTGACACACATAATTATTCATGACGAGTGTCAGCTGACTCACTGCTAACTGTGAATAGGACATCTACATTAAATAAATAGCTGTATCAAGGACAGTCATTGAGCATATGTCAATATGTCAAGTACCTGATACAAAATGTACTATATTTTGTATTTAGCAGCACAGTAGCTAACTTGAGAGATTATCATGTCCAACTTCTTGTTTCCTCTCCAGTGTGCTGATATACATTTTTTGGCAAATAACTCAAGGACGCAAAATGTTGATTATTCTTCTCAAAGAACAGATCATTAATGTAAGTTCAGTTTCATTTGCGTTATTATGAAAATAACAGTATTAAGTACAGCACAATTACTTAAAGCATCCATCCTTTATTGATCCATATAAACCTTTTTATTTCTCTGGAAGGAGGGCAAAGACAAAGCTTTTCTGTTAGAGAAGCTCAGGACTTTTCAGAATCTTTCCTTGGTTCCCCATCATGCAGAGAATGTGCATGGACCTCAGGTCAGTGATGTCATGCACAGTTTACTCTTACCTTCACATCACAGCAATGCATCAGAATGACTGCCGGGAAACTTAAAGTGTTTACATGATGATGATGGGCATGGACATCTAAAGGGTAGTAAACACACATAACAAGGTATCATTTTTTACTATGAAGTCACACCACCACTGACCAGTTGCTAACGATCAGCTGTTTCTCAATCGACCATCATCCTGGTTTTCAACATGTACGACTTGAGTATTGTTTTCAAATTGGGCTGTTTTTTCACCAGTACTTTGAGAAGACATATCAGACTGAATCAGATTACAGTGAAGGTGAGTTTTCCTTACTTCATGTTTTTAACCAAAAATAGGTATAAAAAGTGTGTCCAGTAATCCTTTTAATGATCCATGTAGGTCGACTACTTAACTAAGGTACCATCATCTGTTTCTAAGGTTATCAAAGAGCGGCTCACCCTGAAGAGGACACCCCTCCTTTTGCTTCCAGTGCTCTGATCCAGGCTATGCTGGCTAGACGGCAAGCGGAGGAAGAAGATGAAGAGTATTAACAGCTTCGGTTCATTATATCATCTCTCCAATGATATTTATTAGTTTACTCCAGTTATAAATCAGGGGGTCTTTCTTGAACGATTTGCTATTTAAGTAACCCCCTTGCTAAAGAGTGCACCAGTTCTTCTGCTGTGATTACTTGAAATGCTACCAGATGTCAAATGTGTTTTGTTCTCCCCACAAACAAATGCACTCCATTCCTGGTTGCCCAGCCTTTAAATATCAGAGTAAAAAAAGAGACAATTTGATACCTTCTTCTTTTATGCCCTTCTTCTTCACAATTTCAGCTGTTATCATTTAACCTTATATTCCTGGCTCCTGTCTACCACAAGGAGGTTCCACACTGCAAAAAACCGGCATCACATTTCAGGTCTTGAGATCTGTGTAAAATAAGACACTCAAATCAACCTTGACAGCTGCGGGGATGCAATAAATCAAGCAATGCATGAAGGAATAAATCCCACTCTATTCAGTCACTGCATTACATTCTCTTTTAAGAGAATTAATTAATACAGTTGCTAGAGAAAAACAATGGCAGCCTTAAATGGTATGTCAGACAATGAACATTGGAGAGCACCTCGATTAAATCGCTCAGTAGCCCAAGTAATTATTTCCAGAGGATGTAAAAGATAAATTGTCTGCTACGGGCATATTACTCCAATATAGATTAGATAAAATTGTTTGTTCATCTGTGGTCCTGCAACCTCTGATACAAGTAATGACATAAAAAACCTCATGTAGTCCAGCATAAGGTCGTATTCGGCTTAGTAATTAAAGATAGGTGTAGCTATATTCAGTACGTGCATTGTGGCTTTAATTATGTAGATCACGTCATTGTTTCGTATTCTTATTGTAAAATACATTCTATTGACCGTCCTGCACTTACCTAAACGGTGTAGTAAACCGTAAATATTGTAGCATAAGTATGAAATTGAATAAAACGAATGTTAATACATTTTATGGTATCTTAGTACATCTAAATTATTATATTCAAGTTGCCTCTTTTCGTGCAAATTTAAAGACAATAAAATACACAAAACCAAAAAAACAGATTCATTTTCCGGGCAGACAAAAAGCTAGGGGTATGTGGGAAAACATTTCTATCAAAATATATGATATTCTGGCAACGGCATCTGCTATCATTCGTCAGTTTCCGTAACGCGACTATGAAGTAATTCGATCAAACTATTTCAAACCACGTGTTATGCACGTCATTACCAACGTCATCATAAAACATTACTTCCCATAAGGCAACGCGAATCTCTTACGACTTCCGGGGATTGGAAATAATAACAAAAACACTAGCATATTAAACGGGGAGGTGATCATACGGTGGGACCTTGCAGTATCCTGACCGCGGCGCAGGCTCCCTCTGGGTACGTGCAGGATGTTGTGTGCGGCGGCGGCCGAGAGGAACAAGGAGCCCATTCTCGCGGTGCTCCGGAGCTGTGTGGACTCACGCAGGAAGCTCCGTGCGCTGGAGGTGTCGTCGGGCTCCGGCCAGCATGTGATGCACTTTGCTCAGGCACTGAGCAATGTCACATGGCAGCCATCCGATATAGACCAGCGGTCGATAGTCAGGTAAAGGGTGGCATAGGACACCGTAAGGCCGGAGGCAGCCGGCGGAACATTGAGCTGCGTAACGACCAGGCTGTCAGCTAGATGCTGGAATTATCACCCAGTAGTAAAGGTTTCAGTGTATCTGGTTTGGTAACGTCGTTACTTACATTTAATTATTGAGCTAATCATACTGCGGCTTTGACGTTATGTTTAAAATTATTATGATATTAAGAAAACATTTGTATCAAAGTCAGCGGGGGCATGGTTCAAAACGCCAGACTGCAACGTGTTTTTCCCTCCATATTAGTATAGAAACGTACAGAGAGCTTCTGCGACTGGACAATGTGAAGCCCCCAATTCATCTGGATGCATCCCAAGGCTGGGAGCACTGGGGTGGCATACAGCCTGAATCGTATCATCTTGTTGTCAACATCAACATGATGCACATATCCCCACTGTGCTGCACCGAGGTGACCGGCTCATCCATCCATTTTAAACTTTTTCCATGCAGCTTCAGCTCAGTTAGACCTTTGAGAAGTCAGCTCTACAAAGAAATACCATCAGAGTAAATATTATTCACCTGACATGTGATATACAAATCGGTGACCCTCTATTGGATAGTCACTGGAAGATTAGTGGGTGTTGGGATGGATATGATAAATTTAGTGACTAATTTGTTCTGGCTTTACATCTTTTCAATTATGCAACAATGTTAGTCGGAAAGCATTTCAATTTTATTAACCACACTTGAACTAAAGTTTTGTTGAGGTGCACTTATGTTTCAATTTTAAACTTATGTTTTTCCATTTTAGGGTTTGTTCAAAGCTGCTGGGAAGATTCTGAAACCACATGGCTTACTGATCACATATGGGGTACACTAATCTGTGCTCATGCTCATTTTACCTTGGCTCCTTATGCAAAACATGCATGCATTATTAATGATTGTGTGAATTATTTCTTTATTACCTAGAACTACTATTTTGCAAAAGTTATTCTAGTTTAATCGTTCAGTGATTCTACATCCAACAACCCCATACAAACAGATGGCTAGATGGGTTTAACCATTTCCGTGCTTTTTCCCATCCAGCCTTACGCCGTGAACGGACTGATCACACCAGAAAGCAATGTCCAATTTCATCAGAGTCTGAAGCAGAGGTAAAGAGATGCTCGCTCAGGTTGCAACTTTAGGCGATCCTAGTAAATGCTGTCTGCATTCATAGCAGCTTAGATGGTAGCATTTTGTTTTTTGTGCCCTTAGGAACCATGAGTGGGGTCTGAGGGACATCTCCCTGTTGAGTTCTCTGGCAGAGATGAATGGCATGTTCCTGGAGAAAGTGGTAAGAGATATGAAGACACTCCTGTCCACGCTGCCCAGTTTGTCTAGTCAAACACCTTCATCCAGCTGATTGTTGCCACTCTGACCTCCAGGTGGACATGCCAGCTAATAATAAGTGCCTGTTGTTCCGGAAGGAAAGCCTGGTCTGATGTGGCTTCACTGCAAGCAGTTTCAACAGCTCCTTTTTTTTTGCTAAATCAGTCTGTCGACACACCAGAACACGTCATTCAAGGTGGCCAAACAGTAGTATGTAAAATATGAAAGTACTTGACATTCCTAGAACCTCTTGCTTTATACCTAGAACCTCAGCCTATCCAAGATTAATATTACAATTAAGACCATCTCATCGCAGAATGTGAAATGCACACATTAAAAATAATGCATAGGGTTTTGTGAACTGGATTTCTTTGCAATGTTATTGAATAAATTCAGCAAATTCTGTTGTGAATGTGATTACTTATGCTAAATAAAGGCTATATGTGGAAAACAATCTTTGCTGAAACTGAGCAAAAATATATTTGAATGAATAACAGAACAGCTCCACTCAGTAGCTTTACACATCAATCATGAATGAATATGAACTTCTAAGGGTCACCACACGAAGAGTAAGAAAAAATCCTTTCAGTCAAAACTCAAAACCAGGGTAAACCTAAATTAAAGATTTGGCCCAATCTACAATACAAATATATACAAACTATACTTTCAACCTATATCTATCAGAAACAGTATTTTTTACATTTTGAACTAAACTGCCTGTCAACTACAATATTCAATGAAAGTCTCTCCAAAATTGCTATTTATCAGTAATTGCATTTCTAGTTGGGGTGACTATAACTACAGATAATGAAAAGTTTTACCATAGCTTTGTACATACTAGCATGTCCCTGCCTTGGTACTCAGAACCAGAATTACCCAGTCTACTCTTGGAAGCGCTACAGCGTCTCACAGGTCTTCTTCTCCAGAACCTCAATGATCTTCTTCAAACGTCTTTCAGTAATGGGCCGTACGTAACTCTCGGGCTGGATAACAGCCATGCCTTCCTGCACCTCTCCCATGACCAGCAGGGGGCTGTCCTCCACGGTGATATTCGGACAGGGACACCTCCAGTCCATCTTGGCCAGCGTGACCTCGAGATGGCGGGTGTTGAAGAAGGCCAGGCCCATCTTTTCGTCGCGCAGCACTCTGTCGAGCGTGAAGCGGGCGATTCCAGAGTCCAGATCCTCGATTAGCTCCGTCAGCCGGCCCACGATGGCGAAATCACTCTGGCACAGAAGGGACATTACCTTTCCCTTGGCGCGGCATGTCTTGCACGGCCGGCGTTTGGGCTGCGGGCAGTTGGCTTCGCATTCGGCTTTGCTGCGGAAGCTGTTGTGGTTCCCCTGGCAGCCCCCGTAGGCGAATGCCTGGCACTGCTTTAACAGCGAATTGTACGCCCACCGTGACTCCCAGGCCTTGCAGGGCCCCTGCACGGCTGGGAGGGAGCATATTCCCGTGCCCTCGCGCTGGCAGGAGGCACGGCACTCCTCGTACGTCTCGAAGCGGTTCCGGCTGCCGTCACAGGCCCCGTTGACGAAAGTCCGGCAGGTTCCGCGCTTGCTGTCGTAGTACCAGTCCACATGACGCTGTCCGCATTCCCGCCGGTCCACTTCTGCCAGGCAGTCAGAGGAAGAGAACGGCCGTCCCAGAGGCACGGCCATATCCGGGTCCTCAGAGGGGTCGTCCTCAGCGCGCCTGATAACTGACAGCGGGTAGTCTGCCCGCAGGACGCCAGCAGCATTGCGGGCCGTGCAGGTGTAAATGCCGGTGTCCCGCGCTTGGGCGTTGTAGATGACCAGTTGGCCGATGTTTGTGATGACCAGGTTGCCATACATCTGGTCAGGCCTCATGATCATGCTTTCACGGCGTTCCGTCTGCTTCTCCCAGGTGACGTCTGGCCTGGGGACCCCGATGACATCACAGTGGAAGCTGACTGTCCCCCCTATGTACACGGACTGATGGGTGGGGTTGCTGTACAGGGTGGGGGGAAGGGGGTCCTCCTGGGATGATGTGGGTGTGGGATGTGCCGTCGTATCCAGAGGCAATGGGCTGGTGTGCGGCCAGGACAGGTGGTAACGGCAGGTGACCACAGTCAGTGTGACTCCCCGTATGCAGGCCTCAGCATCCATGTAGCAGCGGTTGAAGTAGGTGAGCCCATCAGAGGCGCACGTGAAGCTGGGCTCCTTCTCGCAGCGGTCCCGGCACTTACAGACCGGCTGTCCCTCCCAGATGTCACACATGGCTCCTTGCTGGCTGCATACGAAGCCAAGGCAGCTGGAAGTTCCACCCCTCTGTCCCGCACCATCCGCTCCACCTTGGGCCTCCTGTTGCGCAGCGGAGCTGTCTGCAAAGCGGGCGGCCACGCAGCTGCGCAGCCCGCACACGTTAGTGCAGCACTTCTCAAATCCTGCGCAGTCCTGCCAGGAGGTAGGCCAGATTAAACACCCCGTCTGTTCGAGCTCATATGCATCTACAGAGATTTTACTGCAAGCTAAAATAAGCTCAGCACTGCATTTTTCAGCGTCAAGACCGCAAAGCTAGCACCTGGAAAATAACGCATAGTATTGCACAGCTTCTGGGTGGATAAAACTGAAAATGGAGACTCACCTGGTCGGCATTGCACTCCCTTTCGCAGGTGCTCTGGGCATCAACCCACAGATTGGCGTTCAGGTTGTTGGGACAGACCCCGGGGTGCTGGACCCCGGCCAGGCTAGCAGTCAGCGTTGGAGAGGGCAGCGTGCAGACAGAGAGCCAGAGTAACACGGAGCGCAGACCCAGCTTTCTCAAGCTGCGTCCGTCCTGCACACTGACGGAGGAAAAGGCTTCATCCCTGACCTCCCGATATCCGCGGACAGCGCCGCTCATTTTAACCGGTCACAAACACGCAGTCTGGCGAGCCGCCTCGCACTAATTTCATAACTCTCGCTGAAATAAAAGTTAAACTTCTTCCCGTGCAGCAATTGACTTAAGTCACCCAAACGGCGTATTAGCTGCACGGCGAGCGGGGGACTTTCCGCACGGAGAATTTATAACACATAAACGGGGTAGAATAAACCTGTATCCGCCGATATGGGGAATCTCTAAAGCGGTCGATGAAAGTCCGGCTGCCGGCTACAATACAGCGCGTTTCTTCGCCCAAAAGCACCAGCGATGAGGGTGAGGTATAACCCAGAGAGGGTAAATGCATCAGGTAGGGCTGCTCCGGTAGGATTTGCGAGCAGGGTGACGAACTCCAGCCGGATTATAGGGGGAAAACGTGAAAGGAGCGAAAGACCTCGGTCCCATGAGGCGGAAAGGGCAGCCCTCTGACCGGCCCATAGGCGTCCAGTGTGGGGTTTTATTAAGGAGCTGCCTGCGCCGCACAACTGGACAAACACCCATGGAACATCAAAGGCGAGCTGGACTCCGCCGTGCGGCTCGCTGGCCGAGTTATGGGGCTCCAAACAATTAAGCACATTCCCCACTTTCATAAACTCCGGGGAATTGATCTTTATACCAGCTGCTTGACCATATTTTTGCAAATGGTTTGGCAACCAGCGCATGGTTTCTCGTATGCATCACTAATGTTAAATCCATCTAGAAGGGAAAAATCACCCCCCCTGCCGATGGCGTTAAAGTTGCACGAATTGCAGACCAACATCACTGCGTTTCCGAGAGCGCAGCAGCCGATTAACATGGTCGTGACCACCCAGCCTACACCGGAACCCGGAGGCGTCATGAGTCGGGCTGAAGTATACAAATAAACACGATTATTTAGGGTCTGTCCGAGTCTAGACTCCGGGCGGCGAGGCTCCATCCCTCATTCACACAAAGCTCCGACATGCCGCGGTCAGGTGGGAAAGCGCCAAGCGTGAAATCCGCAATACTCCGCGACCCAGCATTGTCCCCCGCAGCCAGGGAGACCCTGAGAAGTTACTCCCTTGCTTTTGATCGCAGGTGACCCTTCAACCTCCGGGTGACTCCTGACCCACGCATTCAGGCTTCCTGGGTCTTCAGGCCAGGACAGGTTACGGACAACAACGGCAGGGCTTCACTGCTCCGGGAGCTTTATTGCACTTGAGCATGGTACTGACATACTCCGCTTATGAAAGAACAAAAACTCTCAGGAGGACAAAGAGAACAAGAAGTTCCCACAGTTTGGGCACTAGCGACATTAAGACACTCAATGGAAATGCGCTGCCCGCCCTTGCTACCGCCCACACACAAAGTAATACGCTATAGTGTAGGATTGTTGCGCAGTAAAAGGACAGAATGCAAGACGCCCCCCTTTCTCATTCATTCATTAATATAAAACCAAATGTAAAATATTTGGAGGTTTATTTGGGGGAAAAGTACTTCCATTTAATACGAACTGTACAATCCAAAATGATTAAAAAAGTTGTGTTTAATTACAAAGCATTCTTCATTTAAGTTACCCAGCAGCTTAAATCAAAGTAAGATAGTGTTTTACTCTAACCACAATATTATTACATTTCCCTTTATATAACACAAAAATGGAAAAATAGCAAAGACCAAACTAGCTGTAAATGATCTCCCCACCCCCTTCCCCCACATCCTACACACAAATAAGGAATGTTACAGGCCAGCCAGGTTGTTTAAACAAAAAATAAAATAAAAAAATCCCACCATTCACCTTTAAAATTACAGGGAAATACAACTCAAATGGAGGAAATTGGAGGAGCTTCACGGGCTGTTAAATGCATTTATGAGGCATGGTCACAGAAGTGTGTTTTACTTCATCCCCGAGGATAAGGTACATTGCTTAACATGGCAAATCACCCTGACTTGCGCGAGGGCACAGGAATCTGCTCCCTGCCAGCCGTGCAGGGGACCTGCGAGGCCTGGGGACCACGCCAGGCATACAAATATCCCAATGGCTCAGTCCGAGGAAGAAGACTTTAAACGTAACACTGCTGCAATCCTCCGCTACGAATGCGGACCTCTGGACTTCTGTAACAGGCAGGTATGCAGGAGTAGTGGAGGGGTAGGGCTGATGCGGTGAGAGCCTGCGGGGTCGGGGCACGGGGCCAGAAAAGCTCATCCTGATTCCTGGATCTCACACTGTCCTCTCACTCCTACACTGGGTGTAAACGGCAACAGACACAGCTACTTAACCCACAAAAACAAGGGACAGTTGCTCTTCATAAAAAGAACTTAATTATAATACATATCCTTAGGAAACCCGACTCAGCCAGTGCTAGCCTGGCGTCACAGACAGGGCATGCAGAAGCAGGAGAGATTGGTCCCTGAGTTTTGGGGAGGTGGGGGTCAGAGAGGAGAACCACGAGGGGTGGGGGGAAACCAAAGAGCAAGAGTTTGTGAGGCTCTGTGCAAAACACAAGACGATCCCTGAAAGGGCAAGAAATGAATTAAATAACAGGATAATTACAATATTACACTGTGAAGCTTTGTTACAGCGACAGGAAAAATACCTAAATGAAAGCAGGAAAAACACCAGAGCGCATTTTAACAGACGAGGCTGCCTAGACGAGCAGAGAGTAATATCATCTGTAGACATACAGCTGCTTTTAAGGTGTCTAGAAGCCGGACACACTGGCAACCCCATTAACAAAACCGCTCTCTGCTTAATTCACAGACGAGGCACCTACTTGGCTTTCATTCTGTTGACCTATTGAAGCTTTTCTGAAGATGCACAACTGATCTCACTTCAAGCTATACATCGTGCATTTAAAAAGCACAACCCTAACACTCAGTTACTGTTCTAAGTGAAAACGGTTAATTTTGTATGAAAAAAAGATATCTATTAAGATATTGCCACTATAAAACAGTTGCAGGCTTCTCTGAATTTCCCCAATAGTGGATTTGGCACAGGAAGGCCGGCCATGCAGGCTACTGAAACACTGATGACTGAATGAGTTAATGGCAGAAAGGCAAAGGAGTTTAGCTGAAGTCATCAGTGTGATGTGGAAGGTTACAAAAACAGACCCATGCATTCAGCTGAAGACCAGCCTGGAAGGACTGGGAATGAAGCCTGGCTGTGTTAACAAGCATGTTCATTAGACAGAGTGAGTGATGGCAAATAAGGGGGCACTTCACCTTTATTATTTAAGAGCCTGAACTGGACCCCCAATTAACAGCTCATCCTTTCATAAAACTCTACCCAGCCAAGGATGGCGGCTACACAAAGGAAAAAGGGTAAAACAAACACGACTTGTGCTCTGACACACTCAGATCCCGTCGTGCTTCACCCTAGTTATTGACATGAGTTTACTTGGTAACGGGGGGGGTAAGCTGAGGTCCAGCCCTATGCATGCGCTGCAGAGCAGTAGCTTTTCATGGTGTTTCGCTCCACCACATACAGCTATTATACATTGCACTGTTTATACACGTACATGCGCAGTTTCTTGTGTACTTGGATTAGTGATTTTCTAAAAGTTCCTCTCTAAGGACCAGGGAAAGAAGTTTCTTCCTCATAAACAGATTAAAGTGTTTCCATTTTAATCTAAAAAAATACTTGCTCTGCTTGGCAACAACCCATCCATAAAAATAAACTTTAATCCCAGCTCTCCAAATAATAATCAAGTGTGAAGTCTTGATTTTTTACAAAAAAAAAGGGGGTCAATTTTCTAAAATTATCAGAATGATGCTATAAGGATTGTGTTCAGACTGAATTAACAGGGGAACCTGGTATGAAGATCTGAAAAACTGTACCACATTTTAAGAATCACCATCACCTCGTTCTAAAACTCAAGTCACCTTCATAATGAAAATGAGGAAAATGTAAATAGAACCAAACAGAAATGAGATCAGGGAAGATGGAGAACGGATAAGTAAAGATCAGATTCTGCTCACAGCCTTCACTGCTATAAAACGTCAGACACTAATCTGCAGCTCCATTCTGAGGGGTCTTCAGGATGGCCAGATTAATCTGGAGCACTTGAGGTTCTCGACCTCCTGCTGCCAGCGTTGGCCAGTTGGAACAGCCGTACTCCAAGATTACGTTCACAGGGTCAAGTGTGGAGGAGAATGTGACAGGTGCAGCTTGTCAGCTGGATTAACTGATGTGCGGCACAATATTGTTCAGTAGTGCGTTGTGAACAGCTTCCAATCATCAGAAGAGTGTGGATCTCTTATGGAAAAGAAAAACCAGAAATAAAACCCCGACATCTGAGAGCAAACCGCTGACATCCTCAGGGGCAGGCAGATAACGTAAACTTCTTGCGATTCTTGATTTCATCTGAACCATCAACAAGCACATGAATTTCAGTGCAAAATTTCATTACAAAATAAAGCAAACTGACCACAGCCAAGAATCTGTCTCCATTAAATATCAAGTGTAAATACTGTATTAAAATAAAATGCAGAAAAGTAGTCCCAACTAGTTATAGTGTTGCACGGCTCCAGGGGGTTGGAGGAGCCATTGAGACGGATGGATGGATAGCTAACTGTGGTGGCTGCAGGAGAAAGACCCTGGGTCCAACCACATGGCCCCAGGCAGGACAGGGTCTTCATAGGAGGTGATGGCCCCATCCTGGGCCAGTCCATGGTTCTGGCACTGCAGTCTCTGAAAGGTGATAGATAATGATTGGGGGCTTGGGGCCCCCCAGCGACATGCTACGAGATCTTGCAGTTATTCCTGGCACAATTCTGAGGTGGGCTTTGGGGTGGCCGGACAGACTTGGAGCGCTTGAGGCTGTTGCCCTTGCTGCTCCCGGTGGTGGTGGTCAGTGTGGGCCAGTAAGAGCGACCGTGCATCATGACTGCGTTCATCCCGTTGGCCATGGAGAAGGACTTGAGGTGGCTCTTGATGGCCACAGGCAGGGGCAGCTTGTCAATCAGGTGGACAGGTGTACAAGACACAATTGCACGGCAGCACAGGTCCTGGAGGCTGAACACTGAGGAGAACGAGCACACAAATGTGGAAGTCAGCATCTTTAACTTTTTGCAATGACCAGGGGTGCAGTGAAGGGGAAGGGAGTTAGGACAACCCCGGGCAATGGCAGGCATTCGCCTAAGTGTAACCCACAATCTGGGCACTACCTATCTAATAGAGGGTTTATTGATGTTAGAATCAGCAATGGGAGAAGGTTTCAAAACAGTACAGCGTACCTTCAATCACCTCTTCTCATGGCATACCTACTCTTCTTTTATACTTAGACAGATTTACAGAGAGACACACTTAAATCTCCAAGGGGAAAATAATCAATGATTAGCAGAAATATTCAGTTCAAGGCTCTGGTTTAGCCTAAAACAAGAAAACTTACGCAATTTATGCAATTATGCATCCAGTAATCCAAAAAAAAGTTTAAGTCGCTCTGAACAGGAGTGTAACACACTTCATTGCAGTAAAACAGAGGGCGACTGTGTTTATAAATTAATTTAACTAGATTAATGTTCCCATTCTATGGTTGACATTCTTTTTAAAAAATGGTGTAATTGCTGCTAAAGCATACATATAAAAATCTTATATAAACAGAACTCAACTCAATCATTTGAATAATCATTGAAATAATTAAATGATTAAGTTTAAGTGTTACATTCTTAATATACATGAAGTCATGTATATTATGACTTCATGTATAATATACATGAATATATTATACATGATGGGGGGGGGGCACTTCAAATAAGATTAACACCCCTAAAATATCAATTTTAAATTTAACTATCATCTTCCTCTAAGAAAATCAGAACCATGTTATCATGAAAGAACCAAGTTTATGAGAAGAAAGCAAGATCAAGAAAAATATCAAATAGGCTGCTTGTGATTTTGAAAGCAGGCTTAAAGCGATTAGGGGATATTTCTAAAAATCTCATGAAAAATTTCAAGGACATTAAGAGCACTTAGCAAAGGCCTCAGGAGGTTAACATGCTAATAGTGCTGCCTGAGGTGCCCAATGAAGTATGTATCAGCAGATTTTACAGGAAGAACCTCATTTACTAGTTCTACAAATGGGGAGGATGTGATGGATGTCTGATGTTTTAAATTGAACGGTCCTGCTTTGGATGGGGCACAGACAGAGGAAGCGGACAGAGAGCTTTGCTGAGCAAGGCAATCTCTTCACTTCCAGCACTTTACTCCTGAAAGCCTGCTCCTTTCCTTGCTGATTGAGAAGACATCTTAAGTTTCAGCTGGTGCACAGCTCATCTAACATGTATGTTTGCGGGCAGTACTTCCACACGCAAAGTATGACAGCTGCGTACTTTGAAGGTTAAGAGACTGGCATTCCTGAAAGTCCTGTCTGACTGGAAATTAACATAAACACTAACTTGTAAATGACTATGCATCTGTTTCAAGTCAAATGACTGACAGTTTAGGGTTCCTCACTGAGTTCCCCGCCAGTATCCCAATGACTCACTCTGAACCGGATGGTCTGCCCGCCCTACTCCCTCACCTCGGTTGGGTCTCCAGAATTTCTCCATGCCGTGCCTCATGAGTACGATGCGGGACAGCTCTGTGAAGGACTCGATGACGTTGAAATTGCACAAGGGGCTCACTTCAAAAAAGGTCATTCCGTTCTTCTCAGCGTAGGCGCGAGCTTGTTCCGTGGGCACCTGCCGCTTGAAGGCCAAGTGCAGTCGGTTGCCCACTAGGATGCGAGGCACACCAGGGGCATGCTGGAAATTCAAAGAAACAGGCAATCAAAGGGGGCACAGAGGGCTACTGGCTCAGGTATCACCCATGCAATAGTTACATGACATTGCTCTTATTACTAGCAAATATATAATGCACTGTAATTAAACTACTGTTTATAATTTCAGTAAATAATTTCTAAACCAGCTGAGAATACGTCCTCATCACTGGGATGACAAGAGCAGAAAGTTCAATATGATCACAGATCAGATTTAGAGCAGTGTTTCTGAAACCAGTCCTCGGGCCCCGCACAAGGGTCCACGTTTTTGCTCCCTCCCAACTCCCAGGGAACAGGAAGAGAGGAAAAAACGTGGACCGTCTGGCGGTCCCCGAGGACTGGTTTGAGAAACACTGATTTAGAGCAGTGCATCTACAACTTTTGCACCGAGTATAACTACAGATAACGTCTACTGACAGGATACGAGGAAACAGGAAACAGTAGAACCCCACATGTACAGGACAGGGCTAAAATTTGGATGCCAGCACCCACAGGATGTCCTATAAGGGAAGCGGAGGGGCGCTTTCCAATGAGAGGACAGGAAACACAGGAAGACCACGGAAGCAGGAGAACCCATGCCTTGCATTCCAACGATTTTGGCTCCTCGGTAGTTAAAGGGCTTCTGAGTGGGCCCTGTGAGGATTCGCTTGTAAAGGAGCTTGCTTGCGTAATGGGCAGAGCATGCCGATAAGAACGGCAACTGCAGCTCTATGTCAGAGAACCACACAGATCAGTTAAAAGTGAACCCTTACCTCATCAATCTCACGGATCCAGCGGTCAATACCGTCAAAAGACCAGCGATTGGTGATGTCATACACCAGCAAGATTCCCTGAGTAAACAGAAAAAAGGAAGGACAATCATTTTCATCTATAAATTGACAACAAATAGCAGAGACTCTGGGAAAACAAACAAACCACCATCTACTGTCAAGGATTTTCTGCCCTTTCAGGTTGCCTAAAAACAAATCTTTGGTTCATCAATGAGGAGCATCCAGAGGACACTCGCCATGATCCACCAACGATCGTGCCTTTAAAAAATAAATCAATGGTCACTGTGGAAATGAGCACACTGAAGGTCCTGGCAATCGTCCCACAATCTCTCCGGGAAGTTCATGCGGCTGATTACATTTCAAGAGCTCTGTGCTTTCCAGCTAAATGCTGCAATATACTTGCAGCAATTGTAAGGGGGTTGGGAGCTTAATTCTGATCAAATTAAGATAAATGGCAGTATTTAAAGCTGGCCTAAGTGGCTACTGGAAGACAACATGTTCTAGAAATCCAATCACTGTTGACACAGATTGGGATTCATCATACTGTTATCAGCCCACTGGCTACAACTCACCAGTAAGCAAGACTGATAAGGTGCAAGCTGCCTACCTGAGCACCTCTGGAGTAGGACCTGAAGATGGTGCAGAACCTGCCCTGTCCCGAGGTGTCCCTGAGAGGCAGACAGACAGATGAGCAAGTCTGCTGTTGACAGCGGGCAGGCAAGTGAGTATGCTAGGCTCAGAGGCTCCCTTTGCACATCTCCAAAACAGCCTCAACCTGTGTTAGGCAGCTGACTCAAACAGAAGCCATTACACCTGAGGTGTTACTTTATAAAGGACAATAGAGTGGGAATAAAGTTTCATGGCTATTAACTTTAATGAGAAAAATCAGTCTAAGGGCTTATTTACATTAGAACAAAACACACAGGCATGTATTACATGTAAAATCATGGCGAGGCATGAAGAGATTTCCAAAGTCGTGTTGGCAGTTGATACAATCTTAATCCACGGCGATAAGATGTCTCTCAACCACCATGGTAAGATACGTATCATCCATTATGACCATGTACATACCACAGCTCCAGTTTGACTCTTCTCCCATCTAGCAGAATGGTTGTGGTTTTGTAGTCAATCCCTGAGAAGAGAGAGTGAGATTGAGAAAAGGGTAAAGAAGGAGAAACTCGTACTCGCACCATTGCCGTCTGCCAGTACACAGCCCTTGCTGCTGACTGCCTGAATGGACATTTTGGGGATGAACCTCCCACGATGCGCTGCTGCGAAGCTCAGGACCAAGGCGTTAACGCAGACGTCTTATCGCCAGGTTTCCGTTTCAGCCTTTTCACTGAGTGTTTCCATTAACAGCTCCCTCTCTCAGGCCAGCACTTGCAATTATCTCTACACCGCAGATAAGAGCTGCGGTCGCCCATTAGCATTGTAGCGCTGCTATAAGGCCTAGAGTACTTCGTAACATCTGTGCTAGAAAAGAGAAGTGAAAGCCATGTAGTGTGACCCTATAGCTTTAGCAGTGTGGTAAACAAGTGAAGCTGATGACCTCAGCATAAACAGAATCCACAGAGAAATACAGAATTCAGAAGCCGTCAGAAGTCAACTGGCAAAAATGTACACTAAGAGCACACAATCTGAATAAGAGCAGTAATTAAAACTTTGAGATAAGTACCATTCTGTACAGGCTCCACAGAATCATACAGATGCATCACACAAAGGAATCCCGGACAAAGGATAACTATGTATTTACACGTACCAACTTACTGGCAGCACACCTAAACTTAAGTCGGTGACCAGCCCACTGTGTTATCAAATCCTTGAGTAAACAGGTCACTGTTTCCTCTTTTGTACTGTTCACACCCTGTACAACGAAAACTCCACATCCCAGCTGTATCACAGACCACCAGGCCAACTGAGGAGGCAGACTTTAAGGGGGAAAACAAAATCAGCAGCACTGAAAACAAGGCCAGTGCAATCAGAGTGATCAGAGCAAATGATCCCTGAAGGCCATGCAACCTATCCCTGAGGAAGGACTCTTCCCAAGAGTCTGAACATAAACAACCAAACTACCACTACAGGGCCCTGCTAGAAGTCTCACTTACACTTCAGGATTAAACTACTAAGTATGGAAGGCACATGCAAGACATTCAGTTGTGCTGAACGGAAAATACTTTGTGTACCTGTACACTGTTTGCCTAAGAAAGATTTAGACACAGTGCATTAAGGTACAGGAATTCTAGTTTTAAATACGACCCAGTATTAACTTGAATAATGGAGCATTGCTGTTGCATAAGAGGTACCATTAGAATAGTCCTCTGAACATACTGGCATGAGAAAGTATTGTACATACTTTGACGAAGACACAGCAAATATAAACGTCAGTTATTATCAAACGTTCTTCTGTTCCATTTTCAATAATTGCTCCTCCAAATTAGGATGTCAGTGACCCGAAACCTAGCTCATGAAACATAAAGCACGGAATACCATGGATGAGATGCGGATGTATTGTAACCCACTTAAAATGACAAGTTAAAGACATGTGAAAGTTAGCATTTCACTGAATCTGTATGTCTCTGGACCAGGCCCAGTAACCCGAGTACCAGCAGAAGTAGAAATAATCCATTGCCAAGAATTATCCGAAAAGAAAAAAAAAACAAAAAAAAAACAGGGTATTTGTCAAAAAGTGCTATGACGTGAGACACCCTTATGACACCACCCCCAAACTCAGTGTTATCTGTGCAGGAATGTCTACAAGGATAAGATCAACTGAACTTCAGCTACCTATAATCTCAGATGATTATTGCAGTGAAAAATTACTTATTTTGAAAAAAAAAAACAAATTGTTTTACTTCAAATACTTTTAAAATTTTAAATTGATTTAAACCCTATCCAATCAGTTGAACTGAACCACACAAGAGTTTTTGCATGAATAAGCATGCTCTCTTTTATGCAACATACTGCAAACCATGTATCTAGATGATATCTAGATCTAGATACCTAGGTTGTGCTGTCTCAGTAGGAGAGAAACATAACCTATGCAATACAATTTGGTTATCATCATCTCAGGTACAGCTTCTTCCCCAATTTCAGTCTTCTGGCAGAGGCCAGCAGCTTTCCTTCAGGAAACTGTCTGTATTTGGAATCATCCAATATCCGTTAGCCTCCAGGTCCCTCACAGCACAATGAAGAGAAGAGAATCACCGCCGTAAAAGGACGAATCTGCTTCAGATTGCAGTGCTGATCTTTGAGAGATGTGCCATCTCCGGTTTTTAGACATAACATTTTGCAATGATGCCAGAAAAAAAAAAAAAAAAAGATCTATCTTGCTTTCATCAGACGAAAGAGCTTTTTACCACATGGCTCCAGACCTCCCGGAGTGCAGTTTTACTCATTTTTAACTGTTTTCTCCTCAGCACCCTCCTGTAGAGAGCAGGTCTGTGGTCTGAGTTTATATTGATGCAATGTAACAAGCAGACCATTCTTTGACAGAAGGCCTGCAGGTCCTGCAAGCTTCTTCCATCACCCCCTAGGTCTCCTTCCAGTTTGGGGAGGGTGACCCCATGCTGTCACCATGATTCGCACTTTTGATGATGCAGCAGAGACTTTCAGCCCATGGTGCATGACTGTGTGCGAGTACATGTGTGTGTCTTGTGATGACCTGGCATCCCATCCATTGGGACTGCCCCCCCCCCATCACCCTAACCAGGATAAACCTCTGGAAGATGGGTGTATTTAAATGTCTTACTTGAAGCAATCAACTCTAAACAATAGAATCTATGTTAATTACTACAAGGTGGTTGAGGTGAAAATGCATTGTGTGTGTCCTGCCGAATTTATGCTTTTTCCCCCCAAAATGTTCTGGACAAATAGCAAAAGCTGGTGATTCATATACATTTTTACAATGCTGAAATAAAGAAATGAACATGCAAGATTTCTATTAGCGATCACTCACTGATTTCAGGGGTTTAGTTTTTCCAGCCAAAAAGACATCAGTTGCCTCACCAGAGACAAATACAGCCTGGCGTTTAACTTATTTCCAGTACAGTTCAGATCACTAACGTCCTGAGACGAAATTCCAGCAATTAAACTGAGATTTTATCTCGCCCCTTAATACAGATGAACTTCAAACTATGATGACAGATTACCTCAAGATAGATGGCTTTGCCTGTCCCAAATACCATGGGTCACATAAAAAAAATACACGTAGGAAGAAATATACTCAAGTTGTGGAGCACACAACCTTAGAGTTAACCACCCCTCCCCCAACTTTCCTAATCAAAAGCCAATGTAAATTTTCAAGATCAATCCATTAATATGCTTAACCTACTGCAATGTTCCAGTAATGAGGTTTTCATATATAAATGTGTGTCCTTCCTCTAATTTCTGACAGTGAGTGTTAGCTTGGTACCATGAAAAGGTCAACAGCACTAAACATTGCTGAAATGCTCACAGACATTCATCCACATTAGCTGAGCAAGACACAGATTAAAAACAGCCGTCTTATTAAGGCTGAATGATTATTTGGACCATGCAGATTCCTATTAAGGAGAGCCACTATGAAGCTATGATCATGTGGGCGCGTGGGCTATTTTCCTGTCATTGCCGTCTTTGCACAGCTGCATGCCTGGCCCAGGGGCACATAACCACAGACGACTACAGCTGTGTTCTGCACTTCTGAAGTGTGCCGTCCCCACTTGTACAAAAACAGGACACGTTTTACCTAGCACAAATATGCTTTAAAATGCTGAGCTGGCCTTGTGCAGCATACTGATATGCTCAATCTGCCATATCACATTAGCATCTTATCGGTTTGTATCTATCAGTTTGTATTTCTGGTCAGAAAACAGAAACATGATGTACCAGCCATTCAGATTCATATTAAATTTCTGGGACAGCTGTGCTCTACCTTCAGCAGAATAATGTTGCAACCACACATAAGTGACACTGGCAGGACATCCCATGGGGAGGTGAGCATCACACATCTAAAATTAAACAGCACTACCACAATTTCGAGCTGGCGTCCTATGGAGGAAAACATTTGAAGGTCTGATACAGGCAATAAAAGGTAATGAGCATAAACGGGGTGATGTTACAGTAAAGCTGACAGCAAACATATCGAACAATACCTGGTTTCCTAGCACATCACCTCCAGAGTACTTTTTGGTGTCATTACAATTTCTACACCATCAGTAAATCTCCCAACTTCTAAGATGACATGTTGTTTTAGACAAATAGATTTTTCTACCCTTCTGTGAATGTCTGGTCTACTCATCACCAGTGTTACCTACTGAGCAACATTTGTGCTGTGTGGCTCCAGGAATACTCACCACTGCTGTAGGCATACGGTGACTCTGCAGATCCATCCTGCAGACTGTCTAGGATCTCGCCTTTTCCCACATCGCTGTCTCCGACCAGCAGGAACTTGAGAAGGTAGTCATAGCTCTTGACGGGGCTACCCTGGGTGCCCATCCTTCCTCTCATTTGCACAAAGGTGAGCTGAGAGCTGGTCTCTTGGGAGCACCCTTGTGCCCGGCCGGATCCAGCTGGAACCGAGGTCACTTCTACCCGTTCTTGACAGGGTGCAAGCTAACGTCGAAATCCCCAAATAGTCGCGAAAACAAGCACGAAAAAGACTGACTAGGATGTCCACACAGGGTAGGTAATTAAATGTTGGCGTGCAAAAAAATATATTCACACCAAAATTCAGATAATAGATAAACACCAGGTCATAGAAAGAAGACTCACTGCAATTTACCGCCTTTTAGTGTGTCGCTTATGTAGTATAAATATGATTCCGAGTCCAGCTGCAGTCGCCTGGGACCAAATGACTTGAAATATGGCTTTAATGCGGATCAACCGTCTGTGAAGCTGCAGTTGTCAAAGAAAGTTAAATATGAAGATCGTCCATTAAAAAAGCACACCTCCTGCTGAACAAAGATCCTGAGGTATAATGCAGAACGAAACCCAAACGGTACTCGGTCCTTAGCAGGAAAATCACATCTTTGTTTTTGTTATGGTGAGCCCAGCTGGGTCCGGGGGCTCATTGTCTTCACCGATGGTTTAAACAAAGACGACCTCACCACAAACCGTGTTAAAAACAGTCCCAAAGCGAACATTTAAAAAGTCCTCATAAACAACACAGCCATTGTTTCGTATTTGATTTTAAACACTAAACGACTGCGGACGTACCTATGTAAAAAGAGAGATTTCCGTCCGCTGGCATCTCCAGCTAAGCCAGGCGTATTAAAGCGAGCTTTTCGGGGCTGCAGCGGCCAGGGACGCCCGGAATCGAGAAGAATGAACTACGCACATCCATACTGCCAATTTAACTACCGAAGAAGCTGGTGAAAGTCACGTCTAACCAGAAACACCAGTTAACGACTCGCTATTCAGAGTTAGCATGATAGCTTGCTAACAAGCGAAGCTAAATGCTAAGACCTACTGGCGGTAATTATCTAAATGCCATTTACTAAAGGCGATAATAATTTGAAAGCTGTACTCTAGGAAAATACACCCGGTTATTTGCTTTTAAAAACCCAAGTCTCGCTTTTTCACTCAGCGGAGTCGGTCAGAAACTAACTGTCGCGTCAACCCATAAACAACGGACCTCGAAACAGGGAGCCTTGTGCTGCCGTCGAATCCGCCCCGGACGTTCAAAGCGTCGGACGTGCAGTTATATATATCCCGAGGTCTGGTACAAGGCCTGTGCTAGCGAGCTAGCTCGGCAGCTTTCTTTTTGTGAATACTCCGGTTTTGGCTTTATTTGGTTTGGTATCTCCGAGTAACAACAAATTTAGCTAACCTGATATCACTCGTCATAAACAGCGCACTGTTGTCCATAGGTAAACTACACATGCAGGATAACGTCCCACGGTAAGACAGCAGACGACTCAGCGATGTCACTGAGGACGCCGAGCAATCCCGCTTCGGCTCAGGCTCCAGCTCCAGCTTAGCTCTAAGCCACCTCGCTCCAGCCCGGCTCTGTTCCAGCTCCAGTCCGGCTCTGCCCCAACTCTGGCCACCCCCAGCCGCGCGAATCCCACCTCTTTCTGCAGATGCTGTTTATAAACTGAGAAATATTTATTCACACGATTAGTGTCAAGTCATGAAGTGTATTGTTGTAAATAAGTAAATGATATAAATGCATTTGAATATGGTGATGTTTATACTTGTCTTTTCAATTTCAAAGGTTTCAACATTAGTTATACAGTTAAACTGCTTGTTTAGCGTCACTAAACAAGCAATGCTTCATTCTGCGTTTCCCCGTTATCATTTGTCGTACGGTTCTTTTAAAAAATAATGATCACTCTGGATTAAATTTGCACTCAAAGTGGTTTCAGCATAGCGACTGTTGGTTATCAGGTTTTTGTGACAACAAAATACAGAAATAAACACGAAACATGAACAACTATTCGGTTGTTTTCTTTTCCACTTCATCAATGTGTTAAAGTCTCACACAGACATAATATCGTCCATATTTGCTTAAATACACAATACAGGAGTCTAAACATCAAAGTATAATATATAAATGTGTTTACATAAATGGAGAGTTATTTGTCCATTACAGCTGCTCGTGTTCATGGTTATTCCGAAGCGGATTGTACAACTGCAGTTATACAGTATATATGCCTTTTTCTGGAAGTGCCCCGGGCGACCGTATCCCATCCCTGTTCGTGCTGACTCAGCGAAATCTCCCTGAAGCAGCATCGGTAGCGCTACGCTTTTTATTGTTAGTAAATGATGGTTAAGCAACAGAAGAATTCTCTGTCTTGAAGACTCTTCACACAATTGGATATATGACATTATATGTATATTGTACAAGCTCACAGAGCACTTTATTAGGAAGATCTGTACACATGTTTATTCATGCGATTATCTAATCAGCCAATCACGTGGCAACAATGCACAAAATCATGCAGCTACAGGTCATGAGCTTCAGTTAATATTCACATTAAACACCTCAAAGGGAGGCAATAAAATGTTATCTCAGTGATTGGTGTCAGGTGGACTGGTCTGAGTATTTCTGTAACTACTGATCTGGTATTTTCATGAATAACAGTCTCTAGAGTTTACTCAGAATGGTGCGAAAAACAACCAGAGAGCTGCAATTCTGTGGATGGAAACGCCTTGTTGATTATAGAGGTTCAGATAACTTCTCTGTACAACTGTGGTGAGCAGAAAAGCATCTCAGAATGCGCAACACGTCAAACCTTTAGGTGGATGGATTACACCAGCTGAAGACCATGTCCGGTTCTACTCCTGTCAGCCAAAATCAGAAAGCTGAGGCTGCCTTAGGCAAAAGCTCACCAAAACTCTACAGTTGAAGACCGGAAAGGTGTAGCCTGCTCTGACGAGTCTCAATTTCTGCTGAGGCACATAGATGGTGGGGTCAGAATTTGGCATCAACAGCATGAATGCTTAGACCCAACCTGCCTTGTGTCAACAGTACAGCCTGCTGCTAGTGGTGTAATTGTGTGGAGAATGTTTTCTTGGCACATTTTGGGCCCAATAAAACCAATTGATCATCGCTTGAATGCCACAGCTTGTTTGTGTGTTGTCGCTGACCATGTGCATCCCTTCATGATCACAGTTTACCCATCTGGTAATAGCTACTTTCAGCATAATGTGCCATGTCACAAAGCAAAAGCTGTCTTGACCTGGTTTCTTGAGCATGACAATTAGCTCACTTTTCTTGCTAAAAATGCTTAGATACGTAGTTCTATCTATAACGTATTCACAAGGATAAAATACTGCAGACTTTACTAGTTATGGATTTGCATTGTTTCCTAAGTTTCTACTTCACATTTAATGATTAAAGACATTTAAGCATCCTGGACAATACATGAAAATTCAGAATTGTAATGACTGTATTGTTTGATGCGCTGTTGTTGTTGTTTTGTAACTAGTGATTATTTTAAGGATACACATCATGTCGACTATGCAGACGTAAAAAATTAGGACTTGGTGCCTTATCAACAAAAACGCACTATAATTGATTTAATGATCCTGTTACAGTTACTTTTTTATCCAGGCAGATTGGAGATGAGAACTAAACTTGAAAATTGCAATCAGTGGAGAGAGCATAGACAAAACGAGCACATATCTCCACACACTCATTCAAAACGAGTCAGCGGTGGTGCCCAGTATATGTGCCCTGTGATGGACGGGCATGCCACCCAGCCTTGTATCTAATTCTGCCTGGGATATTCTCCAGGCCTCCCCCCTGGCACTGACCACAATAGGCAATTAGAAGATGTCCGTACCACTAGCACAGTCATATTTCCCACCCTGAAGTATATTTCCTGCCTTTGGCATTTTCTACAAAATGCAGCATTGCGCCATAAACATTGTGTCAGCGATTTAATAATAAAAAGGGTCTTATTTGGCCATTGTGCTGCTTTCCTAATGGTGCCAGCCAGCAGACCACAAACACACTGCGTATATGGGCATAGTGAGGAAAGGATTTGGCTCAGAAGGAGTCTACAGAGGAGGTCCTCATCAATGAAAAGAGCTGGGGGGGGTCTGACCACCAGCTGGTTGAAGTTTGTTTCTGTAACTATATAGGATTTTTTGTTTTGTTTCCTCCATTGTCTTCTGATTTTTCACTTTTTTTCTGCCCTTGTTATTCAGTCAATGCTCTTGTTAAATTTTAGCAAAGGTGCCATATAAAACTGTCCTTTATCCATTCATCTGCCAAAATTCCAACTACTTATCCTGGTCAAGGTTACAGGAGGGGCTGGAGCCAGTCCCAGGCAGCATAAGGCAGAGAAACACCCTGGATAGGATGCCAGATCATCACAGGGCACACACACCATGGAAATTCATAGATGCCATAGAAACCGGAGCAACACGGCCAGCAGCGCTGGAAGTAGGGGTACTGTGGGTGCTGGAGCACCCCTTCTGGTAATCTGTAGTAATGCAGTGTCAGAATACTGTAGGCCTTGTAGGGCAACGTGGCCATGCACAAAATTTTGTCAAAAAGAAAAACATGGCATTATGTTAATTGTCTCGCAATGACTTTATGGTTATTTCTCCAGATGGACCAATGTTGTCGATAGCTACCAATGTTACAGAAAAGGCTATTGGTCGTTCTGAATTTCAGCACCCTGAGCTCAGAACATCTTTGCACACCCGTGTTGGGAAGAGATTCCACAGACATAGGGCAGAGGTGCGATTTGAATCTCCAGTGCTGGCGGCGCTAGGCTACACCAACTCCCCATTAGGCCGCTATGCTGCTCTTATGTTGAGCAACATTGGAATTAAGTGATATGACCGAGTTGGTCTTCTGTCACACTGATGCGGCAGTTCAGTATTAACAAGGAAAATTCACTGTATACACTAAGATATGTTCAGTCTAACACAGAAACACCGCAGCTTTGTAGAAAATCAGCTGTTTGACATCGACTTTGACAGTTATGCACATTATTATCTAGCTAAACATAGTCGACTGTCAGTCGTTGTGCTTGATGTACTCTGGTAAACTTCAGCTGAGAAAATGTAATTTCTACAAAACAAACCAAAGCAATTTTACTTGTTAATAATGTCGTGATCTTTAAAAATAATATGGTATATGGAAATATGGTAATATGGTATAACAGAACAATGCATATATAATGATAAGAAAAAGAGTTTCTGCAGTGTGCACCTTGCAGTTACTATTTTAAATGCAAAAGTAAGAATAGCAAATGCTATTTCTATAGTGTTTTAGCAGCGTCAAGCAACTGAATATTTAATATCTCTCCTGATTACCTGCCAACTCATTGAGGTTCCTAACCCTAAGCAGCACTTTCCCATTGTGAACTTCCATTTAAAAAGCTGACAGCCCCAGAGAAGGTGGTTGAAGAAACGACTCTTA
>JAODLD010000101.1:26796843-26807487 GCA_026781065.1 Mormyrops boulengeri | reverse complement strand
CACGGGAGGATTCCACACGGGGTTAACAAGGAGGTGTGGTCCACATGAGGGCGATCGGGGCTGGGCGTGACACTTACTTCACAGCTATTGCTCAGATCCTGACAGACATGTTTCTCAGTCTGACCAGAAATTATGGTTGAAAGAGTGTGCTGTTTGTTGTCTAAAAACATTTCCAGAATCAACTGAAAAGTGACATCCTCTAGTACATAAAGGGTAAAAGTTATGGCTTGTTATCTCCTCTGACCATCGGGAAGAGTTTAGTAGTTTTACACACAGGAAAAACACCAACAATAATGTATTATATGTTTTCCTGGTGCTTGTTGACTAAAAAAACACGCTCTTTGTTGGAAAGCATTTTTTGCCATAAAGCACTGGGGCTTTTAACGGTTTCTAAAATTGGACAGCAAGCAGGCTTGGAGCTCAGCCTGAGTTTTGTGCCAGATGGTTGGGTAGCCATTTCCTCAACCCGCACGCTGCCTTTGCCATGACCTGTTACACTCGTCTCATTTATACAAATGAAAGACAGAATGTTTTCAAAAAGTAAGGATGCTTTGGATAGGGGTTTAGGCACATTTACACATCCACCTTCTAAACTGGTCACCGCTGTGGTGGGGGGGCGGGCACTCGGCACTAGGGATGGATGGGATGCCAAACTATCTCTGGGTAATGCATGTACACACACACACACACTATGAGGAATAAAACCCCTGGATGTCTGAAGCAGCGGCAGCGCTACCCGTCTGTTGAATTCATTTATTTATTAGCCGTCAGCTAATAGCTGAGGTGGCTTAATATTTTATGGGTTGATACAAGTGAAAATCAAGTGAACCACTTGCAGGTGAGTGCCTAGCTTGAGGGTATACCAATATGGCCTCAGTAAAAAAGAAGCTCAAAATATTAAAAATGGACCAAAAACCCCACACACTTCACAAACAAGAACCAAAAATTAATTCCTTGGGGAGACCATTAAACAAAAACGGCCTTGTCGAAATCGAGAGGACAGAAACCTGACAAGTAAAGTAGAGTGTGGGATTATTCTCTCCTACCGAAATGGATCAGCTGACACAGGGGAGCAGAATAATTTTTGTGTCTTGGTAGAATTTCTTACCAAATATTCTCATCAAACCATCCTTAATGAATACCTTAAAGCAATATTAACATAGGTAATGTATGTACTAAATACTGTTCACCTTTTAGAAAACGAAAGAGAGTGCATACAATATTCAGTCGTATCATTCTCAGTCCTTCTGTAAGTATATGCACTTGGAGTCATGAGACACATAAAATGTAAACCTAAATAAAGTAGCTTTAGAAAATAAAATAAAAATAGATAATGAATTTGTTTGGATGAAATATGTATAATACTTATTTGAAGCTTTCCTGACATATGAACAGTAGTAAAATAACCACAAAATGTTCTCTCTACAGTAAAGTGTGTACTTCCTTTCAGATGGAATTTTCCATTTTTCTGTCAACAAGAAAATGCAAATCATACACCAGAATTAATTTGTTTAATTGCTTATTCCTGTGGACATACAACCATCACTCCAGTTATTTATTAAGGCAAAACTCACATTATTTTTTACCATTGATTTTTTTGATTCCTTGCCTCGGTTATTTGTAAACACTTAATAAATGCTATACGATACCTACGTCTTTCTGAATCCATAAAAAACACACAGAAGTCACTGCAACTGCAATTCAATTGTAATTTTAATTATGCAATTTTTCTTTTATGTTTGCATGGTTGACCCCCAATAAATGCATACATTTTCTCCTTAAGGCTCGCCTTATTTTCAAAAACATTACAACAAAAGACTCCCAGAGGCTCCTATCAGCATTCCAGCTAGCTATATTTAACCTGCTGCTGAACTGCGATCCATCCACCCTCAGCCCAGGAGAGCTCTCACCAGCGCGAATCTCTGCTCTTACTGGGAAACAGTCAGGCATCTCAGTAACTCCTGTGAGCTGCCTGTCACCCAGCCTGTCAGACTGCTCACTTTAAATGCCATAAGCCAGCTTAGCCTCGTCCTCACTCCGAATGGGAGGGGTCCCCACTTAGACTGCTCTCTGGGCTCTCTTACAACGAAGCATGTCTCTCCTTAAAGCCACGGAAATGATTTTATTCTTCTTTTTCACCATCTGAAAGACAAGACTGTTTTCTGGACTGATCTTCACTTGAATAAATAGAATCCACTTGAGACTGCCCCATAATACATCAAGACGTCCACAGCACCTTCCCAGTAATCTCTGCTCCATATTCATAGCTCTGACAGAAAATGCCATGTGGCGACTATAGATACTCATACTGATACATGTGCGACTTGTTGATCTGTTTGTTTTTCTACTATCATAACGTACATATGTTGATTTAATTTATTCGGCTCATCAGGTTCTGGTCTCAAGTTCTCCCTAAACAGAGCTTCTACTTCTTTGTTCTAGTCCATCAAATGTGAGAAGACCAACATGCCATGACCAGAACCAGGTATTGTTGAAAGCTTATTGTGAAAAAAAAAAAATATATATATATATATGGATGTTAGCAATAAGGGGGGACATGATCCAGGTATATAAGATTCTAACAGGTCTGGATGCTGTTCAGCCAAATGGCTACTTCAATATTAGTTTAGAACTCGTGGCCATAGGTGGAAATTAGCAGGAGAGCATTTTAAAATGGATTTGAGAAAACACTTCTTTACACAGTGTGTAGGTAGAGTATGGAATAGTCTTCCTGTTAGTGTAGTGCAAGTTAAAACCCCGGGTTCCTTTAAATCAGAGATAGATAAGATTTTAACAACTCTGAGCTATTAGTTGAGTTGGATGGATGGATATTTGGATAAATTTTGAATCTTCTTTAAAGTTAGTTACTAATGTTATGCAGTTTATGTTATTTAAAACATTTGAATGTTATCTAAAACATCAAAACCTCAAAATGGGGGCAGTGTGTGGCTCAGTGGGCTAAGCCTGCGTACTTGTGATCGCAAGGGTGCTGGTTCCAATCCAGCCACAGCATGTCTGTGGGTCCTTGAGCAAAGCCCTTAACCCCCAGCTCCTTGAGTGCTGCTGCAGGTGGCTGCCCTTTGAGGACAACCTACTCTGCAAAGAATAAGTTGAGGGAGGCATAAAGACAACTTCCCCATGGGGGTTAATAAAGTATCAATTATTATTAAATATATTACTGTATTGAATTGATCAGACTAACACAGTAATGTTTTAGAAAAAGCTTGATACTATATGGGTGATACTCTGTGATTAAATATTTCAGATTTGCTGTTACTATTTGATGATTTCTAGGTAGGTAAAGGTTTATTGCTTAGAATTCATTTGATATGGACAACCTGGAGGCATTTTTATGCATGACTATCTTTGAGATGTGAAGCAGAAAAGCAGTGTCACCTGATTTCTGTTTCCATCAGCTGATTGGACTGGAATGTTTCAGTGACAGAAAGAGCCCTTTTGGCTATTTTTCAATACAAGATAACATGGTACTCTTGTCTGATGAAACAGTACAGTTCCAACCAACATGATAAATCATATCAGTTTCATTTCTAGTAATTCTCCCTACACAACATGAAGTAGCACATGAGAATTTTTTCAAAGATCAGATCATATCATACTCATTATTATCGTGTTCATGAACATCAATCATGATGCATTGCTGAGTCAGCAACACACTGATCACAGATACACACTATCTTCACTAAGTCACACACCAGCGACACAGACAAATGGAATACTTCTAGTGCTTTCTAATTAGTACCAATACTGAAAGCAGCAGCTCAACCTAAAGGAAAAAGCCCACTGGTATGGAATTGCTGTTTAACGTTTTTATAAATGCCCCAGAGCTGCTGTGCTTGCCTGATTGCATCTCATTCAGAGTCACAGTGGTCTGAGAACAAGCTGCCAATTTTTTCATTTAGAGGGTTCAGTTCTGCAAAAGCTTGTTTTTTTCCCAGATCAAGAGGGCTGCCAAGGTGCTTCAGGATATATTTAAACTTTCAAACAATAAAAGTTATTAATGTGATTATTTACTTTGAAGCATAGGGACATGGGGGAAATGTGCTCATTCTTACTTAAATGAAGAAAAAACTGAAAAACTTACTAGGCATCATACTTTTGTATTGGTGGTGGAAAAATAGCTTTTTATAGTTCATAGTGTTGTACCTCATTCCTGTCTGTGTGTGCTGGGCCTCATTCCTGCCCATGTGCATTGGACCTCATTCCTGTTTGTGTGTGTTGGACCTCATTCCTGTCTGTGTGTGCTGGGCCTCATTCCTGCCCATGAGCATTGGACCTCATTCCTGTTTGTGTGTGCTGGACCTCATTCCTGTATGTGTGTGCTGGGCCTCATTCCTGTCTGTGTGTGTTTGGCCTCATTCCTGCCCATGTGCATTGGACTTCATTTCTGTCTGTGTTTGTTTGACCTCATTCCTGTCTTTGCGTGTTTGGCCTCATTTCTGTCTGTGTGCATTTAGCCTCATTCCTGCCCATGTGCGTTGGACCTCATTCCTGTCTGTATGTGTTGGGCCTCATTCCTGTCTGTGCGTGTTTGGCCTCATTTCTGTCTGCATGTGTTTGGCCTCTGTCCTGTCTGTGCATGTTTGGCCTCATTCCTGTCTGTGTGTATTTAGCCTCATTCCTGTCCATGTACATTGGACCTCATTCCTGTCTGTGCGTGTTTGGCCTCATTTCTGTCTGTGCGTGTTTGGCCTCATTTCTGTTTGTGTGTGTTTGGCCTCATTCCTGTCTGTGTGTGTTTGGCCTCATTTCTGTATGTGCGTGTTTGGCCTCATTTCTGTCTGTGTGCATTTAGCCTCATTCCTGCCCATGTGCATTGGACCTCATTCCTGTCTGTATGTGTTGGGCCTCATTCCTGTCTGTGTGCATTTAACCTCATTCCTGCCCATGTGCGTTGGTCTTCATTCCTGTCTGTGTGTGTTTGGCCTCTGTCCTGTCTGTGCATGTTTGGCCTCATTCCTGTCTGTGTGTATTTAGCCTCATTCCTGTCCATGTACATTGGACCTCATTTCTGTCTGTGTGTGTTGGGCCTCATTCCTTCCCATATGTCTTGGGCCTCATTCATTTCTGTGTGTACTGGGCATCATTTGTGTCCATGTACATTGAGCCTCATTTCTGCCCTTGTGTGTTGGGCATCATACCTGCCTGTGTGAGTTGCTTACCTTGCCTTTGAAGCCTGTGCTCCACATTCGCTCCAAACGCTCAGCCTCATGAAAACCTCGAGCTCCATACAGCAGTGATTCACTGCACATTCTCCTGCATTCGGCCTCTTTCTAGTCAGGGTGGGCACTGGGCTTTCTCCTCTAAATGCCATGTAGTAACTATCATCTTTCTGTCTTGCACGTGATAAGAGCCATCGTCAGCCACCAGATGTCTTGCTGTCCCTGGCAAGGTTTGGCATTAAAGGCATTGACTTCATTTATAGCTCCCTGCCGGTTCCTTCGAGGTGAGCTGGTACACAAACAGCCAGTCTGGAGACTGTATAATTTTGTGCTGGGTTGCTTTCACAAATTACTACCTAATATGCTCTAAAAATGTTTCAAAACTCATTTAATCTGCATCTCATATTGTGCACACAGGAGCTCAACAGGATAGGTGACAGGTCCTCCCTTGTATGCTACAGTTGTCAGCTTGGTTATCCCCTCTCAAGACCTGGCATATCACATGACACTAAGCTTTACTGTTCTTTACTTTAGGCCTACAGACCTTCTTTCAACTCTCGGTCTAAATGAGGAAACCCACAATTTACAGCTAAGAATTTTGGTTTCTTCCAGTATTGTATAGCAGCCTGGTGAAACGTGTGCAGTTAGCAGAACTGTTATAGGCAGGAGTACATTGCAAGGTCTCCTTATCAAGATTTAAATGAAGAATTGTGACTGAGCCAATAAAGGATGTTAAATTTCTCATTTCAGAGGCTTCTAAGGGATGTTAAATGTGTTATTTATTAAGCCTTCCTGTATTGCTTTCTAACTGAAGTCTTTATAAACACTTTTATCAATCACACAGTTGAAGTTTCTGATGTATCGATACCTCCTGCAGTATTTCATTCAGCTCACAAGAAACGGCTTAGGTATAAAGTCAAAAGATGAATGAGAGTGCACTTGGAACGGAAGTGTGAACAACATCTTGGAAGAAAGGCTTACTGACGTGAGTCTGGGATTTATACAGCAGCAGAGCCGCAGCGGATGCCTATCCCAGCCTCAGTGCAAAATTACGTAAGACATATTGAAGAAAAAAAAAAAAAGAGATTTACGTTATGGAATATATTATTGAAAACGTGAACTTTGTTGGAGCTTGAAATACAATAAATTCTAAGGAACAATACTGAAGGATCATGAACAATCGATAATTAGCAATTACTTGATTCATTTTCATTTAGCAGCTCCTTAAAACCTCCATAATTGTTTAACTCATCAATGCATGTTTGCAAAAGCAAAGCAGATATAATCACTGATGGCACATAGGGGGTGACTCAGAGGCTCGGCTACTTTGACCTAAAAGAAGGACACAACAGCGTCACGGAGACAATCCATCCTGTCAACACGCTCACAATGAAACATGTGGGACGGGGGCAAACCGACCTCATTAAATATTCATAAGCCAATCACGCAAATATAGTCCGTGTCATATCCTTGGCATAAATACTGTCTGGCTAAAGATTTGATGTGCCCCAGGGCCTGGCGATGATTTCACACTTCCTTCATTTAAGTGCAACCTTCCCATAAAAAAGTCACTGGTCTAGATACGTCGTGAAGCGGGTGTTAAAGGATAGGATGGCATTTCAAAAGAACAGAGCAGAGTATCGCAGAGTGGGGCTAGTGGGGGAATCTGCAGACGGAGTTGCCATAATCATGGCCCGACAATGTGTGAGACAATATCGGTTGTTCACAAAGCTGTGGGACAGAGATTTATATTACTTGTGATCTCACTCTGCCCCGAGCAACTAGGGTTAGAACTATGCAGGCAATATAATGACATGCATACAGTCACTGCTATTATAACAGAATGCTTTGTATGATGAAATATGGTTTCAATAAAAATAATAACAGCAACAACAATAATAATACACTCAATTTCTAATGCACTTTTCATTATCAAGAATGTCAAAATGCTTCACAATTAAAACTAATTTTTTAGAATTCTTGGAACCAATAAACCTGCTTAAACTAGCAAGTTTTAAGGTGTTTTTAAAATGACTCTTAATATGCACCTTTTCAGATGTACATTGGAAAGTTGTTCCATAATCAGGAGCAAAGGAACATGATCACTGTAGTACATCATTTGTTCCTGGGAGCATGTAACAGATTAGACCATGCCGATCTTGGAGGACATGTGAAGGGCAGAGGTGGAAGGGATGTTAGTGATAAGTGGGGCCTTTGCCATTGAGAGACTCTTCCAAGCAGCTCTTTAGGTTCTCAGTGACTGCAGTCATAGGCTTTGGTACTGATCTAAAGTAATCAGTCATCTACTTTGAAAACCAACACTTCAATGATGTATGTAGGTAAGAAACATAATGGGTCCTAACCAGTGGTGGGAAGGGTTCCACTTATCCGCTAATAAGTGGATTAGCATTTCTGCTAACTTTGACACCATTAGACAGACAGACAGACAGTTAGATAGATAGATAGATAGATAGATAGATAGATAGATAGATAGATACTTTATTGATCCCAAAGAAAAGTTAGGCATCCAGCAGCTCAAATACAATGACATACACTCAATAGAATTGCACTCAAGATTCTACAGGTAGAGAGTGTCTATGGATGCTGTGGAATTGATTAATACCTTGTGAAGTTTTGAAAAGTATAAGTCAAAGTGATTATCTGTGCAAGAATAAAAGTTGCAAATAATAGTTTACAAAATAAAAAAATAAACAAATAGAAAATATATAAGGTATATACAACATGACACATAGAAGGCTCTAAAGTTCTATCAAAAGTTTGGAGTAAGGTTACACCTGTTATGGGTGGAGCGTGTGTCCCACGGTCAACGTGTGAGACTTGAGGGCCCTGCCTACCACATTCATCCGATCTTGCTCTTCCACTTCCACCTTGTCTGCACCCCGTATGTGTGCATCCTTGTAATAACATGCTTGCAGCGGGATCACATACAACCAATGCTATTTTCTGATTGGATGGTAGGTGGCTATTCATTCTGTATAACTTTGGACAGTTATGGCTAACTTGATGGAAAACTTCACTTAGTTGGCATTATCCCTTCCTTCTCAGTGTGACACCTTGTGAGTGTGTGAACTGGTTGAAATGTCTGTGTCTCATGGTCAATGCGTGAGACTTGACAGCCCTGAATATATAATCTTTAAACTATTATATATAATACATAATATAATACCATAACATAAAATGTAAATATATCTGAAATATATGCAAAATATACATTTGAAATATATATATCTGTGTGTATAATATGCACTCTATAAAATACACATACTGCATAAAGAGTACATATTATTAAAAATAAAAATGGAAGGAGTACTTTGAGGGGATGATGAATAAAGAGAATGAGAGAGAGAAGGTTGGGTAAGTGAGGATGGTAGTGAATCAGGATGTGCAGAGGGTTAGCAAGGAGGAAGTAAGGACAGCTGTGGCGAGGATGAAGAACGGAAAGGCTGTTGGGCCAGATGATATACCTCTGGAAACATGGAGGTGTTTAGGTGAGATGGCAGTGGAATTTTTAATCGGATTGCTTAACACAGTCTTGGACAGTGAGAGAGAATGCCTGAGAAGTGTACGGGTACCGATTTCCAAGAGTAAGGGTAATGTGCAGAGCAGTAGTAACTACAGAGGGGTGAAGGGGATCAGCCACAGCATGAATGTACGTGAAAGAGTAGTGGAACCTAGGTTAAGAAGAGAGGTGATGATTAGTGAACAGCAGTATGGTTTCATTTAAACCATAAAGATGCAATGTTTGCTCTGAGGGAAGTATTGAGAAGGTCAGAAGGAGTTACATTGTATCTTTGTGGACCTAGAGAAAGCCTGACAGGGTGCCTAGGGAGGAGTTGCGGTATTGTATGAGGAAGTTGGGAGAGGCAGAAAAGTATGTAAAAGTGGTACAGGATATGTATGAGGGCAGTGTGACAGTGGTGAGGTCTGTGGTAGGAGTGACATATGCGTTCAAGGTGGAGGTGGGATTACATCAAAGATCAGCTCTGAGCCCTTTGTTTGCTATGGTGATGGACAGCTTGACAGATGAGATCAGACAGGAGTCCCTGTGGACTATGATGTTTGCAGATGACATTGTGATCTGTAGTGAGAGCAGGGAGCAGGTGGAGGAGACCCTGGAGAGGTGGAGATATGCTCTATAGAGGAGTGTAATGAAGGTCATAGGACTAAGACAGAATACATGTGTGTGAATGAGATGGAGGACAGCGGAAGAGTGAGGATGCAGGGAGTAGAGAGGGCGAAGGTGGAGGAGCGTAAATACTCGGGATAAACAGTTCAGAGTAATGGGGAGTGTGGAAGAGAGGTGAAGAAGAGAGTGCAGACAGGGTGGAGTGGGTGGAGAACAGTGGCAGGAGTGATTTGTGACAGACGGGTATCAGCAAGAGTGAAGGGGAAGGTTTACAAGATAGTAGTGAGACCGGCTATGTTATGTGAGTTGGAGACAGTGGTACTGATGAAAAGACAGGAGGCAGAGCTGGAGGTGGCAGAGTTAAAGATGTTACGATTTGTGCAGGGAGTGATGAGGATGGACGAGATTAGGAAAGAGTATATTAGAGGGACAGCTCAGGTTGGATGGTTTGGAGACAAAGCCAGAGAGGCGAGATTGGGTTGGTTTGGATGTACAGAGGAGAGATACTGGGTCTGTTGGGAGAAGGATGCTGAGGATAGAGCTGCCAGGCAAGTGGAAAACAGGAAGACCTAAGAGGAGGTTTATGGATGTGGTGAGAGAGGACATGCAGGTGGTCGGTGTGAAAGAGGAAGGACTAAGAGGAGGTTTATGGATGTGGTGAGAGAGGACATGCAGGCGGTTGGTGTGAAAGAAGAAGTAAGAGGAGGGTTATGGATGTGGTGAGAGAGGAGATGCAGGCGGCTGGTGTGAAAGAGGAAGGCCTAAGAGGAGGTTTATGGATGTCGTGAGAGAGGAGATGTAGACAGCTGGTGTGAAAGATGAAGGCCTAAGAGGAGGTTTATGGATGTGGTGAGAGAGGACATGCAGGTGGTTGGTGTGAAAGAGGTAGGTCTAAGAGGAGAGTTATGGATGTGGCAAGAGAGGACATGCAGGTGGTTGGTGTGAAAGAGGAAGGACTAAGAGGAGGTTTATGGATGTGGTGAGAGAGGACATGCAGGTGGTGGGTGTGAAAGAGGAAGGTCTAAGAGGAGGTTTATGGATGTGGTGAGAGAGGACATGCAGGCGGCTGGTGTGAAGGAGGAAGGACTAAGAGGAGGTTGATGGATGTGGTGAGAGAGGAGATGCAGACGGCTGGTGTGAAAGAGGAAGGACTAAGAGGAGGTTTATGGATATGGTGAGAAAGGAGATGCAAGCGGCTGGTGTGAAAGAAGAAGGACTAAGAGGAGGTTTATGGTTGTGATGAGAGAGGACATGCAGGCGGCTGGTGTGAAGGAGGAAGGACTAAGAGGAGGTTGATGGATGTGGTGAGAGAGGAGA
>JAODLD010000101.1:26778588-26792301 GCA_026781065.1 Mormyrops boulengeri | reverse complement strand
GGAGGTTTATGGATGTGGTGAGAAAGGAGATGCAGGCGGCTGGTGTGAAAGAAGAAGGACTAAGAGGAGGTTTATGGTTGTGATGAGAGAGGAGATGCAGGCGGTTGGTGTGAAAGAGGAAGGACTAAGAGGAGGTTTATGGATGTGGTGAGAAAGGAGATGCAGGCGGCTGGTGTGAAAGAAGAAGGACTAAGAGGAGGTTTATGGATGTGGTGAGAGAGGAGATGCAGGTGGTCGGTGTGAAAGATGAAGATGCAGAGGGCAGGAAGAAATGGAAACAGATGATGATGAATAAATAAATAAATAAATGATAATAATAAAATAGAAGCAGAATTACTATGCAATATATGAAACTACACATTCGTAGTTTACGGGGGGAACATGGTGAGAGCACAGAGCAGCCTCATGCCTAAAAGTCCATGTCATTCGTCTCTGATGCCTGGGGGACAAAAGACATCCGCAGTCCGTTCAATGAGTTTTCACTAACTTTAGTTCCGTTAACTGTAAATCCACTAACTACTTCTTTGCAGGTAAAAAAAAACTTTAATGGTCAAAAACATTTGTAAATCTTAAAATAACACGTATTTGTTTTGTTCTGTTGTGAGCATGTCTGCAACAGTCGATCCGGCATGTGACTGGTTGATAACTTGCTGTATTTAAGGTAGTCTGGGCTAAATGTAAGTGAATGACGATAAAGTCCATTTAAACTGGGGTAGCTTGAAGTAAGCAGAGAACTGGGGCCTGTATCATAAAGCTGGATTACGTGTTTAGTCGTATTACTTGTTGGATGTCAAGTACCCGAGTTTAAATGGATTTAATTTACATTCATCCCGGATTACCTTAAATACGGCTAAGCAAGAAAACCTGCTTTGGGTCCTGGATATTCTATTTTATTTTATTTTATTTTCCAGGTTCTGACTGACAGAGCTATAGATCAATAAAGAGTTGAGACCCTCCTTCCTTGTTCTGGGTAAATGGCGCCATGTTTGTAGTCCCCAAATGGCTTCACTGAGGACAAAATCTCAGCATGGGCCAGTTGCGGAATAGGACTCCTCTGAACAAAACGGTTACATCTCGCAAATGGAATATCATTGAATGAAAATTTATTACAGAGACTCTACAGCATCCAGCAATCCCCAATAAGTTCTAAATATCCTCAGGTAATCACTCCAGCCCTGCCGAGCTAAATTGTTAAGCACGTTAGAATTTCAGCTGTAGGTATGTTTTTAAGGGTTTCAGACCCCAAAAAATCCTGAAACTAAATTTATGTAACAAAACTTGGCAGTTAGCGGTTATCATTAGCTTCTGCAAAATTTTTCAGTGCTTTATCGGTATAGCATTATCAACGTGAACTTCAGAGTTTTGCGGAATAGCGGTTATCAAAGCTAACTTTAGTGTTACTTAAGACTAAGCCTTGGGCAGGGGCATGTTTGTTGTTTCTGGGGATTCACTCAGAAAGTCACCATGGGGTCTCCTGCCCTCCCTATTGTACTGAATGTTTGTGGTTAACAGGGTTCCCCAAAACTCAGGGGCCCCATGCAAATGCATGGCTTGAGTGGTTGTAAGCACAGCCGCTGCCCTTGGGGGACACCACAAGTGACAGGTGACTTATCTGATCTAATATCTACAATAGAAATAAATTTCTGTTTATTATAAATATAAGAACAGAACTATTTCAGAGCTATGCCTGTAGAACAGTATGATTCTTTAATTTTCACAAGATGATGTTATGATCTGTGCAAAACGCTGTTGAGAGATTGAGAAAGATGAGTACTGAAGGAGAACCAGTTAATAGTCATTAGCAAGGATACCTTCTCACCAGAGCAATCTCTGTACTTTGTAAAAGCCTAAAATCTGATTGAATTTTTTAAAGACGTTAGGGAATCTCATATAAGACCGTAACTGATTAGAAAACGCCTTTTCAAGAAACTTAGAAATAAATGGGAGGCTAGAAATGGGACCGTAACTGGAGAATAAGTTATGATCAAGACTTGGTTTCAGCAGTCAGACTGTGACAGCAGCTATTTTAAAGAGAAGTGGGACTTCACCATTCTTGAGAGATTTGTTAATCGAACAGGCAATAAACTGACTGAGAGCGAACAGGCTGACTGTAGATGGCCAAATGGGGCACAGAGAAGATGTGGACAGTTTCATCTTAGAGATTATGGTAGGAGCAATTTTGCTGAAACTTGAAACAGGCAAGTTAGCTGGAGGGAAAGGTGGTAAATCTGCCTTAGAGGTTAAAGAATTTTTTATTGATTGATGGAGAAGTCAAGCAGGATCATTAAGTATTTGTGAATGGACTAAATCAGTCGCCCAGCTGGGTTTAAAATACAATACTAACAGCAAATGATCAATGGCATCATTAATAAGGCAGCAAAACTTCAAACTTGGGATTCATTTCGAAACTTAATCAACCTTATTCTGCTTCTAACTCACTTTCGTTGAAAAAACGAGCACTTCAATCATCTGGAACCCATTATTAAACAATGAACATGCCTTTGTAACATTACTGTCCTCGCAGGAGAGTGCGGCGCCCCAAAAGTGACCCCGGCTCATTTACTTTTAATTCTGTTCTTGTGCTTTTGACATTAGACTTTATATTGACATAAGAATCATGCTTCAGCCCACACTGATGTCAAGCTTCTCTTCCATTCGTTCCAGCTCCGCACAGGACATAATGAGACATTTCTGTGAAGGCTAGTGTAAATTGTCTCATTCCGAAGGTTCCTTTCTTAAATCATGTGGTTATCTGGACCTGAATGAAATGGTAGCTAAAAATTTGACAAATTGATTTTTTAATTTATGGAGCTGTAATAAATCTTCTTAATCCTGGCTCAGTGTAAATTTCTTTATGCTTTTTTTTAGCATACAAGACTACATCATAGATATTTAATGAAAAGCTTGCAAAAGAGGTAAGAAACAAAACCACAAAAGAATATAAACTGTTCTTAATGTTGCACTTCTGGTCTGTGTACAGCCTTACTAGGTTCTTATTTTGTATTGTGTAGTTCCTGCTCCAATACTGCTTACACTTGTACCAAGACATTCATTGGAAGCTCAGCATAGCGGAACTTATGCCTAGTTGGCTCCTCGAGAGCGCGTATGTTTGTAATGCGCTATTTGCCTCGTTTCTATGTTCCTTTAGACAAAAGTGTCTGCTAAATAAAAATAAATGTCAATGTAAATTCGAAAGACATCTCAAGATGGATTTGAGTATGTTCCACAGCTTTAATAATTCTGATCATAACATTGTATAATCATACTGCATCACTACTCAAAAAAAAAAAATGTTTCTTCTTTTACAGAGCGCTGGGCAATGACCTAATTACAATTATAGATACATGTTGATATATAGCGATATATATAAAAAAATGTGTAAACAAAGAGTTTTTGCCTTATTATGCGATGTATGTTAACCAGTATGTGATGCTCACCCTCATCCTTACATTAACAAAACCTGCACACCTGCTTTAGCTCTGGGATAATACAATGTAGTTAAGGCC
Organism: Mormyrops boulengeri; assembly: GCA_026781065.1. Lineage (NCBI taxonomy): Eukaryota > Metazoa > Chordata > Actinopteri > Osteoglossiformes > Mormyridae > Mormyrops > Mormyrops boulengeri. Next base: position 26,788,795 of record JAODLD010000101.1, on the reverse strand, counting down.
CAAGCAACCTATAGCCACTATTTTTATAGATTCACAGATGTTAGTATCTCTTCCACTCAGATATATTTTGGGAAGGTTAGGTCCAAATAGCTTCATTGTACGAAAAATATTCACACAAATGAAAGAAACACAGGAGTCCTTCTATATACCTGCTTCAACCTGACCAAAATATGGTTGGTGAAGATAATGTATCTTCATTCCAGCCAGTAGATGCTTGAACGATTGCCGAGTTCATAATAGACTATATAACTTCATAAAAGCCATCTGCTGAATGAGCATGGTGACTTACACCATAATTAAACATTTCTTGCTATTTACTCTGGTTTCGCAGTTTCCTCCCTCTATAGCTGAGTAATCCTGTACTAACACCAAATAATCTGTCTAGAAAGTCCTCTCCTGTGATAAATGTCATAATATTTAGACAAGGGTACTTTACATTCTCCCAGTACCAGCATGATCTCAGAAAGGTCTTGCAGGAGGGGATCTGGTTTATCCGCGCAATGTTAATAGTCAATAGCAGGCTGGACATCGCATTCAGTTCCCAGTGAGGTGTGAGGATGGTAAAAGATGTTTCTGGGGCAGACCTCTCTGATTCACCTGCACACCTTATATGCAATGGCTGTGAGCTATAGACAACCCTTCTTTTAAAGTGATAACATTTACAGTAGGATGCTATGGCAGGACGACACGGGAGATTTTCCCATGTAGAAACTGCAGAGTATATGCACTGATATGATGGTGCTGAAATCCTGCTGGTAACTGTAGGGTAATAACGCCACTTAGCATTTGGAAACGTGATCAAATACTTCAAGGATATTTTGCAGAAAATATTAGACACCAAAGAAATAAAAGTTAACCTCTTTCATAAACCATTATTAATACTCTATTTCTCAGACTTTACTTGCCAATCTGCCTTAATAGAGGAATACTGGGACACAAAGAAATGTCAAGTTCTGGCACAATTCTAATGGCTGATTAACATGCTGATTTCATTAAGAAAACGTGTATGAAACAGATATGTAATGTACATGCATCTTTTTTAACAGTGGGGTAGTGATCACAGCAGCCTCACTTAGGGGCTTGTCTGATTGCTAATGAAGTGTCAGTATGTAGGAGTGTAGCTCTTCTCTCCTTGTGTTAGCTACTACAGTGGAAGGACATACACACCATCCCAAACGGGAAATTTTGGCATAAAGGCACAAATGGGGTTTGAAGGTGCAGTCCTTGATTTATGAGGGTGACAACTTTCCACTTGGCCACCGCTGGTATGGGAATCAGAGACCATACTACAGGCACCTCTAGAGGCAGGTCGTAAGACCAGCAGAACGTTTCTGGCTTTTATTAGAGCAGATACTAAACGGGCAAAGAGCAACATCACGGTCCCAGTGACGGTGTGGATTTTAGCAGTGCCGAGATGAGTGCTGCACCTTTAAAAGACCTCACTTGTTATGGATCTGGGCGGGTTTCGAGTGAGGACGAGGCATAGTGCAGGTTGGAACAGAAATGCGGATGACCCACTTGCGACTCACGGAGCAGAAGGGGTTTATTAATGAAAACAGAAAACACTGGGAACACTAAAAAAAAAATAAAGGACCACGAGGGGTCAAAACTAAAAGGGTATAAAATAACTAACAAAACTAAATGATCTACAAAGGGATAAACAAAGACTTAAGTACAAATGGGGTGGGTAGGCAGGTAACAACAAACAATCACAAACAATGAACCACTGGGGACTACACTCAGGCAGGAACTTAAATACAAAAACTGAACGGGGTAATGACAAGCAGGATTCAGACATACAATTAACCAATCGGGGAGGGTGCAGGACAACGAGGAATCAGGAAAACACTCAAGGGCAGGCAACAGGTGAAGCTAATAAGTTAAAACATGAAACACAAACTAGGAAACAGAATCTAACAATGGGGAAAACCGACAGGTAAAAACACAATCAAGGGCACAAAGGCAAAAACCAAAACTGAATACAAATGAAAACACAGGGACTAGAAAACTGACACAACTGAAACACAAGGGAACAAAATCTACCAAAACAGAGGAGGCAGGATTTGAATATAACACAGAGGGGATCACAGGCAGCTGCATGCTCAATGCATTGAGCCATGTGGCCAACAGGAAACAGGTGAAAACACAAAGACTGACAACAAGAGGGACGGGATGACCAGCAACGCCTGTTGGCCAAACGGGGAAGGCACTCAGAGTGGAACAACAGGAGCTGACCCTGACATCACTGTTTTGGTGACGTCAAATTTGAGTGTAGTAAGACCAAGTTTTGAGTCCTTCATCATGTGAGGGTCATATGCACAAAAGCTTAGATTATTTTAAAAGCGTTAGGCCTGAGAATAATTGTTAACATTTCAGACCCATGATTAATATATGGTACTTATACTTCGTATAGAAAAAATGCAGGCCAATCTTGTTACATTCTGATATGGTGCACATATTAGCTGAGAGATAGGAAATTAAATGTAGCTGTATTTTTAGCCCCGTAGAGTTACAATATTAAAATGGTTTTCCCATTTCAAGTCGACCCATAAAGGGAGTGGAGGAGACTCATCTGTAGCATTCTCTTGCCAAGTAACATAAAAAATTGCATTATGGGATTGATTTTGGGTCATAAACAGTAAGCTGTGCCCTCAGACAGAGTTCCTACAGTGGTCATTTCAAGCAGGAAGACGCCCTGTGCAGAGTAATATGCTGAAAGTGGGAATGTGATACCAGAATTACTCGACGATCTGATTCAGCTCTGCCTGACATTTCCTTTTATAATGAAAAATGATTCGTGCTGGAGTGACAAAATTTGAAAATGGTAACTGTTGAAAATTACATTTCAGTAATTTCAGATCAAAGGTGGTTATTACCATTGCTTTAAATATTAAGTTGTGGTGTGGCTTTTATAACACACTGTTGGGCAAAAAAGGTTATCTTGGATGCTGGTATTTCTGTTTATTTCTTGCCCCATTTCGGTATTACATGTTAACACAAATGAACTAAGAATGTGGGTGACAGTGGTAAGAACATATGAACATTTTTGGAGGACCTCAGGCAGCTTAAGTGATCTCTGGAGTAGAGCGATGGGGAGGTATTTACCAGAGCCATATTCGTAATGCCATGAGATAAGATCTGGGGCCTGTTTCACAATGTAAGTAATCGTACGCAAAAAATGAATTGAAAATCCAAAATCATATTTGTATATCTGTAACTGGACCTGTAGGTAAAGATTTTGCAAGTGCACTTCTACTGTGATATTTACGACAACAGTCTCCCACATTCAGTTCGCACTACGTGTGTCGTACTCTAGGTTTACAGATCCTCGTTTTACAAGAGTAGTTTAGACATTTTGTAGCCGCTAAGTACAATCGAATCATAGGCATAGGTAGATAAATTTGCATCTAAAGTAATTGTACTTACATGTCATAATGATCTCGTAATTTTATGACAAATCCATATTCATGGTTGCAAAATGTGTAGCTGTGCCTGCTGTCTAAATTTCATGAGTGCATTCCTCATTTTACAGTCACAAATCACAATATATGAGTTTATGATGTTCAAGTTGTGATTACAAATCACGGTTTATGCATTTGTAACTTCAGTACTATGTTGATGAATGACTAATTATATGGGGAAAGTTATGTTGCCAAGGGACAGTGTGTTTTAACAAAAAAATCTCACTCTGATTTCGGTTTTCCAGTTAATTTTTTACTTTAGATATACATTGTCTTCCGCTTTCAGGCCAGCCTTACGCTCATCAGAATTTGATGACAGTGAGATTCTTTTGTCAAAACCCATTGGCTAAGCAAGAAATCCTGCTTCATGAAACAGGCCCCCAGTGCTTTCAGCAGAAGTAAGGCTTCTTATAAACTTTAGTGTAAAATGCTAACTGGAAAAAGGATGTCAGCATAAAAATGTTAATACAGCAGTGAGCAAAATAAATACACAATTTCTAAAAGCATGAAGTAATAAATCAATGTATATAAAATGTTCATCAGATACGTGTTTGTTAATTACTCCACAGTTAGCCTTTAATGAATGAAAGACATAAGTTATGCACATATAACAGCGTTGCAATATATAATAAAATAGGCCATTTGTCCTATAGAGAGCAAATGTTTTCTTGAATATTTTAAGAACAACATGAAAGGAACAGGGGAGCAAGAGATTCCCATCGCGATAAAATCCTCCTTCAAGCCAGAAGCGTCTGAGTGCAATAACATCTGTTTGTTTACTGTTCAAGGATAGTTTTTGCTGAAATGCATAAGTTGCTGTATGTTCTCCCATGATATTGTTCTTTAAAACTCCTTTAAATTTACAGTTGTTTTTTAAACAGCACAGCCAAGAGGAAAAGAGGAATTAAGAAATTTCAAGATTATTTGCCAATCATCAGTCCGGATTTCATACTTTTTACTCGGTAAAGAGGCATGATGACCCTGGAACCAGTCCCAGGAAGGACCAGGCAAAAGAAGAGGGGAATTCTGGGTGGGACGCCAGTCCGTCACCGGACATACCTCAGACGACCAAATATGAAAGCACAAATGAAATCAATCACTGATCATGTAGAGACATACTTCATAGAAAAAAATTACAACCAGATTTTATTTATTTATTTTTTGTTAAATTGACTGGAATAAGCAAACATCTTCCTCTCACATTTTAAAGCTTTGTGAGACACCAGTCTGGGATTTCTGATATCATCCATCCATTCATCCATCCATCCATCCATTTTCTGTAACCGCTTATCACATTCAGGGTTGCGGGGGGTCTGGAACCTATCATGGAGGCTACAGGCGCAAGGTAGGGAACAACCCAGGATGGGGCGCCAACCCATCGTAGGGATTTCAGATATCAGATATTCTTTATTTCGCATAACAGTCAATCATCAGGGTTTATTACAAAGTTCATTCCCTTCCACAAAAGGGCAGAGGAGAGTTTAATATTGGGGGGAGCTAACCTAATAATTAAAATGGAAGGTCTATTATTGGGGGGGTGAATGAAACCAAATTAAATAAGGGGGGGTACACATCCCCCATCCTCCCTGGTACTCAACCCCCTGCTTCCATAGCAGTAAAATTTTGTTGCTTAAAATTTTAGGCGAACAAGTTGGTAAAAGTAAGTTTTGATTAGGAAGACTGCTCAGAATAAAGTTAAAGTAAGGAAATGAAACATAATTTCAAGGGAAATAAAAATAATGGACAAATGATAGTAACATATCATTGTAATTACTTTACGCGACAGTAAAATGACACAGAAGAGAAGTAGCTTTGATTATGCAGATTAACAACCATAAAAGGCAACCTTTGTGTTTGGGAATTAGAGACAGACTGCAGACAGACCAGCCGAAGAAGGATCGCAATGCCATGCGGCATCAGGTGAGGACCGATCACGAACAGTCCTATGTGATACAGCCTTTCTCCGCTAACAATAAACCCTCCATAATCAATCAGTCAGCCATATTGTAATTACCTTCTTTCCCCAGGCTGCAACGCGGGTCCAGATTTACAGGCCCGTCGGTTTCCTGTCTGTGACTGACGGATCGTCGTGGCGTTTGTTGCTTTGCTGTTCTTCTCCCAATTTTAAAAATTAATTTCAGTCCCAGGCAGAGACTCCAATTCGTGTCAGATAAGAGAAGCTGCTGGCACCGGGGACCCAGGCAGCCTTAGCTCCCGTCATGAGAGTTAGTCAGGAGGTCTTCGTATTCTCAGCATCTCAAGCTTCTTCCCTTTGTCGGACTTTAGCCACTTTGGTATTTTGGACATTCAGTGGGGTCAGGACCATTCTGGCAGGGATTCTGGTTCAGTGGGACGTGATTAGAGGGCAGGGAGGTCTTCACTTCCCCTTCATTCTAAGAAGCAGAGAGAAACCTTCTTACAAAGCTTTTCATTAAGCAATTTTCAAGCATAACCTTGTGCTCTAAGCTGCCTGAGACAGACTTCAGGGTCCCCCATGACCCTGACAAGGATAAGGGATTAGAAGGTGGATGTATGGATGAATGGCTCTGGTAGAATGTTAAACCTTATTCATAGTTTCAGCATTTGAGCTATATTGTATACATAAATGACCAAATTATAAAATCAAAATGGCACAAAATCACATGTAAATGTATCTTGTACCTTTTTTCCAATCCTGATCATGTGGTTGTGTGAAATATTAGTGGTGTTTTCATTTAGTTTAGAAGCACCCATCTTTTTTTGGCTGACTGTCAAAGACACTCCTTTCTCCCAACATCTAGTAACTATTAAATGCAGCTCAGTAAGATGCCTATCATTCATCGCCTAAATTAAAATCTCTCTATGATGTATTACACATGCAAAAATTAGTAGGATATCCATCGACCTCACGTCAGAATTAATCAGTTCCAATTTCCATTAACACATACGTGAATTTAAAATGAAAGGCTCGTCAACTTCTGCTTTTATCAGAGCCCACTAGTAAACACCCCACAACAAGATGACCTTTTCTGATATAAAAAATCAGTCTCTGCCAAGCATAATTTGATATTAGTTTATCATAATTTCCCCAGACCTCTCATAAAGAGTCTGCAAAATCTATCAAAATTAGGCTCAACACACAACTGAATAAGCCCATTTTCATAAGCATATTTGATATACACCTGGCATATATTTCCAACAGTTGCTTATTTAATTATCTTTTTAGGGGCCCAGCATCAATTCAGAGAAGAGCAGGGAATAAGGCCGGCTTTACTGTGGAGAGAGCATGAGGCCGCTGTACCAGGCTGCACAAATTCACTCATTCGCACGCAATCACACACCAAAGGTAATTCATTCATCACTTTACCCGAACAGGGACTATGGGAGAGCACTGTGCTTCATTATCTTTGCCAGATGAAAAGTGAAAATAAAAGTCAAAATAAAATATAAGAAAGCAGAGGCTGGCAGCACGGGACATATGAACATGAATATTTTGAGGAGAAATCATATGGGCTTCTTCTATTTTTGGCATACTTGCATCCCAAAGAAGTTTAAGATGCAATAATAACATCTGATTAAATATTTATTTGCTCTCGGGCAATTTTACCACTGTGAACTTTTGATCTGAATGAAGGAAGTCTAAGGAGAGGTATGTTGTATGGATCTACAGACCTTACTTTATCATGTTAATTATGTCGGTCTCCAAAAACTCCACAGAGAGTGTAAATGCCTAGAGCAGGGCCCTTCAGTAGCATCGCAGCATTAGGGCCTGCTATGTTGAAGCTAAGCTGGCCCTAACAACGTTTTTCCACTGGCATACAGGAACTAAGTTGTAGCTGACCTGTACCCTCAAGAGACAGTAGTTACAGAGCAGTTCCAGTTAGCTTCAGTATTCCACTGCAGAAAGGTTGGCTCGATTCGTAATGAGTGACAGTGTCGTAAAACTGAAGAGATCCTTTACTGTTCACACGGTGAATATCATGATTTACAATGAGCTAATGTCTGCTAACACACCTGTAGATTATCACCATCTTATGTTAGCATCAGACACTAGAGGAAATAGCATTAGCTTGCATAAATTTGCATCCAATCCATTCAGCCGTTCTCCGGCACTTTTTTGAGCATGAAGTTGAGTTATCGGGAATGCATCAATACATTGCAATATGCGATACTACTAATAATGAATAATATATAGAATATGCCCTTTTCTCCTTCAGATAATCCATGCACATCGACATAGATCACTGGTATGCCATGGTATTTCAACGAATCATACGGTGGTGGATAATTTACAATGGAAAACAGTCTCTTCACAATACAGTTCAGGTACGGCTCAGTATCCAAGGTTTCAATAACCATGGTTTTAGTTATCCAAGGTTTACACCATACTAAACAAAAAATAATTAAATATGTGTATGTGTTTTCATTGTTCCATCGTACTTTGAGGAGTGTGAAATGCATGATTTTTATTGCTCTGTAATCCCTCGATGCATATTTTTTCATTGCTCTATCATCTCATAAGAATTAGACTAAATGGCAGAATCTCGTTCATTCGAGAGTACAGCTGTTAAATACTGTATAATAAAGTAACATATACTTTATTGTTACTGTATTTAATGTTGATAATCTCTTACTATGCGCAATTTATCAAGTACCATATATAAATACCACACTGTAAATAAATAAATCACTGTAATATAGAGTCAGCAGATGGTTTGCCGTTATCCTCGGTTTCAGCTGTCTGCAGTAGGTTTTGGAATGTGTCACCCGCGAATATGGGGGGCTACTGTACTGAGATGCTACTGAAGGGCCTCATTATCTGCATCAGGTGTGTTAAATTAGAGCTGCACCTATGCTCTGCAGGGTGGTCGATCTCCAGGAGCATGGTTAGGCAGCTCTGGTCTAGAGAACACTACAAATCACAGCATGATATCCACAGACTCTATAGGAAAACGAGCAAATACATAACATGAGATTCAAATCCTAAATCTGGCCTGAAGTTACTTATTTGAACATGCACAATGTGTCACGTCAAGCCCCGCCCTGCTTGTATGATCTCTGCGTTCCCCTGGGGCGTGGCTTTTAATCAGCTTGGCCTGAAGCTTGTCAGCCTTACCTCTTGTTCCTGTTCCTGTTAACTGATCACAGCTGCCTTGCGTTTGCTCTTTTGTTAGTGCTGCTCCTTTGTTAGTCTTGCTATAAAAGCATCTCTTAATCCTGTGCTCCCTGTTCGGTCATTGTTCTCTGTCTGCGTTGCTACCCTGCCAGTTCCCTGCAATAAACACCCCCGTGAGGGTTTATATATGAACAGCCTGCCTTTGGGTCGTCCTTCTCCCACTGCTATGTGACACAATCATCCTCCCTGTTCCCGTGGATGCAACTATAATTCAACAAATTTGAACAGCATTTCATTTAATATTATAAGTAAAATTGAACTATAATTTATTGTGTAATGCATATCTAAATAATACCCGTGGTATTTTATAGTCACATTGCTTTATCTTTATGTTTCATGTCTTCCAAAACCCCAGTCCATATTATTTATCATAATAATTTACCTTACAAAGGTAAAAACATTTATTTTTCTAGCAGACACTTTTGTCTACGGCAATATACGAATGAAAAAACAGGAAGAGTCAGTCCCTGAAACAATTAGGGTTTGGAGCCCAAAGGAGAGACCACTCTGCCAACCAAGGGATTATGATCTGGCGACATGGGCACAGAATCCTAACTCAGAGCCAGTCAATCCTACAGGCAACATATGCGATCACATAGGATCGGGGCTGGACTGGCGTTAAAAATTGGCCCTAGCCCTTGGGGTCCCCCTGACTCGGTGGGGTGCCACGATAAATTTTGTACCCACCAGCCCACCAGGAAAATGCCCGGTATGCCAGATGGCCAGTCCAGGCCTGCCTATGGTGCCAAATGCAGAGGGGTGCTAAATTAGCCAACCAATTCCACCATGTCTCATATTCCTGTGTTTTCTTTTCATCAAAAAAGTGCTGTTTAGACATCACCGAGTTCTGTAGCTGTCCGAAACCAGTAGAGTGCCAGATGAGTTTGGACTGGCCTCATCCTAACCCACTGTGCCACACACCACCAGTGAAAAAACCTCACACCGCCTGGCAGTCTCCATCTCCTTCCCATTTGTCCTTGCCAATAACACATCGGTTGTTTGCTATTGAGTCTTTATGTTCAGGACAAATTAGTTTAGATATTGGCCACTCCATGCTGTACTAACACATTTTGAGACTGTTAAACCGAGAGGGTGAAAGTGAAACTTTTTGCTAATTTGCTGCTGTTGTTATGATTGTTATTTTAGCATCTATTCTGCAGTGCTGCCAGCTCTCCTGCTTTGACCATCAGACTCCCACAATTGGATCCAATATCAAGCTTTCACACTAAGCTTGTAATTTCTCCCCAAATCTTACCATTCTACCCAGCTGTAATATTAACTAGAGGGGTGAGGAGAATATCCGGTTGAAACGAGTATCCGGGACAAATAACGTCTTCTTTCAAAAGCTGATTGTCATCCGATCATTATTGACAAATATCTCTTTTTCTTCAGTGTTTCCTCATTGGATTTCAGGGAGACATTGAGCCTCATTGCCTGCTACACATACAGCGCCCTCCACAATTATTGGCACCCCTTGTGAAGATTTTAAAAAAGGGTTAGAAAAAATGCACCACTTACTGAACTAGCTTCATCTCACACTGAAAAAATGAGAAAAATCCAACCTTTCATTGAAATAAATTTATTCAAAGAA
>JAODLD010000101.1:26757442-26778488 GCA_026781065.1 Mormyrops boulengeri | reverse complement strand
TATTTCAATGAAAGGTTGGATTTTTCTCATTTTTTCAGTGTGAGATGAAGCTAGTTCAGTAAATGGTGCATTTTTTTTAACCCCTTTTCAAAATCTTCACAAGGGGTGCCATTAATTGTGGAGGGCGCTGCATGGTCTCCCACATAACCATTAATTACGCGACTTTCTCCTTGCTGTTATATGGTATTTTGATTGTGCAGAAACTGTAGTATACCGTAATATTGCTCAAGCCTCCTCTCAACCCATATAGAAAAATGTTATGGTTTATATATGGGTATTACTTAGCTGGCATGACTATGGCACCTTCCATATATGATTCATACTTGTATGATACATGATCTTACAGGATACTGGTGGTGACATTTACGGCCAGGGATGAGCAAAGATACAAAAAAATGCATTTCAAGATAAAATACACTAATGTAAGTGTATCAAAATAAACTACGAAACATAGCAGTGATGGCATGCATCAAAATAAACTACTGTGTTTTTGTATTTTAAAAATACTAAAAATATTTCGCCAGGGGAGCATGAAATCACTCTGCAAACCTTCTATCTATCAGCCTATTTGAGCTATCCCTTCAACAGTACACTGACTCAATTGATTAAGTGGACAATGTTTGAGAACAACAGCTTTTCTCTGTCTAACGAAGCATGCTATGAATCTGACATAAGCAGTCAACAGATCACATGAGATCAACAGGTCAAATCAGATCAACAGATCCAATCAGATCAAATGTTCTAACCTGCCTGTTACATCCCAGATCCCCAGATATCCTTATGATCACCCAGATGAAAGTTAAAGTAATCAACAGTTCAATGTTTAACTAACAGCTTGTTAATGACTCATAGTTGTATAATAATTTAGTTAGTTGGTGTTTGGTAATGAAAGGCCTACTTCTCATCAGCATCACTGACTCAATGACTAACAAGTCATTCATAAGCAAACAGCTGATGGCACCTTTATCCATAGCAACTAGTTTCTAAGCAATTAATTATTCAATTCTTAATCATAAATATAATAATAAATTACATGTCAGCTAGTCATTCGTGCAATGTTATGAAAATATGCGATCCTAATAAACAGCTACTTCAATTAGGGTGCAATCATTGACTAATCAAGGGTGAGTTTCCCGAAGCCTTCTTAACGCTACGTTATTCGTAAGTTATGTGTTAAAAGATAGAACTAACGAACGACGTAGTGTTAAGAAGTCTTCGAGAAACTCACCCCAATTATTTAGTTATCATCCTTTGGACAGCTATACGAAGTTGAAAACAAACATTTTAGGACTTAGTCAATGATTTTTAAATGATGAATATGTTTTGATTTTTAAACGTGCCCAGAAAAGTAATCAAAAAGTAGTAAATGAACTCGTCAGGGAATACAAACTCAGTTCTAACCACTGGACCTATTGAGAGCTGCAGAATGGGGGTTTAAAGGACACAAACGTATTCAAACTCTAGTAAAAAAAATTATTGGAACTCCAAGAAGGCTAAATACAGAATACTACAAAGCAGGTATTCCGAAGCATTTCAAAAGTTCTACCAGAAAACACACAGACTTACATATATTGGACGTGATTCAGGCACCATTCAGAGGCTGCATGAATCATTTTGCATTTTTCAGAGAAAGCATTTTTGCACTAAAAACACAAAACAATGATGTATTTTGATCATTATCAAATCAAACACATTTTGCAAAATCCTATTTTGCATTTATCATAAATGTATCGTATACATGTATCATAAATACTGCCCCTGCCCACATCTGCATTTTCTATGCATATCTTGGTGCAACATACTAAACGTATACGGTCAATATAAAAGAAATGAGTCGTATTCTTTCGACACTCTTTCATATGGGAATATCAGCTCAAGTACACACTTGGCCACGCCCCACTCTTCCTCATTCCACATCTTACATATTTCTGAAGGTTGGCAGCCCTGATGTTGTTAATACCGATGTACACAGCTCCACGTCAGATTAGTTTTTTTATGAAAACATTGTATTAGCACTGACGCGTCACTATAAGGGTGCCTTCGCAGTATATGTTATATATTTAAAATCTGACTTATGTTGCGTACCTACAGCGTGTTGACATAACCTACATGTCACGCTAGAGGGCGTTGTTCCTTTCACTGAACAGTCTGCAAACAGTACTACAGCAAAAATAGTGAAATCCTAAAATACCGAATTGTTGAACTACAATTAACTTAACTACAATAATTCTCTATAATTGAATATGTAGGCTTATTTGGAATTTTTATTTTATTTTATGGTATAGATCGTATAAATAATGGTATAAATAAATGGATACAATAAATTTACCCTTTTTTATTAGGGGTCTAAGTATGTAGTGCTGGAATCCAGCTGTATTTGCTAGTTTAGTCCATCTTTGCTTCAATATTCAAAACCTTGATTTCAGTTTTAACAAATACTCATCTGTACCCTATCCATCCATCCATCCACCCATCCATCCATCCATCCATCCATCCATTTCCGGAAACCGCTTGTCCTATTCAGGGTCACTGTGTTCCTGAACCTGTGCTGGAGGCTACAGACGCAAGGCAGGGGTAGCATACCAACCCATTGCAGGGTGCACTCACACACCATTCACACATACGGGCAATCTGGCAAGTCCAATAGACCTTGGCATGTTTTGGGATTCTGGAGGGAAACTGGAGTACCCAGAGAAAACACCACGACAACACGGGGAAAATATGCAAACTCCACACACATGGAACCATGGCAGCGACTCAAACCTTGGTCCCAGAGGTGTGAGGCAACAGTGCTAAGCACTGCGCCATATCTTAAACTAAAATCATTGCATATCTGTTTATACTGAGAAATCAGAGTGCTATCATATTAAGCATATTAGAGACAAAAAGAAAATCTGTTTTCTTATATCTTATTGAGGATGTTGCTACAGAGATCAAGGAAAGGTCTTGTAGACGGACTTCCCAACACACACAAATAATCTTCCATGCTGTTTTCTAGCTGAAATGATTAATTCATACCCGGTCATGCTGTATGACTCGCTTTTAAAAATCGGTGTGAGATTATGGCCTTGGACGTGGGTGGGATCCGGGTTAAAAACTAGAACAGAAAGTTACCAATTGACCGTGAGGCTTGATGTTGCCACTTCAAGCTGTCTTTTTTATTATCAATTTAGCCAAATCTAATATGACTATTGTAATAATTATGAAATCAAATGCATTACTCTTCCAATCATTTTTCAGACATCTTTAGGCCTATACCTGAATAATAACAGCAGCCTCCAGATGTTCAATCCACTATAGTCTTGCTGCTACTATTTTCCACTGCTTTTGGAATAATATGCCTAATGTATAAATGGCACACCAATCCATCCATCTATTTACTGTCCACTAATCCTGGTCAGGTTTGCCAGGGGCGGAGGACTGGAATAAATACTTACAGAAAAGTAATGCAGCGTAAAAATAAAAGAAAATCAAGAAAAAAAAACTTTGAAAGCATCTGATAACGTCTTTATGTGGTTTGATTTACGTCGTTGAAAAAGTTCGCGGACAAGTGAAACGGCATATCGATCGGGTATTTACGTTTAATAGGTTTCATTTGTTCATGAACAGAACATAACAGAACTCGTGATCGTAAGAGGTCGTAAGAAACGAAAATATACAATTTACTCTATTTTTAACCAATTTAGGCTACTAAGCAAAACCGCCAGCGTTCCGCGGCCCGGTGGGATACTGACCATGGACCGGTGTGGGTCCGCGAAGCTGGGGCTGCGAACCCCTGCCAGGGCTGCCAACTTTGGTCAACTGACTGCAGTGAGATTTTCAATTTGAGAGTTGTCTGCAGACACTTGCACACGCAATTACATGAAGCAGTTTTATTATCTTGTAAATAGTCTATATGCCTAGGGTTTGCGAACTACCCCAATTCAATTTTATAAAAATCTGTGACTGCAATAAAAAAAATAAAATAAAAACAGCAAAAGACTTATATTATGTTTGGTTAGGGTGGTAAGGGCTGGGTGGGGGTTGTGATTAGAGTTTTCCCCATAGAAATGAAAGGAGATCCGCACAAAGATATAATTACAAACCTGTGTGTGTATGTGCGTGAGTGAATGAGCGTGTGTGTGAGATGGAGAGAGAGCGAGAGAGAGAGAGAGAGACGGGGGATGAGATGGAGAGAGAGAAAGAATAAAGCAAGTGAGCGATCGAGCGGGCTGTGACAGAGAGAGATCCCTGAAACAGTAAGTGTTCATGAAGAAAGAACCACTGCCTTTGATTCCTGGAAGGGTTAACACGAAGTTCAAGGATTATGTTAATGTCAGGCATGCTTTGTGAGATCCGTGCAATAGCAAGTTCACTTACAACTGCGATGCTTAGGTGGTATATCTGAGTGAGCTATTCTCTCCTCAGGTATTATCATTTGTTATTTCAGATATTAATGCGCTGAATTCCTCATGCCCATGCCATTTTAATGAGAAACTCCCAGACACTGCCGTCTCATTCTGCTTTACGCTTGACATTGATGAACTTTTTTAAGTGCACACATTTAGACAATGAAGACCACTAGAAAATGCAGGGCGTTGCTGTCCGTCAGTCTGAATTTGGTGGCTCTTTTCTTTTCTACCACGGCTTTCATAACCACTTACTGGTGCGAGGGCACCCAGAAGGTCCTCAAACCCAAATGCAGCAAAAACAGGCTCCGCAATTGCATCGAATATGGCGTGAACGACACGGACCAGAGCAAAGTTCGTTATAGCTGGGAGACGGGGGACGACCGCTTCCTCTTCAAGTATTTCCATACCGGAATATGGTATTCCTGTGAGGAGGACATCAACGGAGGAGGTAAGAGCCCTGCAGCCCTCTTACTTATTTGGAAGCTGATGCATGCAATAAAGCATCCTGTGGTCGAAATGCAGCTTGCAAAGTTGTGGTTAATTAATAATAAGTGAACTGCGGTTCCCCGTGATCGTTAACAGGTAGAAACATTAAAAGGTTGATTGTATCAAGCTTACGTTACAAACGTTACAAACGTGTTTGGGGAACATGTTTTGTCATAATTTCAATAGTAAATTCATTCAAATAAACAGCATATGGGAGCGCAGCGTGTATACGAAGTATGAAATTGTTTTAAAAGTTTATTAATCAATTTCAGAGGTACACCCTACTATAGCCTGTATCGAAGTCATACAAATCTAGTGGGAGCTGAAATTCACACCAAATCACACACGGAGAAGCGTCACCTGATCTTTCTGGTTTCTGTGGTATTTACTTAAAAATCTTTTGTTGGACATTTAGTTGCCTAAATGGGGCATGGAATCCCATTTATGAATAGGGTTTGTATCTGAAGGACTGTTCAGCAAAGCACGTTCATGGGCAGTTGAGGGAAAGTGTATACCTCCTGTATCACAGAGGATCCTTAGAAAAAGTATTAATTTCAATGCCAGTTCATTTACTTGTATTTAAATGAAAATTTGTGGCAGGCAAACATGTACATTTACAACGCCCTGGGAATTCAATAAATGGTAGTTGAATAAAACCTGAATCCAGTTATCAGAGAACTTCAATTATGAAATCATAACAACCAACCAAATAGGCATACAAATAAATGAATATTACACAATGAAGGCAGCCCTGTAATCCACTTTGCTTTCAGAACACAGTCACACACAAGGTTAAGAACTATACATACCATAATCTATCCTTAGATGTAGGAGATATTTTAGATGTTCCTATTATTACATTTTTTTAAAATAGGCCAGTAGTTTTGGGTTTATTAGAAAATTTTATAGGTACGCAAAGCCACTGAACTATATGTTTTATTGATCTGGTGATGGGCTTCTCGTGAAAGGCTCCTGGGCTGCTCCATGAACGCTGGGAAGCCATGAAAGCTGATTTTATCAATGATTATGCAACGCCTCGTGATCCAGAGTGTACATTGACACGCGTCACTAATGATTAAGGGTGCTGTGACACCTTAGAAACCACAGTCATGTAAAGTGACAGAGCCTTTCAGCCTTTCACCGAGTGGGAGCGACAGGATGGGATCCACGCAGCACGTAGTGCGATTTTCTAAAGGAAGAGGTGTCCACAGGACTTCATGTATAACGGGTGGAACCAGCACACGTTCAGCTTTTCACCTTTAACCATGTCCGCCTTTCGCCGCTCAATTATCTGGATTTAAGAGTCATGCTGTGTGCTTTTTGTGCCATCCAGATGGCTACAGATTCCCGTAGAGGATAACTAAGCAACTGCTCCTAGGTGCAGAGCATTTCAGTATTTCTCTTTGCAAGGGAATATGGAGCAAAAAGCAAAATATGAAGACCAGGCGATACAATGAAGTCTCGTGTTTTGAGGAAGACAGTGGAAGACATATACTGTCGGTCTGGGCTCTCCTTTAATCAAGATATTTCTGTTGCGAGAGGTATACGTAAAGTTCAGATCAGATTTTTGTTTTTTTCTGAGGCAGATAAACACTTAGGGATGCTAAATATGTGTCTTCTGAGGGCAAAAGTAGATATCACTGGAACTCACAGTAAATGAGTTAAAACGACATGAAACAGTTTAAGAAAAAGAACTTCGGCTGCATTTAGGATTGTTTATGTTGCTTTGGATGTCAACTGTTTGGAAGTCTATTCCGCCCATTGATGCTGTGTTTACTTTTTCCTGCCCACATGCCAAAGATGACATTGTAAGAACCTTAAAAGTATGACCTTCTTCGTGTTTCATGTGTAGTTCCACTTAATTTGAAGTCTAAACTACTTTAACCCAACCGGATTAAAATGTCACTGAATGTAACCTGGATGCTCATGGGATGAGATTTGCTAAAAGTGTCCCTCGCTCACAGTCTCTGTTCTGTCACAGTGTTGTCAGTTTGATGAAGAACTGTGTTTAAGCTAAATGCAATGGCAATAAACAAAATTCAGGAGAGCCCCACTTTTCCTCATTACTAACCGATCAGTCAGTCACTAAACTAAACAACAAATAAACAAATAAAATGTAAAAATATACTGTCAATGTATGAAAACGGCACAGGAGCCAGCCAGAACCCCAGGCATGCTTAAGAATTGAATCATCTATACATTTACATATATTCATTATAGTTTAAGTGCCTACAAACACAAATATATTGTCACACTAAAATTTGATTATAACGAACTGGGAAAAAGATTGATCAGTACAGGTTAGTGCCTGGCTTCAACTGGCAAACTGTAAAAAAGCTGCAGTTGTTACCACAGTGGCTTCTGGGTTTTGTTTTTCAAGACAACAATAATTGTTAACAGTCATTCAGGGTATAGATTATGTTGCAGCAGCACTTAACGGAAATGCCGTGTGAAAGTAAAACTGAGCTAGCGACTCACCGCTGCTTTGAACTTTCCTAGCGACTCACCACTGCTTTGAACTTTCCTAGCGACTCACCACTGCTTTGAACTTTCCTAGCGACTCACCACTCTTTGAACTTTCCTAGCGACTCACCACTGCTTTGAACTTTCCTAGCGACTCACCACTGCTTTGAACTTTCCCAGCACCTTCACCCATTCATACTTTCCAAAGTTTTTTTATGCAATAACTTTGTGTTGTATGTCTACAGACTGTATTATGATAGAGGAAAATTACTATTGCTATAAGTAGTTGTCAGTTTTACCAGCATATGTATAGCGATTATTTCAGCCAAGCAAGGCACATCTATTTTTAATGGAATGGTGCATTTAGCTGAATTCCTCAGGGAAGCATCTAATAAGGGTTATTTTCAGCTGTTTATCTTCCCCTTTAGGGCACTTGCAGCTCCTCTGTCACCTGGCACATTATACAGTTACACTTCTGGCAAATGGGATTAGTAACTCCAAAACTGTTTTAAAATGTTGCTGACTGGTCAGCATTTTTAAGGGTAGGTCCTCCACCTGGAAGAGAGAATTTCATTTGGTATGTTGCTGCGTATCCCTCTGAGTTCACCTTGCAAAAAATTACAGCGGGCATAATTTGAATAGAATGAAATACTGGAAGATGTTTTGATCAGTGATCTGTGACATTGAGACATGCAGTGAAGTTGAGACCTTCTGAATAAACTGACGTGTGAAATGTGGGTATGAATTTTTGGGGGCGTACTGGCCATAGCCATAAGCCAGAGTTAACTGCAGGGGGGCAGCATGTGGCTCAGTGGCCCAAGGCTCTGTGCCTGTGATCAGAAGGTTACCGATTCAAGCCTGACCTCAGCACATCTGCAGGTCCTTGAGCAGGGCCCTTAACTCCCAGCTCCCTGGGTACTGCAGTGGGGGGCTGCCCTTCACAGCCAGCTTGCCTCACCTACAGAGATCAAGATGGGGGAGCCGTAAAAAGAATTTCCCCTCAGGGATCAATAGAGTATCAATTATTATTATTATTATTATTTACAGAGTGACAGTGGTAGACTTGACGGTAACAAGGCCATGCTTCTAGCAATTTATAAACACATTCATAATGCATTCATAAAGCATTATAAACATAGATATATGCATTTATAAAAAGGTGTATACCTATATTATAGCTATGTTTATTATGCATTATGACTGCCTTATGAAGCTCTCATCTATAATGCACTATAGATACCTTTATAGTGCAGTACAAAACATCCTTAATGCTTATACTGACCGTTATAATACATTACAGTAGGAAGGTATCTATAGCGCATTATAGCTGAGAGCTTCATAAAGCATTCATTATGCACAATACACGTGGCTATAATGTGTTATTCCTTTTGATAAATAGTTATAGACATGTTTAAAATACTTTATGATTGCATTATTATTTGCTATGAATATGTTTAAGGATTACTAAAAACATGGCCTAAAAACAAGTAAAGTGTTACTGACTTGATTGTATAAAAACATATACAATATATGAGCATATTTTGATTCACACTGCTGAGAAGGGGAAATATTGTGATAAAAGAGGTGTATATGAATAGTCTGTAAGAAACTAATCATTCTGGACTTACTGTAGCATCTTGTCTCATATTCATCTAGGCCTTGCAAGCTCAATATAAAAAGCTGAATACAAAATCTGGCTTCAAAGACGAGTTCCCGTCGAGCTTTTGTGTATTTACTTTAATTTGTGACCCCTCAGAATCTAATCCCTCGCTTGACTTTTCTCGTTCTTCATTGGAAAATGTTAGCCAAGCTTGTGATTTACATGCTAACATTTCCAGGATGTCACCTTCATACCTCCTTCGTCCCACTGCTTTCATTTGATGTTTTATATTAACAGAATAACTTATTCTAATAATCTTTTATTAAAACAACAAATAGATGGATCCGTCACCTTTGTATTCCATGTAACCAGGAAAATGCACAAATATAAAATTTTAGAATTGCTGCCCCAGTGATGCATACATGCTTGATATAATGCCAATTATTTCGTCTTTCTGAATTTTTAAGCTTGAATATTTTAAGATAGTATTGCCTAATATGGCAAACACTAACTGAAAAAGTTAACCATGCAGGAAGCAATTATCCTTGTATTGTTATTAATTTTCCATCTGTCTTTCAACCGCTTATCTTGTACAGGACAACAGGGCCAATTAATTATAATATTATTACATGTCATTCCTAATCCTGCACTGGACAAGAGGTATGGAAGACAGATGGATAGATTATATGCCGTTTTAAATACCATGCATTCTGTCTTCCACAGTGGGCAGTTGATACTGGCAAAACTAGTAGCTGGACTTTGATACAATCATTTTTGCCTATTTTCTTGTTGTCTTGTCATGTTCAGTGAGAGTGACCCTTTTATAAACACAAAGGTGTGAGATTTTAATGCATAAATCAGGACTTCATTCTCAAGTTCTTTCCGGAACACAGGCTTTCCTTATGCTGCTTCCCTAACAGCTGCTCGACTTCTGTATTTTACATGCAGTGCAGATGAGCCTGTGTCTGGTGTCATACTGTGGGTTTCTGTGTGCTTAATTCCTTTGTGAATGTGAGCTTCTGTCAGCTGAACCTCAGAGTGAGTCTAACGGCTTTCAGCCAAGTGTCCCCTTTGAAAAACTTTGCACAGAAATGTTTCCCTCTGTGTTTTCACAGGTGAGAACTGCAGGAGCTTTATTGACCTGGCCCCAGCCTCGGAGAGGGGTGAGTAGCGACTGGCAGGCTATCCGGTGCACCAGTGGACACTGGATAACTAATAACTGGACCAATATCCACTTGGGTGCCCTGACAGAGACAGATGGTACTTGGGACCATCACTGCAAATATTTAATTTACCAGGACAGGGAGACCTGCATAAGGTATGACTGTGTCAAGCAAAGTCAAGGACGACCATAAAGTTTTATAAAATGTGATCAATATGGTATAGACCAGTGAAAAAGAGTTATGTCAGTGAGCACATCTGGGCAAACCCTTTATAAACCCTGACATGACTTAATGCCAAGTTGCTAGATCAATTTAAATTTACATTTAAATTATTTATTTTGTCTGTGTTCATGATTTCTTTCCTCTGTATTTATTTTTAGTATGACTGCTCAGATTTTTGTGTTCAGCCTCTAAGCTATATAATGCATTTGAAATATTTAAATAACATTTTTTTCAGTTGGAAGAATAACTGTGTCAAAATACTAATGAGTCATGAAATACACTTATTATTAAAATGTGAATTTGTCGTACTTGGGGCTGTTGTGCACTGGGTATGAAAGTTTAATTCTGCAAGCAAGGACCATGGCATATGAAGCACTTACTGTACATGACTGGTGTGGCTGCTGTAAACCAGTGATCTTTGACATGTCACAGTGAAGTAAATAGTTACGGGAATGATTAGACTCTGAATCTCAAAAAGAAAACATATCAAAGTAAAATATACCCCTTTATTACAAAAAAGAACAACGACAACATGAGAATAACATACAAGCAGTCCCTGGGTTAAAAATATTCGACTCATGGACAGAGATGGGCAGTATTTCAATGAAATGTATTTAAAATATGTTTTTAGTTACTTACTAAAACTAACTAGTCAGTAGTTTGTCATGTGTATTTTGCTGGACAGAAAAATATCAGACGTAATTTGTAACAAAATACTTGGAGAGATTGTGTTTTATATATTTAAAACATTTAGAATACTAAAATATGTCATTTTATTTGTTTATTTTATGTCATTTTAAGAGCCTTCATCAGCAGGCTTGCAGACTTAAATATATCACAGTCTTTGGCTAGATGCAAGTAAATCATGTGACACATCCTGCTGGACCCAGTTTGCTCGTTGTGAGCTTAGTTTTTCCATTATCCAAGGAAAGAAGCTGCTTTGGTGCTTGGTGCAAATTGCCTTAAGGTAAAGTATGTAGTAAAATATACTATCAGATATTACTCACTGAATGTCATTATAGGACAGAAAAATAGAGCAACTAGCAAACAGCAGTGCTGTGCTCTAGAACTTGCTAGCCTGCTAGTGGTATTCTAGTTAATGTGAACAGGCATGTTCAGGCAGTGGCATCTTGCGGTTTGTCACATATGGAAGCCTTCATTAGCAATAAATCAGACTAGCTACTTTTATTCCAAAGGACAAAATTAATTTCCATCCTCTAAACGTAGACGTTTTTATAGTGACTGAGCCTGTGTTTTAGGGAGAACCGACTGGTGATCATGACGTTGCATGGTTCCGTGTTTTTTTTTTGAGCGTATATCTAAAAAGACGTTTCTTCTTTGAGTTTGCACGTATTCAGCACCCTAGTGAAAGACAAAGTGGGAAATTCACATATTATGATAATTAATTTAAGAAAGTGTTGGAGTGCCTCCTTGCGCGTGCACAGGCACAATCTGGCCCCCAGTCAGCCACTGCCACTAATTCTGTGGGAAACACTGGGTATTAAGGATGTAATGGTTCTGACTCTGAGACCAAAATCGTGATACAAGATCGTGAACATTTGTATCGCGGTTTCATCTCCTGGATCCCCCAACCCACTGCTGTTGATGTGTTGATGTTACAAAACTCATATTCATTGCACAAATAACACATGTAAATTGCAAAATTATTATTCGATTTCAAGTTAAGGCAAGCTGTATATTTCGTAAATACTACACATTACTAAATACATATAATAAATACATTTCTCACATCAGAATTTTGTATTTTATTTCGTTACATTTGATGAGCAAGTATTTGTAATTTGCAGCAAGCTACTTTTGGGTGTATTTGTGCCCATCTCTGCTTAAGGACAAGAACGGACTGCCATAAAGTCTATTAAAAACTCAGGTTAAATACAATGGTTCTTAGTAATAAATGCATGCACTACTTTGCTACATTTGTGAAAACATTGCATGGCTTTCGATGTACGGTCTAGTTCCATATGTTCTTACTTTGATATTAATATAGAATAATATTAATAAAGAATATTTAATTATTATTATTTTTGTTATTATTATCATTACATACTGTATTATTGTTTTTCTGACTTTACAAATTCCACTAAAGACAGACTTAGGGGATGGAACTCGTTTGTAACCTGGGGACTGCCTGCATGTTTAACACAAATACAGAAACGGAACAGAAAGAACAATTTAATTTCTTCTTAAGGCATGGTTCTTCTTAAGAAGAACTAAGAAATTAGACCTGTAAATTGATTAGAAGACAGACTGGTTGCTGCTAGGCTACATTAGCTGAGGCTCTGTCTTCTAAAAATTTCTCACAATTTGATATGAACTGAAGGTCACCGGTAACCTATGACCCAGGTCTCAGGACTCCAAAAAGCATTCAACTTTGTGAGAGCTTTCCCTCAAACCCAATCCTATCAGCAGTAGAAAGAAGCTGATCTCACTTTAATTATACCAGGAGGTATTTTGGGCGGAGTGCCTTTTGTTGAATTAACCCCACAGCTTTCACTGGAAGGTGGGGCCGTGAACTGGTTGGCTGACGGTGGCTGTCTGTCACTCTATTCACCAGCATCTATTGGGTGATTTCAATCGATGAGGGCTTGGAGCAATGCCTCGAGGATACAGACTGCAATTTTCAGAACCATGTCACAGTTTTTGGGGATTAAGGTGTCTTCTGTTTCAGAGCCCTTAAAGGATTGGGCCCATAGATGAAAGCGTATGTCTTTTCTGGAATCAGTTGACAGTGTAAGAGCAGACCCATGAAAAAAGGCCAAGCATCGAGCTTCTTATCTGGGTCAGGGCTGTGGGGGGGCTGGAGCCTGTCCTGGGAGGCAGAGGGTGCCAGCCAGAGGAATACTGCAGACAGGATCTTAGCCCATCGCTGGGCACATACACTGAATGGAACACTTTAGAAAAGCCAATTAGCCAACCTGCATATCTGCAGACTGCAGGAGGAAGCTCACGTGGCACAGCACCTCCACATGCAGGGGGAGGCAGGGCTCAATCCCACCAACAGTTCTACCCAGTAAGACACCCCCCTCAAGAAAGCACCAACATGAATTTCAAAATATATACATTTTGCAATTAAAAAACTGTGCAGTAAAAAGTTGGGACCTTCAAGCAAAAAACTATGGAATTATATGTAAACTTCACACAAAACATTAGTAATATTTTTGTGTCCCACCTTAATTAACAATTTATCATTAGTAGGTGGTCGACGTGGTGGAGCATTGGTTAGAGCTGTTCCTTCAGTTCAAGTCTCCGCCAGGGTTCCATGTGTGTGGAGTTTTCATGTTCTCCCCGTGTTGTGGGGTTTCCGCTGGGTACTCCGGTTTCCCCCCCACAGTCCAAAAACATTCTGAGGTGAGTTGGAGTTACTGAATTGTGTGTGTGTGTGTGTATGTGTGTGTGTGCTCATGTATATATTGTGTTGTGGGAACCAAATGTCCCCATAATGTGATAAAACCTGATTGTTTGACATTTGTGAGAGAGAATGGTGTGTGAGTACGCCTTGCAATGGGTTGGCGCCCCATCCTGGTTGTTCTCTGCCTTGTGCCCGTAGCCTCCTGTATAGGCTCCGGAACCCTTGCGACCCTGAATAGGACAAGTGGATTCAGAAAATGAACGGATGGACATTAATATGCTTTTATCATTCATAATTTAGTATTTCTTTAGCGTCAATTTGAAACGTTGATTCTGACATTATTGTTAGTCTCGGTAGGTCAACATTTTATTGCGAAAATTGATGCAATTGCCCTGCAATAATAACATTTGTATTTGAAACATTTCCTCCACAACAAATTACTGTTATAATTTTTACCTTTTCGCTTCACTGCAAATCTGGGACGATGTGGCAATCACCCAACCCTCGTCAAAATTCTCATTTTCCAGGAACCAGCCGATATCTACATCACTAGCTGTGTGTGTGACAGCACACTGGAGATGATGTATATTGTAGAGCCCTCACTGTGCCCTTCTGGTGATAAATGCACAGACTTATGAGTACAGCATAGAGAGAAAAAAAATAAAAGTACTGCAATATTCACGATGATGGAAATTGTGCTGGGGAGTGTTTCCTGACTGTCTCAGCATTCCGACCGCAATAGCATTTGATGGGACTTGAATTTGGGCTATGCGAACTCCACTGTCATTGGCATGTATCTTCTGGCTTGACAGGGAAATATGTGTAAGATTTAAAGACAAGCTTTCTTGCTTGCATCAGGCGAGAAATTTATCTGGACGGCTGAAAGGAACGTAAGTAGGTGGTCCCGAAGTTTTGGAATGTGTACACACTGGCCCGGTGCCACCTGAAAACAGCTGTCCACTATGCCGAATAATGAAGTATTTTATATTCTGGGCTGAAGGTGAGTGTGTTTGCCTGTCGCTGTGTATTTATGTGGGAATTTAACCCGTGGGACTCCCCGGCGCACGTAAAACTGCCACCCTAATTTCCTGTTTACTCCTGTTTCTTATTTACCCCCTGACTGTCACATCAAAGGTGTTTCATGCCGACGCCAGTACCAGATGTTTCTGTCCTACGTCGGTCCTTCCAGAAAAACACTGACAAGTTCCTGACACTCAAAGTCAAAAACATTTTTACTCTTTGATCAAAACTATTTTCATAGACATCCTCTGCTGTGTTCCTTTAAATAAGTTGCGGGATTGATTCTGCTCTCCTACATGACCTTGTCACTGATCTAAAATATTATTTTATAATACAGCTAGAAGGCATTACAGTAACGTATACGGGGTGAGTTTCCTGAGGCCTTCTCGACGCTACGTCATTCGTAAGTTCTATGTTAAAAGATTGAACTTACAAACGACGAGGCGTTAAGGTTTTGGGAAACTCACGCATGATATTTATCTCATGCATGTTAATGGGGATGTCGTATGTAACAGTCCGGAATTCTCAGGGATTGTCTGTCAGTCTTTTCTGTTTTACTCAGATGTTCGGTAGCGTGATGTCATGCTCTATAATCTTTTCAGGTTATAGCTGTGAAGTGTGCCTGTTTAGAGGGGCCTCAAGTTTTTATAATACAGTTTGATACAATTTAATTGATTCAATTAAACATATAAATCATTTGCATTGTTGATGCCGATTGCCAGTGTTAGCCGGGTGATTACATTTTTGTTGATTTTATATGTAATTTTACATTATAGTATAATGATTGAGATGCTTAATGCCCATCATGAGCACCCTAGCTGCTCATACATGCTAACAAACGGGAGGAATCTGGCTATAGCGCAATGCACAGATTGCTGTGGATTGTTGCTATTACTAATGACCAGCTGTTGCTGGATACACTGCCATCCCTTTATGTCTGCATGTGTGTCCTGTGATCTTGTCTAGTACGTTCCTCTCCCTTGAGCCCTTTGCTACCTGGGGGAGGCTCCAGGCTCACTCTGTCCCCATACGGAATAAATGCTTATAGAGGATGTCTGGATGGATGGACAGACGGACTCGTCTGGGGCTTTTTGCTCATCAGCTTCCCAGGCATCCTGCATCCTCATCCAGGATAATGTGTCAACAAAACAGACCCCGTGCAAACATTCTGGGTTTTTCAAAAAGTAATTAAAAAGATTTTCAATCTGATTTGTATTCACATGCCTGCTCTGAATGCATGAGTAAACAGAAATGTGTGAAATGGCCCAAATAAAATTATGCCTTTGATGGTCAGCTGTATGATGTGCATTTCTCTTTTCTGATGTATGTTCTGTAACGTTAAAAAATATAAACGTTAAGAGGTTAACTCCAACAACCAGATTTTTATGTGTCCTGCTTACATGAGCAGCTGCACACTACTGATACGTCACATTTAAATTTGTTCTGTTGTTTCTGTTGATTCATTTCAGAACAGTGTATTCCCAAAAATGTAAGCAGCTTTTTCTGTACTCCTCCGCCGTGCGGCACGTGAACATTATTACATTTCACAGGTATCTTGATCAATTCGGGAAGTGCACAGTGCTGTCGATCAACGCATTAACTGGCATTGAAATTCCAGCCGCGTGGGTTGACCTGAGGCAAAAAGGGGCTTTTACGGACTTGTATGGCTGTGAAATACATAATGTGCCGACGTTTGGCCACCCAAAGGAATATCCAGTGTAATCTCAAAAGCCCCACATGCCCAGCTTAACACTCATGTTATTTGGATCTTATTTAGTCTCCCGGCTATTGCGCTCATGCATCTGAAAGACTAACAAACTTCTCCCCCCTCCCCTGCAGGTGTCCTCTGGCTGTCTGTGGTGTCTGAGGTCTTGTACATCATGCTGCTGGTCGTAGGCTTCAGCCTAATGTGCCTGGAGCTTTTTCACTCCAGCGACGTGATAGATGGACTCAAGCTGAACGCCTTCGCCGCCGTCTTCACTGTTCTGTCAGGTATACGCTCAGAAGATCCCTCTGAATCATGCTATTCTATGAGAAACTACAATGGCGTGCGACTGCTGTTAGGGGTTATGAGTGGGGATGCAGGATAACAAAGTACCTCTGGCTTCCCTGCCTTTTTTCAATTCCCTCTTCTGGGACCAGTATTTCTCCTCCGGGAGCTACAATGAATATTGAATACAGCAGCTGTGGGATCCAAGCGTTATTAGGATCAGACCTTATATTTCCTGGGAATGGATCCCTTTAGCTGAATTGTATGCTAGAACTCGGAATGTAACCACACATACAAAAAGTGATTATTTGACCACCTCACTGCTATAATGATGAGTAGATGATAAGTCTAAAAATGATATATATATATATCATTCCATATATATAGAGAGACACTCCCGGGGTTACGATGGGGTTATGTTCCGATAAACCTATCGTAAGGCGAAAATATCGTAAAGCATTTTAACGTAGTACACCTAGCCTAACAAACATCATAGCCTAGCCTAGCCTACCTTAAACATGCTTAGAACACTTACATTAGCCTACTGTACAGTTGGGCACAGTCATTAACACAAAGCCTGTTTTATAATACTGTTGAAAACTGTTGAATATCTCATGTAATATAGGAAATAATCATACTCATCGTAAAGTCGATATATCGTAATACGGACCGTCGTAACCAGGGGACCATCTGTATATTCAGAAGTTCCTTAATGCACGGGCTTACCCAGGCTGAAGCCCAGGGGCTTCCGCTACAAAGGGGACTCGGCCAACCTTGTTCAATAAAATGATAAGCCCGGAGTTTCCACCTGGTGCATCATTTACGTGATTGTCCCACACTGGACAATGTCCAGATCAAGATAAAATTACTCCCAGACCATGTGAGCACTGCCCCCTAACGTTTTGTAGATTTTATCGTCAGTTGCATCCCAGACCCCATGTCACCATCACAGAAAAGAGTAAGGCAACTTCTGACAACTCAAACTCAAAATGCACTTCTTTATGTATTCAAAGCTTCAAATTTTGAGGCTATTAGTGGAAACAATAAATTAAACACAAACACATTCACAGTTTTATTTAGATCATTCAGTTAAGGCTAATTTATCCATTCGTTTATACGTCCATCTTGCACAGTGCCTAAAACACAGTGATACACTAGGTAACAGACTGATGTTTGGGTTAGGGTTGTGTATGATTCTCGTCTTTCTAGAGTACAATTTGCTATAACCAAAATAGGTACAAATCACTAAAAGTGACATAAGGTAAATTGTGTAATGTAACATTGGTGTTAGTATATTTTTGGTTGACTGTCGAGTTGTAGCAATGGCAGGCAAAATAATTGGCAACAGTTTTCATACGTGACCCTGAGAATGAGGCAATGTTAATTACTGAGGCACATTTGTGGGGAGGCAACTGCTCTTGGTATACTTTATTGTTTACTTTATTTTGGAATTTCTCTATATATGGACATAACATTTGTTCTATTTATAAAGTTTTAAAAAAGTAGCTGGTGAAAAAACACAGAAGGCAACGGAGTAGAGGAAGCGAAAGTGGTGTGGTATTTATAGGAGGTGAAAACCTGTGGGGGTCCAAAGCCGATTGGCTGTACAATCCCTTTGCACACGTGCACCGCACGAGTCAGAAGGAAGCGTGCACAGGCTAAAGTTAGGCGTGTAACGGCGGGTCTTATTTCAGACCTCTCTTATGACAGCCAGTGATGATCTGCAAGTCAGCCCAGGGTACATCAGGTGATTTGCCTGGAGCTCCGCCCAAGTGTACTGACTCGAGGTACTGAGGCACAGAAGCTCTGCAAGTATTATTCAGTATTATTTAGTATTATTTAGCAGGTGAGAATATAATAATAATAATAATAACAACAAGAAGAATAAGAATAATAATAAATCTCTTTAGATTTTTATATCCCATCCTAGCATACGTCACATTGGCTGCACACCATTCTATGAATTGCAAGCCCTCTAACTGAAATGCTAACTGACAGGGTGTTTTTTAAATGTGTCTTTAAATAAATAAATTAGGGAGGCCTGCATCCCGCAGTCAGACAGTGCATTCTGGATCATCAGTCTTGACATGCATGAGATTTTTAAACCCCGTCCCAAGTGTAAGCCAGTGAAAAGACATGAGATCGGCTATATTGTGGATCATGCTTTTTTTGTTTTTTACTTATAGGTAGGATTCCTGCAGTGGCGCTGTGAATTTGTTATGGGCAGAGAGCGTGCGGCTCATGCTCCCTGTGAGAAAGGCATCGCAGCAGTTCACTTTGCGCTACACAAACATATGTCGAAACATCACCTTCGCAGTGTTCTATAAGCAGAACCTGGGAAGGGCACTAATGTGACTGTTAAAGGAGAGATCTGTGTCAGTAATGACACGTAAGTCTCAAGCTGACGCGGTGTGCTGCACTTCCAGAAGGGATTATGGTGTCCTCGTAAAAGTGAGGGAACATTCAATGACAAAAAAACAAAAGAAAGCTAAAAATATTTCTTTACTCTGCAGTTTGTTATGTAACCTGGGAAGGTTGTGCCTTATAGTTTTGGCTAAAGCATGTAAACCTAGCCTGTAAAGCATGTAGCCTGTAAAGCTTGTAGCCTGTAGAGCATGTAGCCTGTAGAGCATGTAAACCATTAGCAATTCAAAAAAACTACTGGACCTTTTTTGAGATTATTTACTATGCCATATCATTGTTCTTTTCACATTTAATTCTTTCTAAGCCCCTTACTAGCAATCCACCAGGGTATTTTATAACCAAGAGTTGAGGGACCATTTAAAATCCAAAAAAGGCAAGATTTTATTTAGTGAAATCCTGCAAACATAAACTGTGACACTGTGAATTTGTTATACGAAATAGCTTTTCTCCGTACCAAATGAGATATAGATTTTATGTTACAGAGCTTTAAAAAATATTCCAGATATATCTTAGCCTGTTTAAAAAAGGATGTGTCATCTATCAGCACATTTGTTATTCAGCAGAGCACACTCTTCTGTCTTAGAAAAGCCAGATGTAATCAGTGACATAACTTCTCCTTATGTTACATGTTTATGCTGCAGTCTCTCATTACTACATCCTAGTTGCCGTATAGCAGTTCTCATGCAGTAGCTGAACAGTGGTAAGTCTGTCACACTGTCACACTGAATAAACTTTTGGCCTGACTTTCTGTCCAGTTTGATATCAGCTTCAGCTCTCTGTAAACTGTCACACCCCCAGCTGGATGCATTGTGGTCAGGGCAGGTCCTTCTCTGTCAGGTGGACTGAGTTCTTCACACACTAAGGGACTCACAGCTTTGCTCATCAGAGGTCATCTTTACAGGAAGCAGATGCATCTCTTACTGCTGGGAAATGGCAGCCATATAGTAAAGTAGTATTTTTCAGTAATTTGCAGCTCCTAAAATTCTCCTAATATGTCCATTTAAAACTCTTTAATTTTGATGCAAGAAAATGTCTGGTATGATTTTGACATACTACTCTGGAGTGTTTCAGTTGGCGATGTCATTCATCAATAATTGCTGGTTATTTCTTGGTTTATGTTTCTGGTACAGCCACAATGTCAGGTTACCAGTGGTGAGAGATATGTTATTCTGCACAGTGATGACTGACCTGCAGTTTGAGCACAAAAAGTGATTGTTTTGATATTTCTTATTAATACTCAAAATCATTTCTTCTTCAGAAAGCAGATAATCACACCCCGAGTCTTCAAAGAACACAAAGATATCTGAGATCATTGTGGACAATGGACAATTACAACTGAATTATAAGGACTGAATTATAAAATTATAAATTTAACCTTGCAGATTAAAAAGGTGTAAATGGAGTCCTTGTGTTCTTTTCAAAAGATTTTCAGCATATGTGTTGATTATAGTTGAAGATTGATTATTACTTACAAGCTGCAGTTCAATTTAGTCTAGAACCCATCAGAATGCATTACTAGAGCACTCCCTTGGCAATGAATCAATTTCATGTCTTAGCAGAACATGATAGAAATACTGCTTTGCCGTCTACGGGAATTCTCCAGGGAAGCACTGGGATTTGCTCCTCAGTGCCATCAGATTAACGATCACATTGTGCCTTGTCTGAACCAATCCGATTTAGGCCGGCCACCATCGCTGGAGAGCGTGTCTGGTGTGCATGAATCTTTCACAATTGGCACCTATTCTGTTGGCATCCTTGTCCTCTGGATGCACTGCTGTTGATTGAACTACAGTACAAAAATGACAGCCGACACACACGTTACAACTCTTGAGGCACTTGAATGAAGGAACTGATATGATTAACCTGGGGTGAGTTTCTCGAAGACTTCTTAACACTACGTCGTTCGTTAGTTCTATC
>JAODLD010000101.1:26664527-26731888 GCA_026781065.1 Mormyrops boulengeri | reverse complement strand
TATTTAACTGCAGGGAATATGTTGCCAGTCCAACAGAACCTGCATGGCCTTTCTTTGAAAAGTGAATTGGCTCCTTGATATCCATGAAAATTTCACACCCAGATGTCACCAGAAGACATTTCTGTGCCCATTTGTACTGGAGGTCCATGGAACACTTCTATGTCAACATTCACTGCCTTTACCCTGCACATATTATGCAATGCTACTTTTCCTACCTTTGTAAAACAGCATATCAATATGGCTCTACTTACAGTAACAGAGAAGGTCCCCCATAACTGTCTCCTACTACCTACAACCCTCTGTCCTCCATGAATAATCTGAGCAATAAAGAGGTAAGTAGCAGAAGTCTAGGCAAGAGCACAAAATGCCCTGAAGGAGCGGTGTGGACCTGCTGAATACTCATGCTGTCATCTAGCATAGACCAAGAACGGACGAAAGTGTGTGTGTGTGTGTGTGTGAGTGTGAGTGTGTGTATGTGTGTGTGTACGTGTGTGTATAATATTTGTATTACTGAAAATCAACAGGCATTATTAGTACTACTAGCATAAATATGAGAGAGAACATGAGAATTTACAGAACCATACACAGAGACCAAAGCAGAGACATTTGTTAGCTATTGCGTTAAATATTTCCAATTTCATTATCTGGTTCTATATATATGTTATAAATACACAATTCGCATTGCTAATAACCATGTAAATTAAATTCAGCTTTACATTATACATTATTTAAAATACCCCCACTTATTTTCAAAAACATATGTTCCTTTTGAAGTGTGATGTAAGCTGCAGTATTGTTTTCTACATCTGCTACCAATTAATATTTCTAAGCCTTTATTAAATATTAATTCTGCACTGAAAGATAAAGGATGGCAACAGTAAAAAGACATGACAGTTGATAGGTACGACGTTAACTCTACAGCTGGTTGTTAGACAGCTGTTCATAAATAATGATTTTGGTGTCTAAAATGATACATTCTAGCTATAGGGGCATAACAGTGACTGTTACGTAACTATACCTAGCTACTTTCCGGACTGTTCATCCAATACAGGGTAACAGTGACCGTATCGCAGGACACAACACAACGGACACCAGACCATTGCAGGACACACATTCGCCCATGATCGGCAATACTGAGACATCAGTCCGCTTCTCCTTGAGGAAATCTGGTGCAAAATGAACAGAACATCAAACTGTTCCCACCCAGAGCAACTATTGCCGAATGAAACCACAACCCAGGATGAGCGAGGCCTGTGCCTTCTAAGATGTTGGTTGTTTTTAACAATTTTAATATATTGTTTTGCGTTAAATCTAAGTGTTAATGATGTTAAATCACTGAAACACATGTATTTAGGGCAAGACTGCCAGCCTTAATTTTATCATAAATAATTTTAAGTAACTTTGTGGCATTAGAGCTAGCTAGAAGAAAGCCCTTTGAGTCTTCATATTCATACAGTTTTTGCAGTACAGTATTTTAATTGATATTTTTCACAATTACCATTAAAGTTGCTCTACAGGCAGTTTGGAATACTGGCCATCAGTCTTACTGTCACCTGTGAGTCAGTGTGAGTGAGCCATTTGTTTTTTTCTTTCAGTTTAACATGATATTTGTGTTGGCTTTTGGTAAGTGTTGTGTTTTCAATCATTTTCGGCAGCAATTTTGATCAAAAATATTGCTCAAAATTCAGTATGTGAAGTGATAAATGACCTCACTAGGGCAGTCAGCTATGCCCTTCGTCTTCATCTTCAGTGTACTATGGGTTGCTTATGTGCTTGCCGTATTCTTTGTCTGTCAGCTATAAATGCTTAAGATGTCCACCCCCAACGACCTGAAGTCCCCCTGCGTGCCGAGGAACGGCATGGTGAAACTGCCGCCTCAGGCTAATGGCCTAGGCTCTGCCAGCATCACCAAAGGGACACCGGCTGCCAAGAACCGCCTGTGCCAATCATCCTCCGTGCCCACCATCCTGCTTCCCCCGACTCTGCCATATTACATGGAGCCCCTTCCGTCAGCGGCCTCCCTGCTGGGCTCCGATTCGAACGCCGCCGCCGATCAGCTGTCTCGCCAGCAGCTGTCCATGTCTTCCCTGGAGAGGCAGCTGGTGCTGGATGAGAAGGTGCTGAACCGGCTGCTCTGCTACTTCACCACGGCCGAGAAGTGCATTCTGGCCCAGGTGTGCAAGACCTGGAGGAAAGTGCTCTATCAACCCAAGTTCTGGGATGGCATCACCCCTGTGCTCCACGCTAAGGAACTCTACAATCTGCTACCCAATGGGGAGAAGGAGTTCGTCAGCCTCCAGGGATTCGCTCTGAGGGGCTTCCAGGCTTTCTGCCTGGTCGGTGTCTCCGACTTGGACATTTGCGAGTTCATCGACAACTACCCCCTATCGAAAAAGGGAGTCAAGTCTGTCAGTCTCAAGAGATCCACGATCACTGATGCAGGTTTGGAGGTAATTACACACGTTTTACATTGTTTTGTGCCCACATGGGTAGGGGTAAAACCTCTCAGGGGGTATGGTAAAGTTTAATCTAGCCAGCAAAAGTATTTTGAAAGGCTGCTCTATGGCTAAAGTCAACAATTTGCAGTGTAATGGTCTTAGTTGGGTGTCTGTGCTCATTCCGATCCTTCCGGTCTGTAATGATAGTAATATTACATTCGTTTTGATGAAGGTAAAGTGGCAGTGAAAGAAATATTAGAATGCCTATTTTTTCTGTATGGTTATTTCAGCTTTCAGTTATTCTTAATGCTTATTCCAGAGGGCATAGTGACTTTAATGCAATTAATTTAGTAACAGTGAGTAATGTAGTACTTCTCTACTTTTGTAAGGGTTCACTGGTTATTTCTGGGTGCGGATGAATTTGACAAAAGCCGAGGTGAAAACCACAAAGCTTCAGCCATCACCGTATATCCAGTGAACTCATTCAGTCACAGAAACAGACACTGTGGTCTGGTTTAACTGTGGAAATTGAACTGAAATTCCTGCTGGCACGTAGCTGTTAGGTTCAAAGTTTAGCCCATTTTCACACTTACTGTAAACTAGCTTTCAGTACCTAGCAGTTGGCTGTTTATTTTATGGCTTGCAAGCAACAGTTTGGAGCATGTGTTTGTGCTGTATACAATTGCAGAGTTTACATGCAGATTAGAATATAGAGATACACTTATTACTTAACTACTACACATACATGTCACCTGTTGTTCAGCGTATACAGAAATATTAGATAATATCTAGTATAAAGCAATCAAGCACTTTACATACAAAGAGCCAGAGGGTCTGTCTGCAGTGCAAGTTTGCCTGCGATTCTGCAGTAAGGCATTTGATTTTTGACAACTGAAAACACTTTTTAAATCATATGAATTAAATGTTTCTAATAAACAATATTTTTTGCAATGTAAATTATAGGTAGCTCACAATTTAATAGGTATTTGATTGTAAACTGGAGTACTCTCAATGAATATTTATGCTCCGATCTGGAATTTTTGTGGAAAACTTTTAAATGTATTCAATGGACAGGACTACAATAAAACAAAGCCCTTAAATACATTAACTGCACATGTTTAGCAAATATCACACACTTTATCACACACTTCATGTACCGAGAGACAGTCTACCTGAAAAGTAATCGATGTAGTGCTATTGTACAGCTGTTATAGCAGTTTTTTGTGACCACAGTAATCTGATGAACTAAGTGTATAGGTTAAAACCACAATCCTTTAAACTCCCATTGTTACATAATTCAGTTAGATCAAATGTGCACCAGTTTCTCCTATCTGTCTGTCTGTCTGACTGTCTGTCTGTCTGTCTGTCTGTCTGCTCCTCCTTCTGTAGGTTCTGTCTTAAAGCCAACTTATTCTGGGATGTTAGTCAATAACTACCACTGAAATGTCTTCAGAGCTGATGGAGCAAACAGTAATAATGGCAAGACAATAAATGGTGCCTACATTTTAGATAGGAAAAATAAGACATGAGGAAAAAAACTTGGTTTGTACGAATGATCAACAGAAAACATAAGTT
The DNA here is from genome assembly GCA_026781065.1 of Mormyrops boulengeri. Taxonomy (NCBI): domain Eukaryota; kingdom Metazoa; phylum Chordata; class Actinopteri; order Osteoglossiformes; family Mormyridae; genus Mormyrops; species Mormyrops boulengeri. The sequence continues at coordinate 26,727,875 of JAODLD010000101.1, read as the reverse complement.
CAGAGCTGGTCAGAGCTCTTACGTTAGTCAGGAAAATGGCCATCGATTCCCTTGTGTGCCAGTGTTCATTGTAAAATATGTGAGATATAAGATCTTAAACTGAAATGCTGCTTTAATAAGAGTGTACGAGAAGATGTCTTTTTGGCATTGATTTCATGAGAGCTCAGCAATGGGAGTAATGAGATCAATAAAGCAGAAACCTTGTAGGTGAGAGCATGTCTTTGAGGACGGCCATGCGCGATGGGGAGACGCTCAGCACGGGACGTCTGTCGGCGACATACACAAATTAGAAACAAATAATTGAAGACGGGCAACAAACACTGCCAGCCTGAGTGACATTGGCACAGACTTAATCTGCACGATGCAGCCACATTTCCTCTGATTTTTTTGTTTTAATGATGTTTTCATTCTAATGTCATCAGTGTGCTTGTTATGATAACGAATAATCATTAGAAAAAATGAACTTAAGTGACAACATTCATTTTCACACTTAGGATCCTGCTAATTCTGTTCTGTTATATAAAATATATTTACCTATATAATTATATCCAGACTGTGTAAAATTAGATTGCATTTTTATTTATATTTTATCTTTATTTTTTTGATTAGATAAAGATTTGTTGCTATATATCTGGAATGAACAAAAGAAATGAAACAGAGATTGCTGCCCTATTTACTTTGACAGATAATAATAAAAATGTGCTAAGATCCTGGAGGAAAACCGTCACTGCAGATTACAATATCAGGGTACTGAAACAAATATAAGCAAGAAAAAAGAGATGTAGGCCGCAATTCACATAGAGAGAATCGCACAGTATCACCAAAAGGAAGCAAACAAACATACGATTGTGGCTGATGTGGAATTTAGCTAAAATGGAACCAAAATTCTTGGCGGAGGCCTTTCCAGTGCGATCATATCAGGCATTATCTAGGACACACAGGAAGAAAATGAATCGAATTAACCAATCACGGGTCAGATCCTTGACGGAATCAAGTGCACCTGCTCTGTGAAAAGCACCAATCGTGTATCAGTGCCTAAGGCTCAGAATTGAATCAATTCTCTCCCTCTATGCAATGGTTCAAGGAGGTGTAGAAACAGGTGATATGTCTGCACTTGACTGACATCATTTTTATGATGTTTACCCAGTCTTTCAGGGTGGCTCCGCAACTCTTATGTCACCTCTATTTGAGAAAGTCAAGCTAAGATTTGGGGTCTCAGAGTTTCAGGGTTTCTATTTAGTTTAGGCACCATGGTTTTACAAGAATGGATTTATATTATAATCTGAAATAAACAGATATATCTCTACTAAGAAAGCATCTTGGTATTGAGAGTTTTATAATCATTATGTGACATATAATCAAAATAATATATGTGTCCCCTGTCTGTACTTTGAGTATTAAGTATAATGCAGACAATATACATAATAATGTAGCAGATTGAATTAAAGTAAAGTAAAAGCTCTGAATCCTAAAGGGACAGAGGTTGATAAAATGGGGTGAAGAATGAGCGATGAGGCGAGAGTAAACTCAATCAGTGTAGAGTGCAGAGTGTGTGTCTTACTAACATCTTTTTGGATGGCATGCGGGTCCTGCATTTAAAGACTTTTTTTAGGAAGTAGTTTCCAGGATGAAAGAGATGATGAAAAAGGTCCCATTTATATGAGCTGCAAATCTTTTTGGCCTGCTGACAGATCATAATGGAGGTCACACGCTCCTCCTTCCAGACATTCCAGGTGGTTGATTGAAATCGGCTTGTTTTAATAAATGTACTTTAAAATCAAACATTCTGGAGTAAGTTTTAACAGACATTTTAAAACTGTTCCTCCTCTTTTTTGAGATTTTGGAGAATGTTGCTTATTGTGTTTTTTTATCAAGTTTACCAGCAGTGGTTTTGGTGTCATTGACTGTACCATTGAATTGTTATGACTCCAGCTGGCTCAGTCATTGATCCATCTGCATTACTTATAGTCCTATAGAGTTACAGGTAGTCCCGTGGAGTTACAAGTTGTCCTGTGGAGATACAGGTAGCCTTGTAGAGAGCCCTGAAGGAGGGTTGTAATGCCGGATTAATACAGAAAACTAGAATTTTTTTTCTTCAGAGAAAAAGTCAATGTGATCAAGGCGTATTATATACAGTTTATATATAAATGGTGATGGTGTGTCACCCCTTTTTCCTTCTGCAGGTGATGCTGGAGCAGATGCAGGGTCTTGTACACCTGGAGCTGTCTGGCTGTAATGACTTCACTGAGGCCGGCTTGTGGTCCAGCTTGAACGCACGCTTGACCTCCTTGAGCGTCAGCGACTGCATCAACGTGGCGGACGACGCCATCGCCGCCATTTCACAGTTGCTGCCCAACCTGTCGGAGCTGAGCCTGCAGGCGTACCACGTGACCGACACGGCCATGGCCTACTTCACAGCCAAGCAGGGCCACACCACCCGTACGCTGCGCTTGCACTCCTGCTGGGAGATCACCAACCACGGTGTGGTCAACATGGTCCACAGCCTGCCCAACCTGACAGCGCTGAGCCTCTCTGGCTGCTCCAAGATCACCGACGACGGCGTGGAGCTGGTGGCTGAGAACCTGCGCAAGCTCCGCAGCTTGGATCTGTCCTGGTGTCCCCGTATCACCGACATGGCACTGGAGTACATCGCCTGTGACCTTCACAAGCTGGAGGAGCTGGTGTTGGACCGGTGAGTGCGCCATCCCCTCACAGATGGCAACAGCGAAATCCCTGTGATTACCGAGGACTCCCTGAAGTCTAGGTAGTCTGCTTGTGTTTCCTAACCTTTGCTGCTGCTTCCTCTTGCAGATGCGTGCGGATCACCGACACGGGATTGGGATACCTATCCACAATGTCATCCCTACGCAGCCTCTACCTGAGGTGGTGTTGCCAGGTAGGATGACCGTAGCTTTAATTGCCAGTGGGATGAGGGTAGCTGTCTTTGACACATGGAAGAATAACAACAATTTAGGGTGCTAAACATAGTAGGATGTATGTAGAGTATATATGGGGTGGTGCGGGAGTTAGCACTGCTGCCTCACACCTCTGGGACCAGGGTTCAACTTCCCCCATGGCTCCGTGTATAAGTTTGCATTTTTCCCCCTGTGTCATCCTGGGGTTCCCTCGGGGTACTCCAGTTTCCCCCCACAGTCCAGAAACATGCTGAACTGAAGGTGAATTGGAGTTACAGAATTGCCCATAGGTGTGAATGGTGTGTGAGTGTCTGTGATGAGTTGGTGCCCCATCCTAGGTTGTTCCCTGCCTTGTGCCTCTGGGATAGGCTCCGGACCCCCCCATGACCCTGAGTTGGACAAGTGGGTTCAGAAAAAGGATGGATGGACCGATAGAGTATATATAGTGTTATTTAACTTTTATTACCCATCTTGCCACCTCTCTCCACTTTTAACCATTTAATCTAATTTATTTTTTATTTGTTTTTTATCTGTTATTCTGCTTCACAGTCTAAGGAGTAACCAGATTTGCGTTTCATTGCGAGTTCACTGCGAGTGTCTGTATAACTTATGCATCTGTATGCATGTGACAAATAAATCTTTGAATCTTGCTAGTGTCTCAGTCTATGGCCTTTCTTTCAGGTGCAGGATTTTGGTTTACAGCACCTCTTTGCTATGAAGAGCCTACGTCTGCTATCCCTTGCAGGTACATTAAAATTGATTAATTTGACTTAGTCTGCCCTAAGTTATTCATAACAAAATGGTATCCATCCTTCTCTTTTTGTGTCCAGTGTTTTTACGCAAAGAGGTTTGGCTAAGCATTGGCTGGTATTTTAGAACCAAAGAGTTGATCCCATTGGCTGTTCTATCCTGTTAAATGAGGCAGCCCAACAAGTGGTTCTGATATCCTGGATACGCCTGCAAGAATGAAAACGTTTCAAAGAACAATCTTCCGTATCTGTTTGGGTCACAAACAGAGCAAACTTGAATTTTTATTTGTTTGTTGTAGGTTGCCCCTTGTTGACCACTACCGGGCTTTCCGGCCTCATTCAGCTGCAGGACCTGGAAGAGCTAGAACTCACCAACTGTCCCGGGGCCACCACTGAGCTCTTCAAGTACTACTCTCAGCACCTGCCCCACTGCATGGTCATCGAGTAGTGAGAGTGAACAGCAGCACTACGCATCACCAGGACAGTCTCATTCAGTTTAAACGTGAAGGCCGACCGAAACCGTCTTTATCCACCCAAGGGGAAAAAAGCAAGTGACACGGATGAGGAGAAGACGAAAGATGAAAACGAAACAAATGTGCTGGTGGAAAGTACGAAAGTGAAGGCTTGGCGATTTCGGAGACCCAGAAGGAAAAGGAACTGTAATAAGTTAAGGCAGATTGACGCACACATTCAATCACACTAACAGTGTTCAAACGCATCATGTTTCATGAAAACAGCGAAGCCGCTTTGGTGTGACATTCTGTGTTTTATCGACTAATAAAAAGCGCATCCAGTTTCGTCTTGCCGCCTCCAGTCCTGGGACCCGGAGTCCAGGGAACGGGGTGGGAGTGAAGGGGAGCCCCCCCTCATGTCTGTGTCTTCTACAAAACCAATAGAATGAAGAATAGTTGCTTCCGCCTTTGTCCCTCCAAGCTGCACGCTTAAGTCACTTCTTGTCACTATGTATTTTTTTTTAGAAATATATTTTTTCGAGGTTATATTTTGATTAGTGGGACAAAAAGAGAAGTAGCTGTGGCAGGCAACGAGCTATTGGTAGAAGGTACTGCAGTATTCGCAGTGGCCTCATTATGAGGTCGTTGTGCTGCATGAAGATGGAAGGGAGTCGCCTCATAAGGCCAACTTGGATATTAAAACGTATACTTTATGTACATCCACGTTTGTAGTCATATAGTACTAATGACTGATCTTCAGCTACATCATATGGCTGCCAAAGCCAGTTAGTATGAAAGCCAGCTGTCGCGATATTGCACATTACTGGTTATTTCTTGATAGTAGTGCGTAGCACTCGACGTCGACCACAGCGAGTTAAGGAACGGACGTGCTCTGTCAGCTGTAATGCGAAAGTCATGCAGATAGCACCTTGGTATCGTGAGAGCTGATTCCCCCAAAATATACAGAGTGTGCTGCTCTTAGCTGGTGGAAGGGAGCCGAATGGTCAAAGCTTTTTATTTTCTTGTTTGAAAAATTACCTTCGTAATTGAAACCCAAGAGGTTATAAAAAGAAGCAGTGTTTGTGAAATGGAGAGCCCCGTCCAGTGCAGACAGGCCACATTGCCATTCCTCTCAAGCACTCCATCTCCCCCTCTCCCCATTTTCTCATGAATGTTGACATTTCTGACATATCTCGGGGTGGGGGCGGCGTTCCGGACACCATCCACACACCCCGCCTCCTTGCCTTTGTGCTCTCCTGCTGTCATTGAGAGGCTCGCCTGTCCAGTGAGCTCCTCTCTGTTTACACCTGACCTCCTGTGCAGTGCCCATTGTCAGGGGACACACAGTGGCAATAAGAGCACAAAAGGCTCTGCTGGAAACAAACAGTGGCTCTCCACGGAGCCCACAATCAGTCTTAAAATCAAAATAAGTACATGCGGTCAGGATTTTGAACGCATTTCGTTTCTTTACTTTCCAGCACAATATTATTTCGGGTAAAGCTGCTCCTTAACATCCATGTTAACGCCAGAAAGTCCTATTAGAAGAGATTCTCAGTTATTAAAATAACCATGTGTTAGTCACCTCTGCATATGTATTAGGCTGATTGATAATCATCAAGTTTATTCAAGGAAATGAATGAATATAAGGGAAGCAGAACCATCTGTGAGCTAAAAGCTAATGTATTTCTAAGAGCTGAGGTCACAGTGAGTAAACCGAGTGGAAACCTGTCTTATTTTGTTTTCAGTCTAAACAAAGATGGATTTCTTCTCAATAGTTGATACAGCAAATCGAGATATAAGGCCTCAGGTTATGTCACTGGAGGTCCAGCCAATTGTTTTCTACGAATCTGGTAGAGAGATAGTTTAAATGAAATGGGATTTGTTGCAGCTACATATCTGTAAAGCAGCCCATGCAGGTGGGGATGTCTAAAAAAAGAAAACGGACGGACTAAATGGATTCCGCTGACTTGTAACACTTTCTACAATATGCCTATGTTCTTAATCAAGGCCAGTGTTGCTTCACATAATTCTTCATGCTTCTTTATTCCTTTTTATTTATTTTTCCTGTGTACCTGAGTGTAAAAATATTTTTTGTTGTATTTATTTATATATTTATTCAGCGAAAGGGCCTGTCAGGCAGGAGGATGTTTTGGGTTGGGGGCAAGGGACGAAAGTGTTTTCGAAGTATCATTTCAGCTGTTTATTGGGCTTGCACCCCGCGCTTACGCTCCCGCTTAGCCATCTGCTAACTGCACTGAACTGGCTGCACTGCGTCGCTGAATCAGAAATGTTTAAAATCACAGCTTACTTAAATATTTGTGTAACAGCGCCGTTCCCAAGCGGCGAGACGTGGGGCGACGGCGAGGCCGATCCGTCACGCCCCCTGGAGGGGGCCCAGATGGCCGCTGTAAACTTAGCTTTCCTGACACCTGCGCTCAGGCCGCTTAGCGACCAGGCGCCACGGCAACGCTCGTGCTTGGTTGGTGAAAGAGCAACTAGTGACACGGAGCAATGATCCTGCGACTGCACAGAGCCTAGCCTCGGCATAGCAGACTGAGCAGTGTCACTCATGCAACTGCTCATCAGGTTTTTTAGTGTATAGAAGGAGACCGATACGATGGAGCCCATTACCTCCTGTTTTCAAACCAAACTAGCCAAGTTCCTAGTGTACCTATTTAACAGTAGTGACTGTGTGGCAGGATGTGTAACCATTTGGCCAAGGTTTGTTCAAAGCCCAAGTTTAACTTTATGATTTTTTACCCAGAGTTTGCATTTATGTACCTTTTTTGGAAACATACATTCTATTAATAGATGCGTAGACATTTCAAATGATTACACGGTTCCACAGGAAATTCAGTCTGGTTATTATATTAAGAGCTTTCTGAGGACTTTATTTATTTCTTTCATTCTGGAAGATTCTGTTTTGGTCTGTGATGGACAAATGAGAAAAGGAAGAGCGACTGTAGCTTGCAACTTAAAACCCGCATTTGTTGACATCACTGCACTTGAATTAAAAGTGAAAGTGAAAGTGCACCTCCGTTGTACTGATGCTTATTGTTACATTGGAAAACTGCTTGTAATTGACAACATTGAATTAAAAATGTCATTGAATTCACAGGGGGCTGAACAGCTGTTTGACTTAATCATCACATTATAGTTCTGTTAACATGATTTAACATAATATTACAGTAACCTGACCACTGAAAATGACAGGACTGTAAATAATCAAAACAAGTTCATGTTGTTTTAAGAATATGTGCTGATTGTTTATGAATATGTGCAAGAAACAAAGGACGGTAGACATGACATATATTATCATCTCTGAAAATAAGGCCAGGTTTTAAACATGGGTTTTTACTGACCTACAGAAATTTCAATATACTGTATGGGGTATGTGTGAAATTTGTAAGCAGAAAATGAGTTCCCCTTTCAGTTCACCCCAAAAAAGTCTATTTTCTATGTCATTCTGATCTTTAGTTTTCACTTACAGTGCTCATGTTTAAAGCACAATTTTACCATTAGAGTCGGGTCCAGAAACTGAGAGAGCAGATTCATAAGGTGAATTCTGTGGTCAGTTCTTTTAGATTTGTTTTTGGGATTGTTGGCTAGTTGAAAGGTCAAGCTAAACTTTTGTTCTTGGTGGAGAGAACAAGAATTTAGGCCAAAATATTCTTATCTGTATTAATCACTCCAGGACATATGGGTGCAAAACAGCCCCGACAGAAGACATCTCACCATATTTCAGAGTAGGCCTAGAGTTATTTATGACATGATTGTCATTTGTCTGGTGCCAAACAAAATGCTGGAAAATTTCTGTCTGCAGTAACCATAAAAGAAGGGTAACAGTTGCAGTTTAATAAACATGAGGTTTTCTTCAATTACCTAGAGAAGGAACCTCTGTTTTGTAAACCTTTTGTACAAATTTTCCAGAAAGCTGACATCAAACAGTGAATTCTCTTGGCCAGGTTTGGCAGGACAGCGGAGCTCCAGAGTATCTTCTGCTTCTAAAACCACCCATCTGAATGCTTGTCGGAGCAGCATAACAGCACATCATCTACCTGGCACATCATCTTTAATATTTATTATTTAGTCTGAAGACAGATTTGGTTCATAAAAACCAATATCCACTATGTGCTGGATAAACTCCATGGGAGATGCATGGTGTCACGATTGGGGCGGAGGCGAGAGAATCCAGGTTACGGGGAAAACGGGGTTTAATACGGGTGACGAACAGCAACAAAACTTTACACCACGACAATACAATGACGGATCTGGGAAGACTAGACAGAACGTGGACTAAATACAAGAGGTAACGAGCAGGAAACGAACAACAGCTGGCAAACGGGAGGATTCCACATGGGGTTAACAAGGAGGTGTGGTCCACATGAGGGCGATCGGGGCTGGGCGTGACACATGGTATATATTATCAAAGTAATGCGACCTATATGTCCTGACACAATCCATAAATTCTTAGATATTATATTGCATATTCATTATGAAGTCTTACTGTGTGAGTTTCCAGCACTGAATAACCAGCCAGTGTGTGCACTGCAATGAGTTGGTGCCCCATCATGGGATATTCGCTTACTTGTGCCTGTAGCTTCTGGGATAGGCTCTGGACCCCATGACCCTGTGTAGCACAAGTAGGTATTGAAAATGGATGGATGGAAATAGCCCCCAAAAGCCCCCAAATATGAAAGGCAACACAGATACTGTGAACCGTCAACCTTGGCTGTCCTATTTTCCCCAAATATAATATCTTCTCTAATGCACTTTTTATGTATGAGATTTTGCAGCCGTTATTAGGAATTACACAGACTATTTTAATCAAGCATTCTTTGTTTTATATGCATATTGTTATTTAACATTAAGGCATATATATCACATTTGAGATGTTAATACAATTAAAAACCAGAGACAAGTAGGCAAATAAAAATTGTCTGTACAAAAGAGATTTAAAAGTAGTCATATTTTGGATAAAAATATTAACAATTATTATTAGCCTTTGAATATCCTTGCAAAACATCACTAGTGAGCATTTTCTAGAAAAAGATATAGTCAACCTCTTACAAAGTAATAAAAAGTTCCAGAACTTCAAGGGGCCTTATTATTTTGCATAACAGAGTTGACCAGCATTTAATGCATATGACTAATCTCAACAAACAGTTTCCATCCAATAGTTTACTTTTCCCTGTAGACTCCTTTTTAATTTTGAATAAGCGTAAAAAATTAAAACACAAGATCACAGCTTACAAAGATTTTGGCACTACTAAACACACACCACAGAAAAATGGCCAGCTACAGAGAATGATCGGAATTTGGGATATTAAGAAGTACAGAAATAAAGATACCGGAATGCAATGCACTATAATAGCATGATTCCAGATTTAAGAGCTGACTGGCACTGCTTGTTTTAAACGTAGTCAAAAAGCTGCCAGAATTTGAATGCCTTTGAAAACCCATGTCCTTGTCACACGTCACACACCGTTAATGGTTCAAAGGCCCATGCTGAGTGACCCTCTGCGGACGGCGCCATAGGACAAGGCCGCTGGTTTGGTTTGGCACCGATTATTTGGATGTGTGGCTTTTCTCGCTGACATTTCACTCTGCCTCTTGTAAACATAGGTACTGCTCCGCTTCCAAGGCTACAGAACATGCAGATTAACCGGAGACAGAAATACATATCACAACACTAATCACCCCCCCCCCAAAAAAAAACCCCACAAATCTTATTTATTTCTTTGTAACTTGAGAGCACTACAGCCGAGGCCATGAAGAGGCGCGAGAAGTGTAGTGCTGCTGCTCATTGGCTGACTCCTCCAGAGGACATTTTCCCCCGTGGTGATGCTCAAAGACTAAAGTCCCAGACCATTCACATTGCTGTCATTAAGCCTCCTGACTCTGTAGGTCTCGTAATGGATGTTGTGAGTAACATCCTTTAAGTCTTGTAGGTGGGATCTGTAGAAAATAGAATAAATGGGATGAAGGAGCAGCACAAGGTACAGCGATAAACTGAAAATCTGTCTCTATACTCCCTGGCTCCCATAAATAATCATGAACTGTTTATCAACACTTCAAAACCTTGACACCCAACATAGCTGAAAATAGCTTTCTTGTGATGAATTTATCCCCTGATTCCTGTACATGATTTTTTTCTCAGTTTAGAGCATGTGGAATGGATACTGGTTTATCAGCAAAAGGGTAAGATGTTCTTTCAGGGGACCTCAGCGAAAAGGTGTAAGATGACCTGCCGATGGCTTTGTTACTAAGACGGGAGGAGCAAAGAGGAGCGTGACGAAGCCATCGCTGTCATTTGAAAGGGGGCTGGTGGTGCTTTGGGGCAGTGTCACTCTGCACCTTTGGTGGCATTCTGTGTTTTCAGTGCATGGTGGTAATTCAGAAGAAATGAGACAGGAGCGGCGGGGGAGAGGCACGATTAAAGCCTGCATATCCGCAGCTGATAGAGACACCTGAAGGGGCTTCCAGACGAGGAGCTAAAGGACGTGCGTTATTATTTATTTAGGGAGGGTGCAGCAGTGAGGACTTAACGGGCCGATGTTGTTACTTGGCTCTCTTACCTGATCAGTAGATCTCTGAAGTTGGTGAATTCGCAGTGCGCAACGTTTTCAACTGCAAAACCAAGAGTTTTGTTCAGATGTTAATATGAGCAAACACGTTCTTCAGAGAAACAGAACCTGATATAAGGAGCATTTTTAAATGCTAGCTGGTAAATAAACACCACTGGCTCTATGACTACAAACAGAAAGCATGAAGGACTAGCTTTCAGAAAACAAGCACGGAGATCTGAAAGCTAGCCAGAGCAGGCTAGCAAACATTTCAGAAGGGCATGTCTTTCTGCACAGCTGGCAAAGTAATGAAGGTCTAAAGGGTGCTGGCCTCAATAACGATTCAGCAATTGTACATTAGCTGCTTTCATTCAAAGTGATTTCCTATAGCTTACAAATTTCAATATGCATATAAGTGGATGCACTAATATCATCAAGGTCCTGCATCCAGTCAGGGAAAGTGCAACCATTCTTTAAAAGCTATGCTAATGTGCAAAACTGGTTAATATTAATGTTCCCCAGTGAGATCTAGGGGATTATCGCTTTAGAATATTGCCCAGAACACTCAACTATAAGTTCATGAGTATCAGTACAATCACATCTATTAGGTTGCCTTGAAGTTTCATAGCCCTTCTTTGCAATTAGCACCTGTTGAGTGCCCCGCCCCTACCCTCTCCCCCTTTAACATGAGAGGCTGAGAAAACACAACTGAACATTACACATATGCTCTTATGGTAGCCTGATGTAGCTACTTGACCTTTCTGTCTATTGTGTGCCATGTGGGCTTAGGAAGGAACAGTGAGATCTGTTCATGTCAGTAACAGCTCTAAACTCTAAAAGAAGCATCAGACATTAAATCACAAAACACAATGTAACAAATCGTTAAATTACTGTAAAGCAATAAATTACCCTAGATGCAGTAGGTGGAAAATTACATAATGGATATACAGTATGACCATACAAGTATAGCTGCATCTCAGTTTAGACATATTTATCCACAATAAACAAGTTTACAGTGCCAATGGTTCTGTATATGAAGATGTGGTGAAATACAATATTTATAAAAGTGCACAAACCCGCCAGTGTATTTATAGTCTTTGTGTTTGACTTCTTCCGCCTGCAAAAACTTCCATGAACGCCCCTGCTAGCCGCCTCCAGTAAACCCAGAATACGGCTGACTTGTCTTTCCTGTAGTACCAAGCCGGGGTTTTGTGGAGAATACATCTCAATCCTTTTTATAGGACAAGGGGGATTTTAAGGGCATATGCTTTTGGTTAGGTGGGCTTAGACTCCACCCTAAAGTTGTCTGGGTGGTCGTCATCTGTGTTATCTTGACATAGCGATGTTCCGCATGGCGTGATCTTGGCTGCGGAGAGGTGCTGTGCAACCGAGCTGACGGGCAGTCACATGAGGACGAGCGATAGGAGAAGCTTCTCACGGCTCCTTTGAGGGTGTGAAGTTCACAGGCCTTAAGGTAAAATCAAGTCTGCTGAGCATTGTACGCCAGAAAGCATATCAGACTGCATGGTGTATTTCAGGGCTTGGAGATGTCCCAATGGAACCCAGTCCACTGAGTGTGGGGGCCTGTGTAGGTACGTGAAGCCCCAGTACATCCTGGTGCCCCCAGTCCTTGCCGTTGTCCTCAGTTTGATTCTAGGCCTGTTCCTTGCCTGATATACATCTGACAGCAGCTTGCCCTGTCCCACAGCTGTATAACTACACCATTAGTTATCCTTTCAATACCTTTGAACTAGTGGCTTTCTCATAATATGGAAAGCTTGCTACATTCCTGTCCATATGACCTTGGAAATGGGGCTTTTGGAGGTACTAGGGCTACATCCTGGAAGTATTGAAATATCCTAAGGCTCAGCTGATTAAATGATTCTTTATTTGCCACTTGCACAAGTATGAGTGCTGGTTCATTAGAATGCCTCTTTTCGCTATCTCATTTTATTCTTCTTTGAGACACATACAAACATAGATACAGATGAGAATGAAGATTGGGGTCCAAGCGTAGGATCGGGCCATTTATCTGGCACCCCTGGAGCATGGATGGGCATTACTCACAGAAGCTGAGAACTTCACGGTACAAGAAGAGCCCATAGTACTAGCTGCCCTATGAGAATGGGAGGGTCCCTATTGTCAGTGGCAGATTAAGGAGTTCAGGGGTCCCTTGGCTACACCTTCTGCAGGTCCCTCTTCTGCCCCCACTCCCCAAAGTGATACAACAATCAACTATAAAACTACTAAATAGTAGTAAACAGAAAATAATTTCTACAAAGTCAAAGAGAGTGTGACACTGAATCAAAGAAGAGCAATCACATCAGTCATATGCAGCAACCAGAGAGACCTCACTGAATAAAGGCATCTCATCAGCGGTAACCTTAAAACATTACACTGTGATCCAGTGCATGTCAACTGCATCTACAGTGTGCAGTCAAGACACATTTAACATAGATAGCATAGACCACTGACATAACTTTACAGAGAGGGACAAAATTGGGATGAATATAAAACAATTTCTTGCTATCAGAAAGTGTTCCTCCATGTTGTTCTGGAATAAAATTCATTGATTGGGCTCAGAAAATTCATTCTATACAGGACGCAGATTATACATACCAGAATACACATAACAGTAAAAAAAGAGATATGTTTAGAATTGGCCTTGTCATTTTAGATTTAACCAATCACCAACTTGCAAACAAATAAATGATCAATAAAGGATCGCAACCTAAAAAATTATTGTGAAAAAATAAAATGACAGCCAGTAGGGGCCACCTGATCACTCTGGGTTCCTAAGCTGCAACCTAGGCAAGCCTGTTTATTAATCTGCCCCTGCCAATATTGGCAATCGCTCACAATCATTCTGTGATGCTACAGACGGCGGTGGGTCCCAAGTACCCATCTGCTACACTCACCTTCTATGATGCCCCATTTAGTTTTCCTCCCCAGGACTTTATTTCCATTCACCTGATGCTCTCTGTCTGTTCCCACTACTGCAAAGGGGATTTTTTCCTGCAGGTAATATGCAACACGATAAATAGACTGCAGCAGGCTGTTAGCAATCGAGTCATCTTTCTCTGTTCTGCTAAAGTAACACTTGTAAACGGTTACCATTAAGACAATAAATCATAACTGAAGAAAGTTCACTTGAATACAAAACACGTTATAAAAACAAGTCTCTTGCATTGTATAAAACATAGCTTCTTTAATGAAGATATAAAATAATACAAAATTTCGATTCAGAATTTTACCCTAATTTTATCGTTCAGTATCCTGTCCTCTGCATCTTCATCGTACTCTTTCTGTGGATATACTCTGATTTCATTGGCTTGTAGGTCATGCTGAATCTGCAGTGATGCAATACAAGATCAAAAGTTTTAGAGCGATGTTGTTACATGTTTACATGGACCGAAAATCGGCTTCACAGCCATGTTAATTTATATATGCACAGGGTAACTGGCAGGTAATGAAGTTAATACACTTCTGTTAATCACATTATTCATGCTGGACATTTGTTACATGTTGATGCAAATGTATTGTGAAATAAAACTGTTTATCCCTAATGAAATCACATTTTTATGATAGAAAAAGACCCTGGTTGTTCTTGGTGTATCCTCAGTATGACTTTGCGTCTGACGTAACAGATCACTAACTGTCTGAGGGTCCATTCACAGAAAAGCAGGATAACGTGCTGATTAACTGAACACTGCTCCATGACAGCTCTCTAATTGGATATGGAAGAAGTACTTCTTAAGATTTATTGATTTGTTTAAAATTTACATGATCGGTAATCGCAATGATTATGTGTCTCCATAGACTTACAATATACCCCAGTGGTGTACTGGTCTATAAAGTTTTGTTCATTAACACAGTGATCATCTTAAGCCTAGTAACTGACACCATTGTTATCATCACCATCAATATTATATAATAGTAATAATAACAGTTACAATAATAATAATAATCATTTTCATTTGTATAGTGCTTTTCAAGGACTCTAATGGACTGGCACCCTATCCACTCCACCCTTGTATCTCTGCTGTCTAGCAGAGGTGGAAAGTTCAGGTTCAGAAAAAACAAATCCGGACCAAGATTTTCTTTCAACCAACCAGCTGCATATAAAGAGTTACATTCACAGAGTACTCAACTGGTTGGAATGTACTTTCAGGACCTGAACTTTCCACCTCTGCTGTCCAGGAGATGGGTGGATGAATTATTAATATCATCCGCATCATTAAAAACCAGTGGCCAGGTCAGTCCCCTGAAACATCTCACCTTCTTCCTGAACTCCTGTCGTTCCTCGATGGTTAATGTGTCGGCCTTGGAGATGACAGGGACAATGCTGACGATTTCGCCGAGCCTCTTCATGAACTCAATATCTATGGGTCGTAAACTAAAAATAAATAAATAACTAAATAAATAAATAAATAAAAGCCAGGGTTGTAGGTCAGTGTGCTGACACAGCATGATTCCTACACACCAAAATAACACCAGAATGCAGAGAAGAGATACCATCATGCCTTCCGCCTACTAGGAAAATGCAAAAATAACAGCCCAGTATTTTGAGATTTATCATGGGTGAAGAAGCCTGCAGCCAGAAGATAATCTTGAAAGGTACTACACCATCAACAGGAGAGTCAGGCCATGCCAGTATCTGTCAGTGGGCAGCTCCTCCCCCTTAAAACCCATTCGACGGCATGTGCCCCAGAGAAGTATATCTTTCCATAAATTTCAAGGTCTGAAACCGTTAGACCAACGTGCTGGGATATAAATGAACAAACGAAGCAGTACTGATGTACTGATGAGGCAGGGCCAAAAAAAGATTCTGGAACCATAGACATTCATGATACGGTGAGGGGATGTGGTCACGTGGTGGCCGAACAAGCATGCTGCTCCTGAACTCATGCCAAAGAAACATGTGCGTAAGACTAAGAGAGTACCAGTGGCCGGTGGGCGGCAGGAAGTAAACGCAGCAGTGGACCCGGGTGTCTGGGATTGTCCTCTTCCTGTTGATGCTAAGCTCTTCCCTCAGGTACTTCTCATACTGCTCATTGATGTACTTCACTATAGGCTCCCAGCTGAGGTGAAATTGAGGACATATATGGGATCACTTCCTGTCTAGCGAGGAATTACACATATATTGCAACAGAAGAGCATTCACACCTCCTACAGTCAGTTAACCGTTTCATCATTTTCAGATGCTCCCCACTCACCAGTTGTCATTGTTAATCTGATCTCCAAAACCTGGGGTGTCAATCACAGTCAGCTTCATCTTCACCCCTTTCTCTTCAATCACTTGTGAGAAAATAGAAAAAAAAAGTTGAGTGAAGGTGGAGATATTTTGTAATTAATAGACCACTAGATGGCGATCTCACTGTGCTAGAGTTTCAATGTGTTCCCTTTGTCCAGGCTAACCATGTCCCTGGATAGGTGGCTATAGAAAAGGGATGGATGGATCTATATATTGGATGAGCTCTATTTAGAGTTTAAGATAAAATTCATCAAATTTCTGCTCTGAGAAATGCGTGTTCTGTAAATTTGTTGAAAATGACTCCTGGTAAATTTGCCCTTTAAGTGGCTCCCAAATCACTTGAATTAAGACCAAATTCAAAACAGAGGAAGCCAGAATTGTGCAGAGGCTCACATCCCCTTGTTCAAATTTCATATCAACTTCTCTAACGGCACTGTTCAAGTCGATATCTTTTCTCCTGATCCATGCTCCAGATGACTGTCAGCCATCTTAGAAGTAAATTAACTGCCAGAGAGTTGACTGCGGCAATCGGGAATATGTCACATGTAAAATTCTTCACATGTAAAGGTCTTCTCCTACCCGATGCAAAACCATCTTGAATAATCTTTCCCTAAACAAAAGAAAAACATTTGTGTGTAATTAAAATCTTTATCCTACATGAAAAAATATTTTGGTTCCTGAAAGTTTGGACTAATGCTCAGGGATGTAAGAGTGACAAGGAGACCCTGGAAGATTCAGGGGGCCCACCACATTACAGGGCCCCAAAATGCAATTTCAGGGACCTGGTCAGCATTATTTACCGAGAAGGCTCAATGTGACATTTTGTCAGGGTCCCCTGAATTTCTAGCTATAGCCTGCTAATAGTTGGAAGTCTAACTGCCCTTATGAAATCTAACTTGATGGTAGGTCAGGTGTGAAAACAGTTATCATTCATCCTTGGCTATATGAGAAGGAGCTGCATATTTGTCCCACAATCCAGGGTTACTTTGTACTGAGGTCTAAAGAATAAAGCTCTTTTCTTGACCTCTTCGTGTGTCATACCAGTGGCATTCCTTCCTTTTCAGTGGAAAGTTGATCACTTTTGCTTTCTTAAGTTTTAGAAGTAGCGTCTTTCAGTCCTTGGAAAATGGAATGATAATAGTCAGTCAAAAGGTGTTGGTTGAGATGGGGTACATGTGGAACATAAAATCCATGTCAAGGTTGTGTATTGAAAGAGGTGGACCATGTCAAATGAAATCCACTCAGATGAAGAGAAAATTGAAAGAGATCTCAAAACTGTTTCATTTATATCTCCGAGACAACTATGAAATCTCTGTGAAACCGAAATGAGACTATGGCTTAGTTCTCCTGTCTCTTGTTTTTTTTTCCTCCAGCCAACAGACAAACAAAGTCACATATCAGCCTACCATTAACTTTAAAAAGAGATCTCATCAAGCTCCAAAATAGTACTCAGATGCTCTCAGCTTTTGTGTCTCATTCTGACCTACCATGGCGAAATCAGAGAGCTCTCTTTATGAAACCAGTCTATTCTCATCTCAGCCAGACACGTGCATGAATTTGGCATCCATATGACCAGAAAATAATAGAATTACTTCTGTTTGCTTGTGCTGGTTTGTGCAGCAAAAAAAAACATTTGTGCTATACTGCTTTAAATATTTCAATTTCTGCTACTTCAAGTACTGCTTGTGATGTGTAGCCCCGCCCTGCTTATTTGCTCCCAAGTGTTTTCCCTTCCTGAAGCTTGTTAACCGTACCTCGTGTTCCTGCCCTCTTGTTAACCAGCCACAGCTGCCTTGTGTTTGCTCCTCTGTTAATCATGGTTATTAGCGTGTCTTAGGCCTGTGCTTCTTGTTCAGTCATTGTTCTCTGTCTGTGTGAGTTGCTTTGCATGTGAGGGTTTGTACTTGCTCCCAGTCTGCATTTGGGTCGTGCTTTTCCCTCCACGTTGTGATACTGCTTCAATTATTATATGTATTGCTGCAGCAACATTTAGTAGTACAAGTTTATCGTTTTCTAGTTTGTCAATTTTCTCTTTGTCTTCAAATTCAAGGCCATATTTGGCCATAGTAGCTGAAGTGCTTGGACCCTGTGTATCATGTACAGTTTTGTGGGGACAAGACCGCACAGTGGTTATTGTGGTTGCCTTGCGCCTCTAGAGATCATGGTTTGAGTGTCTGCCCCAGTTTTCTGTGTGTGGATCTTTTGGCTTCAATATCTCTCACTTATATCAAGATATCTTGTTAGTCTCGAATATGACGCCTGTCCTCTGGCTCACCTATACCTACTTTATTTCCACTAGTGAATTTTAAGAGAAACATATTTGCCAAAATAGAAACTGAAATTAGGCTTAAATAAGGATCACAATTTTGTCTTTCCGAGCTGTAGAATGGCAAGCTTTGAGCAGTAAAAATTTCCTCCGGGCATGCTCGTGGATTTCCATGTCAAACACCCATATTTTGAGCAATATGGAAAGAAAAAACACCTTGGTACCAAAATAGTTTTAGCTGATGGCTTTTCATGTATTAATATTTTCATGTATTGATATTTATATCGTTATGTTAATACGTTAAAATCAACTGCCATAAATGATAAACATCCCTCACAACCTGCCAAAACTCAGCCAAAAGTGAGGCAGAGAGGAGGTGCTTGTGTCTGTAAGCCTGTGTAAGTGAAGGGCAGCCGGGCTGTGAATATAACTCACAGCAGTGGTCGCTGCTTTCCATCCTGCAGATTGAAATGCAAACTCTCAGCATCGGCACAGGGCATTTTTATGCTGCATTTACCTGTAACACCAGCCCTAACTGCAGTGACACAAATCCTTCATCCAGAGACAGTTATTGTAAAAAAGGGGCCTTTTGTCACCCTTTCATTGTTCAAACCTTTTATTGAATTAAAAATAAATGAATAATCTTCTACAAATTTCATTTGTAGTAGTGGAAAACCACTGTCTTTTTAATTTGCAGTTCTATTTAGTTCTTTCTGCACGCAAGATTTTTTACAATTTTTTTCTTACCAAGGGGCATTTAATTAAAGTATATATGAAACTTTCTATTTACCAAGGTCATACTTAGCTATCTCACGACATAATATAAAAGGCTTATGTGAATCTAAATGTATCTTGCTTAGAGGTACTAACCCAAATATTACGTAAGTGATGTTCTCAGATATGTGCCTAATTTGTGACAAACTAATATGTGCCTATACTGTACCAAAAACCAGTAGGCCTTACCATGGCTGACAGACTGCAAATGGACCGTCTTCTGAATTTTTTCTTCATAATTTGGGGTGCAGGACTTTCGACTGACTTTGGATTTGAACAATGTATTCATAAGGGTTGACTTTCCAAGACCACTCTGACCTAGAAGGGGAAATCATGAGACAGAGAAGGTATATATAGTCAATGCTGCTTTTCAAAATGCATAAAATGAAAAGACCTCATTCAATATTAAGGTTCTTTCAACACTGTCATCTTTGACAGATCCTCTAGGTTCGGATTGCGAAGTGGAGACATCTAATTTAGCAAGCATGCTTGGTAAACAAATGAAGCAGATCTATTCACCTGGCAACTGACAATCACACAAACAGAAGACCAGCAAAGCCTGGCAGCTACAGGACCAGAGCTGCACAGGCAAGTGATCCCACAAATCGGTACTGAAAAATAGTCTCTATGAACATTCTTCCGTTTCTTATGAATATGTGGTAAAAATCTGAGGCATTAAACAATGATTCCTAAATAATCTAAAATTATTTTCCCATCTATAACATTATCAGGTTATTCCAGCCCATGTGTTAGGGTATAAAACAGAGGTTTGTTATTGCTGTAAATTATCAAAAGAGGTGTCACATCCACAATGTACCGGAAAGCACAATGAAGTTCTGTTATGCAGAATTGTGAAAATTGGTCTAGTGTTAAAAAGAACCTTTACCAACTATGCAAACAGCACACAACTGGGAAATTTTCAGAGCCATACTTCATAAGCACACATACACACACACACACACACACACACACGCACATGTCGGGTAAAGATATCTTTATGGGGACCTCCCATTCATTTCTATGGGAAAAATGCTAACGCTAACTATGACAACCTTAGCCTCTACCCAGCCCTAATCATAACCATAAGTAACCAAGCAAAATACAAGGAAACTGGTGCCCATAAGGGAAAAAAACAGGTATTCATCACGTTGTGGGGACATTGTGTCCCCATAAAGTAAGGTATACCTGCTCGCACACAAACACACAGACATAGACACACACACACGGTCGGCTAACATCTTTATGGGGGCCGCTCATTCATTTCTATGGGAAAAATGCTAATGCTAATTATGGCAACCTTAACCCCTACCCAGCCCTAACCATAACCATAAGTAACCAGGCACAATACAAGAGTTTTTGCATTTTTAGTTTTTTTTCATTGCAGTCACAGATTTTTACTAAACTCCTTTCCCTTATGGGGACCAGGAAACTGTTCTTGTTCTTTTTTTCCCCCAATCAATGAATTTTTTATACGTTTTTGTCCAAGTAAAATTGCAATGGTCACATTGAATTTATCAAACAATTTGTCGCTAAGGGCAACCCAGTCCCCAGTTCACTTTAATTGTATTTTCATGGATTTATTATAAAGGGCATTAAAAAAATGATGAAGAACCTCCTTGGCAGGACTAAGCCGGAGCTAATCACCGGCAGAGTTTTTCTGTTTTGACTGTACATATGTATTTCTGTGCATGCAATGTGTTTCTATTTAAAGTGATAAAGTGGTAGAGTGGGAACAGTAATTTTAATTCATTTTGATTCAGTAACTCATACACTGATTTGATTCAGTAATGCTTACTCTGAAAGGAACTGAATAAAGGAGAAACCACCAGAGAGGCTCTCTTT
Organism: Mormyrops boulengeri; assembly: GCA_026781065.1. Lineage (NCBI taxonomy): Eukaryota > Metazoa > Chordata > Actinopteri > Osteoglossiformes > Mormyridae > Mormyrops > Mormyrops boulengeri. Next base: position 26,707,057 of record JAODLD010000101.1, on the reverse strand, counting down.
ATGTCATGGCTATAAATGGCCAACTATTCACAGCTGATCATATGACCAACTGCAGATTTGCACATGTAATTTCAGCTGAAAAAAAGCAATTTTTCAGTCAGTATCACTGCAAATCACTGTTCTATTAGGTTTTCACAAATATGACATTAAGGAGAGAACCTTTAGGAGGACAGACGTAAAAAGGCACTGAATAATTCAATCAACAGACGCCTGGTTTTAGTATTTGCACTTTTAATCTGATAAAAGATTATTTTAGGGATTGATTTAAAGTATTAAGAATCAGATATAAATGCTGTTATTAATTTCAGAACGTAGGTCACAATTGGATGGAATGTATACATACGCACATACATACATACATACATATATATAGGTGCATTCATGTTCATTGCTATTTAAAGGATTTAACTGTGCTCTACTATTAAAGTAGTGAGTTCAATTCTGGAGATAATTCCTTGAATTTTAAAATGAATCACCAACACGGCAAATAGTTTGCCATGCAAAACAACATTCATGGGGTTCACTTTCTATGTTTATGACAAACGTAGTACACATCCAATTTAATTAGCACAATGATAGCATTTAAAAGGCATTTTGCTTCAGGTAAGAAAACTGCAAGGTTAGTCAGTAGACTTGGCAGGTGCCAGGATGCCATGTGTCATGCTGAAGAGGATGATCACTAGGCTCTGCCATGGTATTCTCCACTCATGAAACCATACAAAACCACAGTGTAGATAGCAGGTGTTGATAACGCTGAGGAGATGATATTCTCCCGGTGGCAACGTCGCATTTCAGGCTTTTGCTGTTTTGAATCAGGAACACATTCCCATGCGACACTATTAAAGCTTGTTCGATTTCCTCCTTGAATCACCCACCCCACATTAAAGCAGAAATAACAGGAGAAAAGCCAAGCAAGAGAAAAGCAACAGACCGTAATTAATGTTCTTCAGCTTAATGAATCTAGTCCATTGATGAAAAAGTAAGCATCAGATGGATATGATGTAAACCTCCTGCTCTTGATTGTTTCCTGTGGTTCAGTTATATTAGGACCCCACAAACACCAATTCAAATGGGACTTTTAAATTTTATTGAATTTTACATAAAAATCTTTTCATGCTGAGTACCAGCCTTTTTGATTTTGAGCCCCTGCCACACGCTGTAGAATTATTTCCAAAATTTTAGAATTTTAGCGGCATTCTGATATATTAGTGCTGCATTTAAACACATGATTTTAATAATAAAACTCACCATATTCAACATTATAACACACAATTGGCAATGCAGTAATGGCTAATTACTCAGCATATGAGCAGCTAGCTAGTGGTTGATTTTAGCCTGGTACTGGGGTCTGAGTGTCAGTACGGTTCTGCCTGAGGAAAGGTCTTCTTTGGATGGTTGTCAAACTAACAACCGCATTGCTAAGCAACAGATGGCATGTATGAGGAGATGGATACCAATGAGAAAGAGAATGTCAGCACCAGTGATAGATATTACTGTGCTACTATTACAATCAAACATCACACATTTCAGTCAGGTTATTTTAAGCAAATTTCTGTATAAACAACCATTATTTCGATTAAACCTGAAACCTTAACCCGGATAAGCTGTCAGAAAATAAATGTATGTATGTATGGATGGATGGATGGATGGATGGATGGATGGATGCACTTGCTATGAGATTCCCTGTGTGACTGCCCAGTTTTGTTTCTGCATCCTCCGTTAGTCTGAAAATTAGCAAAAAGTCACCGTGATTAAAGACATAAAAACAGGATTAATGATTAAAAGATTCAAAGATAGGATTTTGCAGTTGTGGTCTCAGTGGTGATTAGGGGTTTCACTTTCTAGTCAACTAAGCAAATAGTCGACTAATAGATTTACCAGTTGAAGGTTTTGGTCGCGGAGGACTAGCCGCTAGCAATATAGTTTCAGAAAGCATTACCACATTTACAATGGTAAATTTATAAATCATTTTTGAATAGACGCTCTCCCCGTGTTCGTGTGGGTTTTCACTGGGGGCGCCAGTCTCCTCCCACGGTCCAAAAGCGTGCAGGACAGGTCGATTGGCGAGTCTGAATTGGCCCTGTAGTTGTGTGAGTGTGTGCCTTGTGGTGTGTTGGCGACTGCCCAGGGTCGGTTCCCGCCTGCACCCATTGTTCCCGGGATAGGCTCCGGTCCCCCCCGCGACCCCAGTTGGGATTAAGCGGTTTCAGAAAATGGATGGATGGATGGATGGATGGATGGATTTTTGAATAGATTAGATTTCTATTCTATTCTTTCTTTGGTTTTGGGGAATTATAATATTTTTAATTAGTGGCTATTTAAAAACATTCACACATAATCTCAGGTTGTGGCCACACGTGCACTTTACAAAGTATGTGGCAATGCACCATGATGCCTTGATTTCTGGCCAGTGTTTTTGTATTTTGACTTATTTTGCTTACTGTACTGCTGCCAAAATTTGACATTCTGGCTAGACTGCTAGAGGTATGACGTGTGTAAGAAGCAAGCCGTGCATGACTTGATATTTTAATGTTTTTTTACGGGGACATTAGTAACAAATAAGCAAGGATATTACTTGCAGTGATAAGCCATTTTGATGCATATTTAAGTTTCATTTACATGTTATGTTTTTTTTAAAAAAACAAGTACTATTTAACTACACAATATGTACAATACCCATATCATATAAAAATAATTTTTTGATCACGTTATAGTTTGTGTTTCTTTAAAATGGTAACACAATATGCTGACAAATGAACATATTGCATCTTTAAAATCATAAATACATATTATAACTAATAAACTAATATATGGAGCAGCTTATTCAGGACCCCCCACCCTGACACTAACCCCTGTACAGCCAGCTACAAATGAAACATCCACTGGCCAGTACTAGTACCACTAGCACTAGCCATACAGAGCAGAGGCAGAATACTCTTTAGGTTTAAGTCATTATGTAATCAATGATGTAATAATGATGTAATAATGATGAATAGTTGACTACTATTTTGTGAAACTTGGCACGTGTCGTGAAGCCCCGAACTGATGACATGGAGATATCTCTGTAAATCAGTTCAAACTTGGTCTCTTCATATTTTTAAAATTTCTTGCATAGATCTTCTTCCTGCAGAATTCTGCCCGATCCTCCATTGATTGCCTCTCCAGCCACAGAATTCCTAGAAGCCCCTGTACTCCCGGAAATCAACCTTTAGCATCCTGTATTCCCACTGTGCTGAGGCTGCAGTAACATTTTCTTTCCACTACTTTGACTCTCACTGCCCATCCTGTATGAGGACCTTGTTTTGTCAGGAAATCTTCCCTCTTTTGCTGAGCAAACCCATACAAAGGTGTGCATAGTCTGACATAATGACACGTGGAGGATTACGCTTGATTAAGAATGGAGTGATTCACGAATTACAGCATGCTGATTCATTTCCTGTATTGGTTACAGCTGAACCACTATCTCCATGTTCCACAGAAATTCCTCAGGGGCAGGGTAAACTTTCATTTAAATCCAGCAACGAGGAAACCTGGAACTATCAGATCACCACTGAAGTTCCAACATCTGCTTTAGATGTACGACCATATGTAACTGAAAACTGAAAACAATACATGGTGACTTCAAGTGCTTCTCAACACTAATCTTCAGACCTCATTTCAGCAGTCTAGCAGTATAATATATAGATCTCCTATATATGAAGGAAAAGCATTCACATATAGGCAGCCTATTCCTGTACAAAAATGCTTTTAATGCCATTGCTTGCTGGTGACAGTCAAGCAGAAACTAAGAGGGCCCACTTTTCCTTGCTGCTTTTCATTACGTGAAACATTTAAAAGCACACACAGTGAGTGCAAAAAGGAAAAATCCACTGGAATTAATCTGCAGACAGAACACGGACAACAGAGTCGCATTAGACAGCCCCCAGAGGCACGCAAGATGCACATTAAAGTGTGGCTTTCTGAAGGACTCTGATTTCAATTCCTCAAAAGCAGTCAAACATCCTAAACAAGTGTCAAAAATCTTTTCCGTGGACTGGCTAAATGACCTGCCATGGCTACTGTTAAACACCACAGGTACAACTTCAGTTCGGAGTAACATGTATACAGTTTTTTTCCCCTCATAAATGCAGTTCCTCATGAATGCAGAATGAACCTTAGTGCTTACATTAACAACTTTGCTTTATAAGAGGAAGCAATATTTTATTGTTTTCATACTGAAAGCTGAAATGCCTTAGACAGCAGCAGTTCTTGTTAAACAAGCTTGAATCGAAAAGTGAAACAGCAGAAGCATTCATGTTCGCACAGCACGCCACTCTCAGAGGGTTTTGGATTCTGATCATAGATGTTTGCAGCAATGCTGAAAATGTCATGATATCTGTTACTTCTACGCAAAGATTATGTAACAGAGTGACTCGTAACCTACAGTATAATCATCACTTTTCAAATGTACAAGTCAGACGGCATATTTACACATAAGTGTACATAAAAAGTCAAAATGGTAAATTAATTATGTTTTGTTTTCCCCTCAAATCATTCTCTAGGTGACACACAGTTTTTCCCGAAGTTGATAAGGTATCCATCTAGTGTAAATGGATAATGAAAACATTACTAAGGCCGGTGATTTTGCAAAAGACAGTAGTTGAACTGAAGTCCAGGAGTAGACAAACAATCATTTAAAAAAATAAATAAATAATCCATGTCTCATCCAATCCCCTATCCAGTATGTGATCACAGGGATCACATCCTATCCCACATATTCCAGCCTTATGTCCCGTGTTGCCAGATAAGATCCAGGCTCCTCTGCGACTGTACCCAGCAAAACGGCTGGAAGACTAATGGATGAATGGACTTATCATTATGACTGTCGATATATGGTTACATGTAAGGCGATATGACATAAAGGTGATGTTTGGCTGCTCTTTATTCGCACAAGGGTGCGACTTCAGAGAATACACTGCCTGCATACAGAAAATGGATGTGACACATGCAGCAGCTAGTATGAAGAACCTGGCAGATTGTCTTCACAAAGTTTAGTCATCAGCCGACATTTTACCATTTTAAATAATTCAAGTTTTTCATATATTAGGCAGATGGCACATCCATTGTACAAATGTTTGCTCAAATTCATCTAGCAGCATGACATAAGACTTCACTGCACTGGGAAAAAATCCTGTTAACATATCTGACAGCTACATCTGCTTCTCCTCCCACATGTTGCATTAGCACACTATGTCTTACTGGCAGGATATACTAAGCAATAGTATTTTGGAATTTGTCATACTTCACATTTCATGAATCCATTCCAACTCTCTTATTTGTTGCAGCCCTCTGGTGCTTTAAAACAAGAACTGGGTCACATGTCAGCACATCGCACAAGACTTCCTCATGCCATCCCTGCTGGGCTTATGAACCTCTGCTTTTCTGCAGTTTCAAGCCGTTTAAAGCAGGTGTTTTGCAGTTCAGAAAAAAAAAATATTACATACTAAATGTTTCCATAACATAAAGCTACATGCACCCATTAATTAACATCTGAAAATGTAAAACCCAAGCAGGATGCATTAAGTCCCCCCTACAGATGAAGTTTACTAGGGCCCGTGTCTGCATGAAAACATGCTACAGTGACATAAAAGTTACAAAGTGCATATCGATGCAGGTTTTTCTCTTCTCATCTATTCTGCCCAGCTTGGAACTTTACAATGAGGCCTTAAATATCATGATAGCATCATTGATAAAATCAAATTATAACGCAAGATGATGCCAAAGTTAGAAAGAGGGCAAAGCCTTCATTATGTCAATGTGTACAGCATAGCAGGATAAAGAAAACCTAAAGAGGAAAGTTATGATTATTATTATTGAGTTCCATATGCAGGAACGGGTCTTAATGTAACTCATAAACTGCATGGAAACGCCATAATCAATAAGCCAATGAAGTCCATGAGAGGCCATAAAATAGATCAAAACCTAACCAGCATGTACAAAGACACTACAGTAGCAGGGGCATAGGAACCTGGGTGTTCCCCCCCCAATACAGATGCTCCTCTACTTACGAACATTCAACTTACGAACTGTCAGACATACGAACGAAGAGGATCTGTAAGTCCAAATTGTGTTCACTGGGCTCCCGTTTTTTGTCAGCAACATCAATTGTTTTTTCCTGCGCTCCAGTCCCGCCTAGTACGATTTTTGGACGTTACTCTCAGCGTACTCCCAGCATCCTAGTTCTTTGTACTTGCGTATGCCCTTAAAATGATGGTGAATAACGACTTATGAACATTTCAAGTTGCGAACGGCCGTTCGGAACATATCTCATTCATGAGTAAAGGAGCGTCTGTATTTAATTGGGCTTCATTCATCCACCCAATAAACAGACCGTTATATTACAATTATGAAGCTGTGTACCCCCTGCCAATCTCAAATTCTCCCCTATGCTACTGTACATTCGCATCCATAAATGCAAGTAATAAAGATACAGATTCCTCTTGCTTGTCCTCTTACAATTTTCACTATGTTTTCGTAAAAACTTTGGCAACCCGAACTTGCAATTCCTATTAAAAGAGCACCTATTAAAGAAACATGTAAGAATTCTGGCCTGGTAGATTTCATGGTCTCCAGGAAGCAGTAAACACTGTGAACTTGTCTCAGAACAGCAACAATGCAATTGAAGCTCAAACTGAAAAACTCAAACTGAAAGTAACGATACAAAACAAAACTGCAGTCCTCTGTCCTCCATGTGGAAGCAGATGGTGGCCTAGACAAGCCAACTGCAGCTTAAAATATGTGTGTGTTGGGAGGGACTGATTAGTCATGCTGGAAAAGCTAGAGATTCAAAAACAGCCAGATGTCCTGCAGCCTTTTCTGTTACTCATTCAAAGTCCCTTTCTGATATCAAGTCCACACTTCTCTTCTTTTCCAGGAACCATCCATCGATGCATTGATAACGCGCTGACCTACTATCCACCACATAAGGGTTTTTCTGTGTGAACATGTACATTACGGATGCACTGTCACCCTTGTGTAGAGCATTTAACTAGTTTATAATAGAATAGGCACTTTAACACCAGTATGCCCTGCATTTACAATGTGACACTTGCTCAATATGTTACCTACACTTGGCCAAAGATACCAGGTCTGATCGACTGGTATGCAAATGTCTTCTTTTGCTTTGACATCCTTTAGTGTCACTGACAAAATCCACAAAAGCACTGCCCTTTCATACGCTTCTTGTAATATCACCACTCTAAGAAAAGCTTAAAAAAATCCACTGGTATTTCTCCATCTTGCCTCCACTCATCTATCTGGGGAACATTTCACAATCCTGGGGGTTTCCTTGTGGATAGTCTCATCCATAGTTATGGTTTCTATTCACCATTCCCTGTATAGCTGAGAAAAACTGGCAGCAGAAATCCAGTGCCTGCGTTTGGCTTTATTTATACAAGTGTTTTGTTTTATGTCTGCACAACTTTAAAACACCTCTATCTATCTATCTATCTATCTTAAAACTCTATATAGTAGGGTAGCTGTACGCAATGCTCTCCTATGCCATTCATTTATAAAAAGATTTCAGTGTTAAAACCAAATCAAACACACAAACAAATAAATCAACCTTTTCGGAAGTGCGTAGAATGGTATGTATACATAAGTGAGGCAAAGTAAAAGGGAAAAGATATTTTGGCCTGTTCATTCTGTGCATTACTGAAACATGTTTTTTTTCCAGAATAATTGAAACTCACGACTAAACATTTCTAAGTTCCTCTTATTTGCAGTAATAACAAAACTAGGAAAAAAGTACTGCAAAAAGATTAAGCCGACATACCCTCAGGAAAATACACCACCTCTGATCATCAGACAGCAGTTAGGCCAGTAAAAAGTGCAAAAGTGAAACAACCAAATTAATGAAATCAACTAAAATCCCTAAAAGCCACAATTATTGACATAAATCTTAAAATGAGAATTAAAAAAACACATTTCTTAAACTACCTGTTAATTTAAAGTAATTCAATCTAATTACGCATGTAATCCCTGTTTAAATATATTTTTTCAGTCAAAGTTTCAGTAAACAGCCAAGCTGATGTTGAAAAAATGCAAACAATAAAATCACTCTCACATCTGTTTTCAGGCTTTACAATGTACTGATTGCGGTTATGATTAGTATCACTTTATGTAACTACATTGCTTTCAGTATTTTTCATACTGTATATCAAATACTATATAACTACTTCATAGACATTTCACCCATTTGCAAAGAAATCAATCAGCATTTTTGGCTGGTATATAATGAGGTGATTGAGAACTTGTATTGTAACTGTTCATTCATATTTGCACTTGGAAACAATAAGAGATTAACGCTAAAATTATTAACACCTTGAAATAGCTATAAAATCAAGATTAGCATCCTTTTCAAACAGGGCTTACCTACAACCATAATGTTGAACTCGAAGCCGGTCTTCATTGCCTTGCGTCTCATCTGGTCTAGCACTGCTTCGATTCCCACGTAGTTTAGGGGTGCATGGTGCTGGGCGTGGTCCTCTGGGCCTGAATCATTGGCGCATGGCACCTGTTCCGTTGGATCTGTGTCATTCTCCTCCATCTGGACCTGCGTCTTCAATCTCTGCGGTATGTCTGAGGAGGAAGGAGGCAGGATTGCGGATGACACTCAGATAGTGTAATCAGCTCAGGTAACGGTGGGTTAAAGGGATGTTTGGCAGGGGCTTCAGGTCAGCAGAATGGAGAGTTAAATGTAAATTCATTTTTTACAGCGTCAATTACAGAAATTTAAATACAGAAAATGTGTTCTTTGAAAACATCATCTGGGCTTTCTCTGGTGAGTATAGGTCAAAATATGATGAAGTCCAACTTGTTTTAAAACTGATCACTTCTCAGATAGGTCTCCCCCTCAAAAATGATGCCCGTGTTCACTTGGAAGGGGTGGCATCTAATATCTACTTCCTCTAATGTGTGTGCATTATCATCATCACCTGTTCTTTTCTCTATGGGAAGATTGCATCTAGTAATATGACCTACTTTGATGAGCAGAGGTGGATAGTTCAGGTCCAAAAAGTAAAAATCCAGACCATGATTTTGGTTTCCAACCAGCTGAGTATAATGAGTCACAGTCGCTGAGTACTCGTGTGGTTGGTTGAATCAAAATCATGGTCGGGATTTTTACTTTTTGGACCTGAAATATCCACCTATGTTGCTGAGAATATTTCCAGTTTCACCCAGAACTGACAGTGGATGTTGCCGTGGAGTGATGATAAGAGGAAGGAACTCATACTGTATATGTTCTTTGGGCCTTCTTGCCATAGGCAGTTAATAAATCAGGGCCAGAATCCAACAGTTTGCAGATTTACCTGTTCAACACACACCCACTAAACCTGGTAATTATCTGATTAAGATTTGTTTGAGCAGGGAAGTCTATGAAATGTCTAGGGCCAGAAATGGTGATCACTAATCGATATACTAGTGTCACACCGTCATTGACCACACCCTCAGTTTTACTCACACCTAATCACCAGAATTCCCCCTCATCTAGATTACTAGATTCCTGGTTGTGTGTACCTGTGCTATATTACCCGCTAGGATACTTAATCCCTTGGAACTCTCACCTTACTGCAAAGTCCAGTCTCTCCTTCTTGAGTTACAGCCTGAGCATTGGTTTTGATTTTGGATTCTCTTGTTTATGACCCTTTGCTTGTAATTTCGTGTTGCAACTATGAACTTTCCAAAACACCCAGTTAGCAGATCTGTCTACGGATGAATCTCACCACAGAGTGGAATTACATCTGTATTGATATTGTGGACTTTCCTGGAACTACATATTCAGTTCTCCCTGTCGACTGGCTTTCTATCGCATCTGCAGTACATTGGTACCACAAGTACCACATTTTCATTCACATCTACTCAGCAAGTGCAATTCTAAGTTCACTTGTTATGGTAGAATCCATTCAGTCTGTTACAGCCTTAGTCAACTCAACTGACTTCATCAGCTCAGCTCGTAAAACTATAAGTGAAACCTTGAATGTCCTAGTCATCCATTTTCCATCGCCCATGATACTGAAAGCCAAAAGTGGTAAACCAATAGGAACTAGCTATATATAACTCAGATCACCAGTCCCATCACCCTGCAGGTCAGTTTCCTCCACACTGAACTCATTTGGGTTAAGGTCATGTAGAGTCTGCTAGTTTTGGGGTTTTATTAGGTCATCCTTGGTGATTTGTCACAAACCTGGCATCTCATGCTCAAGGAAGGACAAAACTGCATAGGGAGAGTCTGACCCCACGCATGTGATCTGCTAGTGTGGAAAGTATGTTGTTTTCTGGTTATCTTAGTGTTCCCTCTGAAAACCAAGACCTGGTTGATATATTCAGTAAGAAGAAGACCACTTGTCAATCAATGCTTGGACCCCAGGATTGCACAGTCAACCATCTCTCCGAAACCACTCCCCCACAATATTGAATCTGCCTATAATCAATCCCGGAGCCCAAGGCGATAGAACAGTGCCTCTGGAAGCTTTGGGACAGGGATATATCTGGCCATCTAATTTTCTCATAGCAGCCAGCTTCTTCGTCATTGAGAAGAAGGATGGAGGTCTTCAACATGCATCGATTACTGTGGTTCAAATGAAATCACGGTGAAGGATCTCATCAGGATACGCGATGGAGATGAATAGAAGACAGTATTCCAGTGGATACTATAAATATATTGTAATGCCCCGTGGTTTGGTTAATGCGCTTTTCTGTTTTGCATTCGTTTTTCAGGCTTTTATCAATGAACTTGATGAGTACACTTAAAAATGTGTTTGCATATATTACCAGTGGTCACCAACTGGTGGATTGCCTACTGGAATGCAATGTAACCATCGGGACCCCAGTATAGATGATATATTATTCAGCCATCAGATTATTAAAGTTATGTAAAGCACAATCACCTTGTACTGGAGAAGTTCCAACAGGCTAACAAAAGGCTAACAAGTTAAGGCTAACAGCCAGACCTCACTATACATTTTGGGGTAGACAAAGATGCTTCAGAACCTGGGGTGGAAGCAATACTCTCCAAATGGTAATGAAATCTAATTAGCTTTCAGCCAAAGAAAGGATTTATGACATTGGTAAAAGGAAACTCTTGGTCATTAAATTGGCTTTTGAGGAGTGGAGGAACTGGGACTTAAAGTACTAAGGAACACTTAAATTTCCATTTTCCCTTTAACAAGACAGACACATCGCCAGCAATTAATTTGTACAGATTGAAAAATGACTCCAGTCAGTTAAAATTCAAAATTGGACATAGTGTTTCGAAGCAAACACCAAAACTGCAAAAGCAGATGTTTGTTTACAGTGGTAGTACAATTTATAAAGGCTATAAACCCTGTAGTAAAATTCAAGGTGCCATCCAGGACAGTCACAGCAGGTCACTGACCCTGCGTGTTCCTTGCCATGCTGTTGAGTATGTGGTGTGCCGATTCATTTTCATCTTTATAGATGTGGAATGTTCTTCAGCAGTCAGTTTGCAATGAAAAGAAGACTAAGTGCACATGATAGTCCCTTTGAGAGAATGAAAGTGTACTCGCCTGTGGTCAGAAAAGCAATTATATCAATTGCAATTATATCATTCAAATGGTAAACCAGGGGAGATAATTGTGGCTGCTCTAAGGATTCACATTTCATTCTAATTCATTCTTTGGAGATACGGTAAATGTTTAGTAATATTATTAATAAATGAGATGGTCCTTCAGATACAGAATATAGCAGTGATTGCGAGCTATTATGTTTCTCAAGACAAATTATCAACAATCTTGAAAAAACATTTTGGAGAAAATTACAATAAACACTGCCAAATATTTAGGACAGAGACTGAGTTATTCACATCTACTTAAACACAACAGTGCACTGCACAGATGTGCTTTTATCACAGCCATTTAATTTCAGAAATAAGATACAATGATACTATTCTGAATTCAATATATCATTGTAATGCACACAGACCCTATAGGCAAGGATCTTGTAACTACAGATTGCTCCCAAAGCCTTGTAAACCAGACCAAAGTGTGACATAATCCAGCACTATAAGCTGAGAAGATGAAATGAAAATCCCTCGGAGAGATGAGCTGACGTTAAAGAGGTCAACCAAGGAGCTAGTTTCCTTTGACCCGCCTAGAAATGCCTCTCTCTGTGGTGATAAACACCACATTTGATAAGTTGTGCTTCTGGCTGCATGGAACAAGACGAGAGAATGGCAGGAAGCTAACTCGTTATTTAGGGTGAGGGGCACACAGGCCAGGTAACATCTAACAGATGTTATTAGATAATTGGAATGTATTAAAGAAAAGCAGAGCAAGCATGACACTGTAGATCAGGTCAGAAGGTTTGATGGACCTCTCTGTGCTTGGTACATCTCGCTGCACTACAGTGTCTCATAGGGACCAAAACTATTTTCTCTCAATCAGTATTGAATATCATTTGCTACGCTTAACTCTTGGGACACCTTTAGCTAACCAGTCCTGTTTCTCGTCTGGCAATTGCCCTCAGCCAAAAAGATCATAGGTTCACATTAATGGCAGATGAACTGCTATTAGCATAGTGGTAAACTCAAATAAAAGCAGACTGATTCACAAAATAATGGTGGTAAAATACAACATACATATACACAGAACACCTCTAACTGACTCATAACTCCTGAGCACAGCCAATAGAACCACACAACTTAAATGAACCCAAATGTGTTGCAAATTAGCTTACAATTAAAGAGTTTTACTGGAGGGTGTGCTGTTTACTTATTTACTTTGCAACTTGGCCTTTAGTGAAGTCTGACTGAACCAAAAATAGAAAACAACTAAATAATCTGACTCTATGAAACACAGATGCACCAAAATATCAAGCAAATTGCAGCTCAGTAATTATGATAATGATCTAAAAACCAACGACTCAGGAAGGAAGGGGGCCTGAATCCACTGTAAGTTGAAAATACCTAGAAAGTTGCAAATAAAGGTCTGACTCATTAATTATAAGGGTATGAGCATTTTGTATGTGGTATAAAACTTTGTATCTGTTATAAAACTACATAACCAACTGACACCGCAGCCGAGTAGCAGGAGTTTAGGAAGTTGTTTTACGAACCTAATCTATCTCTGCATTGTTGGTGAAACGAAACAGGAACAACATTTTTCAAGATAACTGTGCTTTTTTTCCTCCTTCCTGGGAGACAGTTTGAGTCTATTTGTTTCTGGTCTTTTCTGTGAGAGCCGGCTCCTACAGACCAGCGGGGGTGAGAAGGAGCAATGGGAGGGGAAAGTAAGGGGAGGTTAGAGAAGGGGGCACAGTTAACCAGGAAGAGAGAGGGGGGAGGGGCTGCACATACCCAGAGGAAGGATGGGCAATTCCGAAAAACAAGCTGTTAAGAGACAGAGAAAAGGGACAGGAGAGAGCGAAAATGGACTGATAGAAACTCAGTGGCAAATTATGATATTTGGATGGAAATGCTCGTAGTGGCAGAAATTTTTGACATTTTGAAAATGAAAATGCAAGTATCAGGATAAAATCTTTCCTTCATTCGTTTTCTGTTGTTAATTTTAATTTATCGAAAATACATTTCATTACAACATTCAGTGAAGTATTTTTTAATATTTATCAGCAGGCCATACCAGCAGGACATCGGTTTCAGTGGGATAATGTCACCTGTATGTGGATGTCAGTGTATCCACAGATTCTATCACAGCAGACCTTCATCATCATCATCATACCATTATTTGTAGTCATACAATGTTTGCAGGTATTCTGTCAGACACATTATTCATTACAGGACATATTATTTAGATTCATATATACATACAAATCTTATTTTTGCAGAGCAATATCTATAATCTCCATGATGCACTTTTATTTAAATCATATAATGAACTTTAACTACTTAAAGTTTCAGGGTTCATTGGAAAAACATTTCTTTCTGTAAAATAACTCCCTTTTTTCATCTTGCAGTGAGTTAAAGTAATTTAAAATCTGGAAACAGATTCCACAATTCCCTGAAGATATTACTGAACAAATAAATTATGCATGATTTAGGTGTACACAAGATTTTGACTTTCACTTGTTTGGTTTTCACTTTGCAATTTTTCAGTCTGGCAATGCACCATGAGCCTCACTGTACTGCAGTGGTTAATCTTATGAGCTGGAGAAATACAAGCATAGTTTACTTTTATTCCAAAATAATGATTGCAGAAAAATATTTTGCAATCTGATAATGGAGATTTCTTAATGCACAATTTTCAATCAGAGAAACATTTGTGAATACAATAATCTTACATTCGGTCATGCTGTAAAACCCAATTACTTTGGGATACTGATTAAAAAGATTAAATCTACCTCTAAACACTGAACTTGCAAGAAAGATGGAAAATCAGTAATACATGATATATACTGATACATATGGAACCCTCTTCAGATGAGTCTCCCCCAGTTTGCCTGCAGTGGCTGCAGTAATGGAGCATTTCTCACTAGCCCTCCAGTGCTCAGGGCCAGTCCTCATTCAAACCCACTGAACAGATTCCTACCTTCTCTCATTAACAAAACCCTCCGCCTGACTTCTGCTCAGCAGTAATTCTGCAGATCCTCCACCACGTTACGAAGCAGGCCACTGCTCCTTCCTCTCGTTCTGCAGCTTTGCTCCTGCAAAACGTTTCTGCCCAGGACAGGAGGGCTGTGACCGGAGTATCTCTTTAAGACTCTCCCTCGCCCTGCTCGCTCTCCCCCTCTTCCTCTCTCCCTCCCAAGTGTGGCAGAGAGGGGTCCAGCAACTCAAGCTGTTCTCAGCCATTCACATGCAGATTAGTGAGAGGCTCGCACTAATGTAACAGACGGCAAAAGCCCAGGCACCGTCCATTTCCCTCCAGCTTCTCCCTTTCTCCAGCTCTCCAGGCTTGCTCATGAACAAGTGTTGCTGTTGACAGTTCATCGAAAGCGAATCAAGTGACTTACAGACTGAAAATGTAACAATTAGTAAAGAGTGGGGAATACTTTTAACTTTTGATAAGCTCTTTGTAGTAAATAAATGATATGCAACTATTATACATAATACAGCATATTGTTATTATTATAGATAGTTATTCCTATTCCTTATTGATGATGTTGCTGCTATTGCTTTAGACACAGTACCAAAAAATCTTGATTAAATTTTATTCAAATTAACAACAAGAAAAAATCCTGCCAGCTATCTCCTTTCATGCTTCCCGCCAGGAAAACAAAACATCATATCACACAGTAAAATGAATGAATATCCACTGTTCACAGCTATTTTCAATCACTTAATGCTTTTAATAGAACAGATGAGTTGATGTTTGTAATTATTTTTTGTTTTCTGCTACCTGGAAACATTGTACAATAATTATGACAGCTGTTTCCCCAATTAATGCTTGGTTAACAAGTTAAGCAGAGGCTATATGACATACGTGTGGTTGTGGGCGTGTTTGCCTTCAGCCACAGAGATTAGCTCATGAGATATTAGTTTCCTTGTTTGTAAGGTCACGGTTTCCTGTTTGGTCTTTATCATCTTGACTTACTCTAGTCCTTCTGACTTAAGCACTGAACTGTGTTTAATCTCCATTTGTTTTGTTATTCTGTACTTAAAGCGTGTAATAACATTTAAACAAATTACAGTAGAGTATATGTGATTTTTTAAAAGTACCCAATAAATTATTGTGTTAACTGAAAAACGTAACATTGTGCATAGCCATCAAAAAAAAAATCAGATACAGAAACCTCTTCAGTTTAATATATTTAGTTTAGTCTATTAAACCTCTCATTCACTTCTTTGATCATTTTTAAAGTTCAAATGTTAAGTTAATTCAAAACAAATGAACTAACAGCAAATATAAAAAATATATCACTACTTATTAACGTGGAAAGTTCTGTCCCGATGTTATAAATGCAGCATTGTCTGCTCGACTTTAATATTGGGTTTCGGGGCTTCGTGGTTCCAGATAGTTGTGTCAGTGGCGTGGCTCCGACATTCATTTTCCGTCCTTCTGAAAAGCAGTTGCAGACTGTGTGCATTCCCATCCCACATAGTCGCACCCCCCCCCCCCAGCTTACAATCTACTGACAATCCATTGTCAGCTGTAAATGGCCTAATTTCCAAAGGACAATACAATCTAAACACTTTCATAATATACATGGATCATTTCTTCTATAAACGTTCTTTAAATCTTCTCAGATATTTTTTTCTTTGCTTTTCAAATGTTCCTTGAAATGATCCCCAGTGATATGAAATGTTTTGCATATCTTCATGCTAGTTTTCATACATATACATACTGCAGTCCTCCAAAAAATCAGTAATTCAACAGCTCATCACCTATCTGTATTATGGCTCAGAGCACTGTGCACTGAATCCCTATTCCAGAATTTAGATATGAAACAGGAACTTTATAGATGTTATTTGAAAAGAAACACTTGCCTTCACCATTGCGGCTTTTGCCCCTGAAGACAATTCCCAAGGCCTCACCGCAGAGTTTTGACTCTGCTTTTCCAGGTCACCGATAATTTATTGCAGATTGAAACTGTTTGCTTTTACTTCTATGCTATACCTAAAAGGGGCTCCACTTTTCTCCAAAGTTGTTCTACTCAAGACTGAGGAGAAAACAGTGTGAGAAAAGAGAGAGAGAACACAGGAAGAAGGACATTAACACCTGTGCATGAACCAGTTCAGTATACAAGAAGTCACTGGGAGCAGGAAAAAGGACTGATTGGTGTAAGGGGAAACCAAAGCTTCCCAACTAATTCTGGAATTCAAGACTCTAGACTCTGTTTGACTTAGAGAACTTATCATTAATGAATCAACAAAATTTTTCGTGGAATTATACAGTTAAGCAAAAATGACAGAATCTGTATCTGCAAGGAAATTTTAGACATCTGAGAGGAACAGACTCACACATGACGGAACACAGAATTTCTGTATTGACATTTCTGTTTACCTCATTCACTGAACTCTTACACTATATTTTATCCAGAATGATGTGACGAAAAACTCACCTAGAACAACTTGTTTAAATACACATGTAAAACATAAAAAAGGAGTGCTTTGAGGCACCTAATTATATGCAGGACTCACAGATATTGCCATCTGAGATTCTGTCACACTACTCATTTTTATCCATATGTCATATTATTTAGTTTCTTGACCTTTACTGAATAAGTGACAGACGGATTGGATGATATACAATACTGTCTGTAAAATGATATACAGCCATGCTAGTTAGGTTAGCAATTTTCTTGTATCTATCAGATTGCCCCTTATTAACTTGAGTACGCATTATTAATACAATATAAGTCTGTGCGTGTGTGTACATACAAATCCCTATATTACATGTTAATGAAATAATATGCAGTTAAACTGATTACTAATTGCTTCAACAATGGTTATAGATACCAAATAGATACTAAATATCAGTTTTAATACTAACTCGCTACATATGCATCGCACACCTTTTCTGAGCTATGTTGAACTTCTGTAGTATTTTTTTCTTTTTTTCAGTATAACTTTCTGTTCCTTGTTACATCTTTATTATACTGTTTGATTCTTTTATTGCTAATACGATTTTTATTATAGTGGAGTTGACCACCTTTAATTTCACTGCAGATCTGACAGTAACCTTGACAAAAATCCTTGATGTCTTTGATAAAAATCCGTAATTCCTTGAATGTCCCCCTGTCCTGCATATCCATAGAAGACGGATGGATATATGCGATTACACAAGAGTGCGGTCAATGGTGCCATTCAATTACTCGTGCATGATCATTATGCATAAATCTTGCATATAATCAAAGTTTACAAGTTTAATTGTTCTCACGGTTGGCTTTCACCCCCTATACAAATGTTGTACCAAAATAACTTTGTTTAAATATTATTTACAATACTTTAAATTTACATAGTTCACAAGTTTAATTGATAACAATGAAAACCTTTACCAAAATAGCTTTGTTTTATATTTTGCACTATTAGAACACTATTGACAAGAAATAGCAATTTCAATGAAAAAAACAGTATTTCCATGCACTGGGATTAAGGACTGTTTTAATGCTCTTTACGGTCTGCAGTACCACAGAGGACAGTGAGGCTAACCTCTCCTTAAAATGATAAACGGAATGTCACAATGGTTGTACTTGTTACATTCCGATGGTTGTCTAGGTAACTTCGCAGGGGAAGCTGAGAGTTTCATGTTACCTCAAAGATAAGGGTCAATGCTGAGAAGAGCAACCAACAGTATATGGTACAACCTACAGAACATGGCTACTTCCCAGCAGCCAAGGGGTCTGTTCAATCAGAACATCTTCATTAAAATACTATCACTAACAACCATTTGAGCCCAAACCAGTGAACCAATGGCTCATTACCCTATAATTTTCTAGGTCTTCCTGTATAACTTCTCTTAGCAGGAATCCAATGAAGAATGAAACAAATGCCAATTGCAATAGACAAAAACAACATAAACTAACAATACTGGTTACAAAACCAGAATGCGTGCAAAAGTGTAGCAGCTGTGGATTGGTGTATAGATGGTAAATTACAGAGTGCAAAAATTCAAGAGTGAAAATCACTCATTGCAAATATCTTGCTCCCGGCAAGTCACATTCATTTATTCTTTCTACAAACTGTTCGACCTGTACATAAAAAACTCCTTCCAGCTAATATTCATTATTGCAGACTTGTGATTTAGCCCATGCAGCATTTAAATTATTCATCTGAAATTTTGTACACTCTGCACCCTGAGTAGCATTAAAAATAAAGCATTCATTTTCCTGGATAAAAGTAAATTAGTATATGCAACAAACTTAGTAGAATTCAACAAGTCTCATTTTTACGTAATGATGGTTTTCAAACTTTCGTAAAAATTGTTGACTGTGAAATGAAAGGTCTTGTAGGGGAACTTGTCAAGCAATAACAGAAGCTGCACCTGAGAAATGACTATTTCGGATGGAAAAAAATGTTTTCTCTAAATAGCACAGCTCCATCTGGCAGCTTACACAGTCAGCTGTTTAGATAATATAGAACTTACCTGATATTGTGACAGAAGCAACAAGACCTGTCCAACTCTAGCTGTCTTTGATGTCAACCTGGAAAGACGTCCAACTTTTCCAACTGCTGCAACACGTGATAATTAAGAGTTCCCCTCTAACTACCAAAGAATAGAAAAGAAAGCAGAACAGACAGTGATCTAAAAAAAACTGCAATGTGAGAAAGGGAAAGCCAAAGCAGGAAACAAGGAACCATTTGCGGGGCTGTTTGCACAACGAGGAAGTGAGGGCTAGCACTCGGGACACTCGCACAATACAAATTAACCCCCACACACTCATTCAGACAGCTGCTCCGCCCTTCCCACTCCTTCTACGGCACTGACAAGCTCCAGAACTATGATCCGTACAGTTAAAGGAAACACAGAGAATGAACACATCTGTGCTATGGAAGGTCCAAGTCACAGATGCCTCGGATTCTCTGGCCATGCGAGCAGCTGGACACAGAGAGGGTTAATCTGGGATGGAGAATATCTGCAGGGACTAAAAACATGCCCCTTCCATGATGTCAAAAAGGACATTACTTCTAACCCTTCTCCTTTCACATTGCCCCCCTGGCCCTGAATCTGTCCCGCCCCCTTCCTTGCTGCAGTCTAGAAAATTCCATAATAAATAGGCATATGAATCACGGCAATGTCAGGGTGTCTGAAACGGCAGCATGAAACGCATCCTGAACAAAAATACATGAAAATGTAATTAATTAGATTTATTAATATCATACAGACATGCCAACAATAATGTGCACTGCTATACAGTAAAATTGTGAGGTTAGGGGTTAATTTATTAGTTTTCAAATATAAATCTTCCGGCTCCAGTGGTTTTGCCATCATTAACAACCAGTTCCAATCCTGGGTTCCTTTCATTTGTAAACCATTATTACAAATGTATTCAGACCTTCTGTCCAAATTCATGACGCATACTGTATATACATTATAGAAACTATCTACTGCATATATAAGTAGAATTTCACTTTTTACTTTATATTCTACTAAAAGCCAAGGGTAACCTGGTGAGAAAGGTGGTATCTACATATTTTTCGACACCCCTGATAAGAATTGCAAAATAAAATTTCAAAGAGCAAAATGTTAAAGATGTTGAGAAATTGCAGTACAGAAAAAGCACCATGGAAGTACAGAAAAGCACCATAAAAATCCATGTTGTCCAGGTCGAAATGAAATAAAAAAGTGCAGCAAATACAGAAAAGATACGCTCAATGACATGCAAAATCGAGACTCTACTGAAGGAATGCATCTTACAAACATATAGCTTTATTTTGCTGCCATCTGCTGGAGATACATATAATCTCAGTACAGTAAACTCCCGTTATAGTGGACTCACTTATAACAGAAAATTGTCTATAACAGACGAGGACCGCTGGTCCGCTTGGTCCCCAAGGCCGCTTTTAGCTGTAATTTTGTTCAGCTATAACGGACATGCAGGCTCCGCCTACAAGGCCGGTGATATCCAGTGCAGATACATAGTCGGGATTATTAATAGTCACGCTCTATAAACAGGCATGGTGCAGGCGACACTGATTGGTCTGTGTGGCTGTCCATCACCAGGCACACTGTGCGTCGGCAGACAATGCTTGCAGCTGGAGGGATGCAGTAAGCAATGAGGTCAAGGTTACTACTGTACGATACATGTATAACCACTTATAGGCCATATATACTTCCAACAGTCAGGTAAAGTTGGATTACTAAATGTACAATATAATAATCTATACCACAAGTGTGTCTGCTGGGGTGTGGCATGAGTAAATGGTGTCCTGTAGTTGTATTCTGGGCATACAGCAACTCTGGATATAACAGACTTTGGATATAACGGACTGTTTTGCCGGTCCCTTGAAGTCCGTTATAATGGGATTTTACTGTAATATCAATTGGCATCCACCGGGAAATAGAAGCCACGCGTATCTTCTTTTCCCATGATTAAATTTCACCTTCACGGAACGGAAATGAGTGATACATGACAGACAGTCTGATTTTTATGAAATGAAGCAGTTATTTTCGCAGCGCAAAATCAAATAGCTGTCACAGAGTTGTAAATATTGTGAAAAGCTTTCTTGATTTTTCCATTTTAGTTTTGTCATTTAGCGCTGAACTCATTTACTGATTTCCCCCAGTGTCTGTTATTGCAGTTACTTTTTCCAGATTCCCTGTAATACCATGATACGCCCACAAAACGGGCAAAGGGGACAATCTGCTGTTTACACGTTCCAGGTGGATTCTGTTAAAAAGAGCAAGCGATACATTTCATAGCATTCAGTTAATGTGTTTCTAGGCAGTTAAAATATGTTCTAAATACGAATAACACTCTCAATCTCTTAAGAGTATTGCTGTAGACTACGCTTATGCAATTATTGAATTACATGATGTTTATTTTCATATAAAATCTTTTATTCAGATTGCACACTTTTATTCATGTCCATATTTGTTTTCTTTCATCCATCCATATTCCAAATGATTATCCTATTCTAGGTCATGGGTCTTTTATGATTTTTTTTTAAATAGGCATTTTATTTCTATTAAAATAAATGTTGTAGCCTATTTACCAGCAGTACCAGGGTTCTAAGAAAGTTTTAACACTGTAATTAGGAATACCTCTGATATGACACAACTACATTGCCACCCCATAACAATGGAAGATGAACAAGTCGTTTTATTAGTTAATGGGGGTGTTGATCACACAGTCTGAAAATATGGTATAGATCGAGTCCTGGATTGGTTCAAAATTGGACATAATATTTTACTTATATTATAATCGTGCGGCCTGTGACTTGTTTATAAGTTGCAATTAAATCTGGTCAGCAAATCTATCTTTTGTTTTCCACAGAATTAAAGGCAATGTAATGTTATTCTGATAATCACTGGCAAGGTTCACCGCCGGCACTGGCGATATTAGACAGATGTATACTGGTTATCAGTTGTATTTTCTGAAGCAGAAATATGGAGAAAAATAAAACTGATATAGAAAAAATTATTCCATCTGCTCAATTTTTGCTCCACTACTCTTTTCCCCATATTTTCGCATAACTTCCAAGTAACCGCCAGTGTGTGTGGTCAACAAATCGGCAAGTTTATCACTAAAAGCTCCACCCAGGTGTTCTTGGTCGAATGAGAAACACCTGCAAGACTAAAATGGGTTCAGGAACTACCTCCTAGGACCGACAATCGCAGCAAGTCCCTGCAGTGGAAACATAACATAAGTTCCTGGCTCCTGAAAATAGATTGCTACATTGAGGAAGTGTCTCAAGTTTCTCAAGATCTGTATGTGTATATGTGTTATCTCTGGCTCTAATGCTGATTTATATGTCATTTCCTTCTATTTCTCCCAGCAGGCACAGTACACCGCACTTTCCTGAAGTGTCATACTATATGTATATATATCACACATACCACCAGTCAAAACCATTTATCCATCTTCCAGTAACTTATCCAGTACAGGGTCATGAGACCAGTCAAAAGAAGCTCTTCTAAACTGACTGCCTAATTAGCTTTGCCTTCAAGCTGTGCTTCAGGAACTGCTCTTACAAATAGAAAGCTAACTTGCTCCTTATGTGGTCTTTCAGTGTACGCCTACAGTGAAACTGCTCACTGCCTAGTGAAGCAGACGTGTGTTATTAATTAAATTGCTGATTTGGCAAAATCCCAATGTCAAGGAGACTTTTTACAGATCCATCCAAATACCCTTTAAGCCTGATGAATTACTGTACAAATGTGTTTTAAGGTTGGATGAGAACATCAATGGGGAGCATCAATGCTTTTCAATGACATATCACACATGACAATGGCATATGTCTGAACAAACGTCATGCCTTCGCAACATTCCATAAATGATCCCTCACTTCACTACCAAAAACAGATGTGTTGACAGCGAATACAGATTGACTACCTGGGGCCCAAGTTCAGCAGCACAGTTCAGCACTCATACCGCCATGAGGATGACATGTACTAATCATGCAGACAGTGGTACAGGATCTTCAGGGTGCTCTCAAAAATGTCAATAAGCCATTTAGCCATAGATCTTCAGCTGCTGCATTTTTTAACTGCTAAATGATATACTGTTACTATCCATCCATCCATTTTCCAAACCACTTCTCCTTCTAGGTCGCGGGGGGTCTGGAGCCTACTGTTACTATTAAAGCCCAATAAAAACCAAATAAAATATTAAATCATTTTGGGATGAATTAAAGTAACACATTTAATGTACTAAACCTTTGATTCGTAGAGTGTAGAAAAAATGCTTGCTAATTTCTGACAAAGCTCAAATGACAAATTGCGCAATAATGGAGCTATGGAATTTGCAATACGTGGAATCTTGTCACTTGGGTCTTGCTCAGAAATTAAAACTGTAATCGATTTGCATGCACCTTTGCCACCTTTGGGAATGAGCTTCAGTGACACACACTCATAAACACTCACTGCAATGGCTGAAAATGTGCTTATGTGCTGTGTAAAAATCATCAAGAAGACAAACCTAACTGCTAAAAATGTCTGAATGTATGAAACTACACTGGAATATTGTTGTTGTGTTCATTACATTTCTCAGAAGTAAAACTGGAGAGATATATATAAATCAAGTGTTATAAAAAGACACTGCCTTTAGGCAGAAGATTTCCAAGATACAGCGAATACCAGATTCCCCAAAGGGCATCATGAACATTAATCACCTCTGGAGGACATTTTAATGAGGAACTAGTACCAGCAGGTTAAATATCATTGTATTACTCTACCAAAAACTTGTTTATGAAAAATTTGAGAAGTAAATTAAAGAAGTAAATAGTTTTTTGTTGTTAAAGTGCAAGTACGAGACTGAATGTTTCTTTTCAGACATTTTTTCTGTGTTTTTGAGATGATTAGTTTTTCTCAACAAATTCTGTTTTCTGTTCTCTTTTTGAATTCAAATAAGTTCAACTAAAAACAGCTTTTGTTTCATTGTACAGATGCTCCCTGAGTTACGATGGTCTGTGTTACGCTATTTTGTCTTCATGATGGGTAAGTGTTTTTCATTTCCAGTACATTATTCAATGAATTACATGTGATATTCAACAATGATCATCTACTGACTGGAAACATGTTAGTGAACCATCTCATAAAGACAGACCCATAGGTTTGTTACTCACTGCTACTGTGTAATTCTGTAAATTCAGCTATTCAGATAGCATGTGTAGTCGTGAGCTTTTTCTGTTTTTGTTCTGTGTTGTATCATGGTCCTGGAGGAACAATGTTTCGTTTCACTGTGTACTTTGTATATGGCTGAAATGACAATAAACCTACCTGACTTGACTACCATGCAAAGAATAAACCATATCTAAGCATGATCCAGAAACACCACTGACTTTTTTTTGGAAATCAAGGGACTAAAAAGGAGAGGGACCATCCGGCCTGTTATCAGTTTACAGTTCAAAAGCCAGCATCCGTGATGGTATGGGGCTGCATTAGTGCCCATGGCTTGGGTAGCTTGCATATCTGGGAAGGCAGCATTAATGCTGAATGATATATGCAGGTTTTGGAGCAACTTATGCTGCCATCCAGACAATGTCTTTTTCAGAGAAGGCCTTATATACTTCAGCAAGAGAATGCCAAAGCACATTCCGCACGTATTACAACAGCATGGCACCATAATAGAAGAGTCCAGGTGCTAGACTGACCTGCCAACAGTCCAGGCCTGCCACCCACTGAAAACGTTGGGTACAATGTGAAAGGCAAAATAGAATGGAGACCCCAAATTGTTGAGCAGCTGAAATCATATATCAGACAAGAGTGGGACAACATTTCACTTCCAAAACTCCAGCAACTGGTCTCCTCAGTTCCCAAACAATTACAGAGTCCTATTAAAAGAAGAGGTGATGCAACACAGTGGTAAACATGCCCCTGTCCCAACTTCTTTGATATGTGTTGCTGGCATTAAATTCAGATTGAGCATATATTTGTCATAAAACAATAAATTTTCTTAGTTTCAACGTTTGATATCTTTCATCTATTTTCTATTAAATATGCATTTAAAATGATTTTATCTGTTAAAGGACTACAGTCTTCATTAGGTATATATTCCGTCCTCACACTCTGCTTGCACAGAGAATTGCCTCAGTAATGCACAGATTCATAATGAATGATAAGGAATGCCCTCTGTCGTAGTAGGGGGGACATGTTCTGTATATTTTCGACGCCCCTGCTGACATCAGTGGCAAACTAACATCCAAGATTCAGAGCATGGCTGTTAATGTTATTTAAGTGATCTCGAAACTGCGTTTTGCTTTAACAAAATATAGAAATGACATAACGGCTTCAAGAAACCTTTGCTGTAAAAGTTGAAGCTGAACTCTTTAAAGAGAATAAATGTGGTGTTTTGTCATTTTGAAACATTTTGACATTTTTTTTACAGCATCATAATCGGAACCAAGAATCAATAAGTATCAGATTGGATGAGCAGAATTGGAATCACACGCATTTGCGGATCTGCTGAATAGTGTCTGGTTGCAGGTGCCACCCTCGGGCCTGACCACTCTCAGGCTCACACATGCACAGAACAATTGGCCACTCTCAAGCCTGACCACTGTCTAAGACCCTGCATGCGCAAAAAAGAATAAAATAAGAGAATAAAATGATCCTAATGTAATGATATTGCTTCAATACTACAGACGCTCCCCGGGTTACAATGGTCCATGTTATGATATTTTGACTTTACGAAAGCTATGATTATTCAATATATTACAAATTTCACACTTTATTATAAAATAGGCTTTGTGTTAATGATTTTGCCCAACTATAGGCTAGTCTAAGTTTTCTAAGCATGTTTAAGGCAGGCCAGGCTAGGCTGGTATGTCTTTTAGGTTAGGTGTGCTATATAAAAATGCATTATTGCCTTATATTTTTGCCTTAGGACAGGTTTATCGGAATGTTACGCCATCATAACCATCTTTATTTCAATCCTGATGTAAATGTATTTCATGAATCCAGAATGAATAATGCAATAGATAATGCAACAGATGTTTCCAAAACATTATACCACTGAGAATTTTATAACTAAACCAATATCCAGTGATCAATAAATATCTAGACCGGACTTTGACAAGTAATCGAAGATAACTGCTGATATCAATAAAAATGCTATTTGCATTTTTGTTGTGTGAATTTTTATGCATAAACAGTAAAACAGAAAAAACAAAAATGAATATATTACACATTTAGATTTAGAATAGACTGACAGTTAGGAAACATATTGCGCACAAATATATGAATACGACATGTTTTTCCAAACAAGTTAAAACAGATAAACCACACTTTGAAAACTCATAAAAATGATAAAGAACATGTTTGTTCTCTGCGCATGCGTCAGCCCAACCAGAAGGGACCTCAGAGTGGCGATGAAAGTCTGTAGCCATATATTATTGGATATGCCACAGCAGAAGCGTAACAACAACCATGTATATAACAACAGCCAATTGAGAGGCCCACCTGAGTTGTAACTGATGACTTGTCTGTATTTCCAGCTCTTGGAACAAAATATTTATGAACACATTTACAGATTTGTCTACACATTCACAGGTCTCAACTGTAACTGGTTTTAAAAAATTATATAAAAAATTGCTTTCATAAGCCCAAACATCTGAATAGTGTAATGGACAACATGATTTAGCATCCTCTAAGAAGAGTTACTGTAGACTGAGGTTCCCCAGCTAGTTTTCCCTGAAGACCAAATTCCATCTGTAACACGGGGGTGGAATCGATCGTATGGATTCAATTGAGTTTTGGCCTACCAGTTGGTGACCATTGATGTTGACCATCTGTGCTTCATATGCTTGGGTTTTCTGTGGTAGGTAGACACACACACACGTTTGTAATTATATCTTTGTGGGGACTCCACTCTCCATTCATTTCTATAGGGAAAACTCTAATCCGAACATGATGACCACAACACTAACCAGCCCTAACCTTAACCATAGGTAACCAAACAAATTTCAAGTGTTTCAGCATTTTGAGTTTTTTGCTTGCATCCACTGGTCTTTGTGGGAACCTGAAAAATGGTCCCAACAATGTCAAAATGTGGTCCACACAATGTAATATAAACATAATCCACACACGTGCACACACACACACACACACACACACAAACACAAACACACACATACACAAACACACGCGCAACAAGGAAGTGCATTAAAAGCCCAGGGTATATCTGTCATGACTGATCATCCAGCCCTCACGTGTAACACGCCCACCTCATTACCCTCGTGTGAATCCCGCTTGTTACCCGCTGTTTCCTTTTTGATCAAGTCAATCCTGTGTATTTAGTCTGCGTTCAAGTCTGTTTCCCCAGGTCTGTCATTGACGTTGTTTGCCTGTACTCCCTAATAAACCCCGTTGCCCTTGGATTCCCGTCTCCCTGATCCTGCTTTCCCGCACCCCGCTTGCTCGCCCGTCACCCGGGCATGACAATATCCCTGCCCTGTGTTCTATACTGCCACGGATTGCCCACCCCTACAACACTGCTCAGGATAAGCTAAAAGGTGGATGGATGGAATATTTTAGGGGAAAAAAACTGGCTAAGCAAAATGTAAAAGTGCATCAAGTCTCCTCCTTGTGTTATAATCATTTTTATAATCTTTAAAATCGAAAAGACTATATATAGCTTTTGCCTTAAAGCTTATATATATTTATAATAATAATTGCTTTTACCTCCATTTTAATAAGCGTTTATCATAGTGACGAGCTGCAGCACTTACCCAGCACTGTTTCAAACTTGTTCTGTTGCTGAAGTGAGTCCTTCTCCACAGAACTGCCTCTGTGGGTCTCACTTGGTCTGGGTCTGTCAGCACTGGGAAAGGTGAAAATCTTCTGCGGTACTGAGCCAACACTGTCCGTCACGGCCTTTTCCTGTTCAGGGCCACAGGTCACATTCATCTGAGAAGGAGGAAGGATCATCACAAGATTAAGCCCTTCCAAATTTGGCTTGAATCTTGGTGACCGAGGTGAGGAGTTTGACACCGGGGACCAGCTTAGATCGAGAACGGGCTAAGACCCAGGTGAGGCCAGGCACTTGCGTCGGCCTGTCCGGATCTGGATGAATAGCATTTCTTTACTGTATCTTTTCAGTGACTGTTTGACTAAAGCCAGACAAGCTACAGATACTAAGGTGACTTTGAGCGTAATCTGTCCACAGAAATAACTTCAGCAGGTCGCTCTTGAGGTTTAGCCACCAAGTTATTAGGATCAAGGGGGGCTTTGTTCAGTTGCTCAAAAGACTGCTGACTACTGGAAAAAGAAGAGTCTAATTTAAGGGACTTGGTATAGTCACATTTAGGAATCACGTTCCACAATACCCCTTTGTACTGTACTGGATCTAGGATTTGGGAAAACTATCAGAAAAGTGTGTATTCACTGAAGGCATGCGATTGTGACTTAACGCAAACAGACTTAAAAGCAATAGCTAAACATGGTTCAGAAACAGAGTTAAATGTCTATTCATTAACTGCAGGGCTATTGAGAATATTGTGTTCATTAATTCTTGTTGGATTCTTAGTAGAACTCACATGAGAGGTAATCCTGGAGGATCTTTGGTGATCCACAATGGAGCTGTGAAATCCATCTCTGTAACTCTCAGTTCCAAAGGTCGTGGATGAAATATCCAGGTCAAAGGTCAGAGAAGAACCTCTGCTGACTCCAGAACATGCATGAACACTGGTATTAGATATGCAGCCAGTGTTAATGGGCATGCTGGGAAGCATGTAATTATTCAATACGGTGCCAGGTGGAGCGCTTCCCCTCCCATTAAATGCTGACTGGTAGAAGGAGGAGTCCTGAGCTCCTGTTTTATCTCCATCCTCACTTTTGTTTAATATTGGGTACAAGTTGAAATGAGAACCCACCATGGATGCTGGGAAGAATTTATGAATTCCATCCTCACCCTCTAAATCCAAGGATCTTTTCAGTGCTGTGAATAAAAACACACACGATTTTACAAACATATACTGTCTGTAAAAATATACTGCGAACATCTCTAACAAATGCCTATAAAGAAAGCAGAAAATATACTTAGTGCTTAAAAAACAGATAGCAGTTAGACAACAATCAAATGCGGAAGAATATTACAATTATGAAAATGTTAATTTTGAAAATAATACTGTATATTTTAAATATGTTAAAGTTATAACAAATGAGCCTCATTAGGAAGTATAGGAAATAACTTGTAATTATAAATAGTGTTCTGGAGTTATCTAGGAATCAAAAACACAGTTATGTAAGACATATAATAGCGTGGGTGGTTTGACACACAGAAATCAACACAAAATACAGAGTTTTGAAATCTTCTGCACTACAGCAAACCCTGTAATTGAAAGTACAGTAAGTGAAATGTAAGCCGAAGGAGAATTTATACTGATAATGATTGGATGGAAAGCCAAGTATGAGTTTTACATATGATTTATGGACAGCAGCTCAGAAGGGTTCTTGTTCAAGAAGTGTGTAATGAAACAGGAAGGAGCCTACCTTCCTTTTAGCTGGTTTTGTGGATTGATGAGTTGACATTTATGGGATTTTGATTACTGCTGATATACCGCAATGTACTGAAGGTTACTGATAACAGTCAAAAGCTTGTTTTGGGGTTTGAGACAGAAACATAAAGGAGAGGCCTGATCTTGGTATACTCTGTTATGTAAATATCCATGAATTATTAAACTACTTTCCCCGCTATGTCAGTTTTGTAAATATTGCTAATGAACACCACAGCAACTTTGCCCAACATACAAGTCCTAGTCCTATCTGGCTCAGCAGAATAACAGAGGGCATAAGCGAACCAATTAGTTATCTGAATTATGTAATTGCAGAGCCATTCACTGTGTGCTAGAATTCAAGCTATGCATTTGTTATACAAGCTAATTGCATCATTATTATAAATGTATGCAATTCTAAACAGGTAAATATTATTTTTTAAATTTACAAACCAACCATAATTGTTGACCCTTACTAAAAAAATCAAGGAAATGATCAAAACAACTTGATACTATCACACTGACTGATAAATGGTTGTTTCTTACCATTGTACAACAGTCTTAGGAATGTCAAACAGTTGCAGCAAAAATGTACAAGATTTGCACAAAAAGTCTGGGACCAAATTCAAACCATTTTCAAACCATTTCAAATGTTTTTATTGGATAAGTGATTATTGATCTTTGTGGTAAACGCATTGCAGAGATCATTCAATACTGTTGGCTATTTGTGGTGCTTCTATAAAAAGCCACAGACTAATACGGCTCAGAGTAAACTGAAGCTGAGGGGTCAACTGACATTATTTAAGAAGAATCAAGGCATAATTCAAGTGACTTCAGGGCAGTCACCAGGTTTACTACGAGTAATGAAATACTAACTCAAAAAGGCATTGGCTAGAATTTTAATCATACATCAGGCTCTGTATTACAATGTTAACAGGTGTTTAGTTAGAGGTGGGTGATATGGCAAAAATATCATATCATGATTTTCAGGCAGGATCACGATCCACAATCTTATCACGATTCTTCTTCATGCTTGTTTTTTAAGACAATTTTGCCAGTTACTTAGCAGTACAACTATTAAAAATAGATAGATAGATAGATAGATAGATAGATAGATAGATAGATAGATAGATAGATTGATTGATTGATTGATTGATTGATTTCCAATTTTCATATTACTGATGTCAAATTCTTCTTAAGGACTAACTCCTCCACTTTGTTCATGCCGCTACATTGTCAAATACGGAATGTGTTGCATGTTGCACATTTCCTGTTAGGCCAAAGGAGCAAAAGTGAGAGAGGGAAAAGTCCAAGGCACTACCTGTTTGCTATTATGGGTTTACTGGTGTGTCAAGACGGATTTGGCTGACAAAACATTAGATATATGTATGAGAAATACAACTGCAACTGATATAATGTGTACTGTAGCACTATACTAACGATCTCCCTGTAAAGGCAGATCAGGGAGACATTCACAAATATATTTACAAATATTGTCAAATTGCACATCCCTATTTGAAGTAGTAAACAAATTTGCCATACTTAAATATTGTCTGTGGCGAGACAGAAGAATGCCCTTCGCTTAACTAGGAAAATGCCCAGAATGTCCAGCTATTTTCTTTCTCTGGGTTCCTGGGATCAGTATTTAATGATGGCCTAATCATTAATCTTCAAAATGTTTGGTGTGTTCTGTTTACCTGCAGAAAATTCCACCAAATACACACATTCCAATTCTGAGCTGATGGGGAAGAACCACAGGGGCATTAGAGAAAACTTGTATTTAGTTTCATCTTATAGCCAATTTAGGTAAAGTTTAAAATCAATGAATCTGAGAACAAATGCACCCTGTGGCTTTGAATAAATCACATTTATGCTAAAAGACTGGTGCTCAATAATATGCAAATGATTCAGCATGTGCCTCTGTTTTAGCATAATTTTAATTAGACTGAGTGAGCCAATGTATTCCTGCTCTAGGGTAAAACAAGAAGAGCTTAAATCAACCAGGTGCATTTTCGGAAAATTTCCTAACAAGCCACTTACATCTTTTTTTAATTTGCTAAGCTGTCAAATAGTCACTCACAGAAAAATCCAGAAGAATTCACCTTAATGAGAATGTTAGAAAGAAAGAAGAGCCACCGATTAAGTACTCAGGCGCCTCATATATCTCCAGATGGTTAGCACTCCAACTTTCCAGCAGATCAGTTACCTCGATCTATGACAATTTAAAACGGCAATGTAATGCAATAAATGTGGAAAGCGATAATGATCCGAAAATCAGCATTTTATTTTCATTTTCCTCGTACATATGAGTAAAAAAAAAACAGGCTCTTTATTATTCCAGTGACTTAGGCCCAAACGTCCCAAATGCGTACTGGACCAATTTCTGCACATAAGACAGGACTCTGGCTGTCAGCTGTTCCTGTCCTCCAAAAAGATCAGGGGAAAGTCAGCTGCAACGACGACTCATGGACTTTGCATAGATCATGATACATAGTTATGTGTGTCCAGGATAGCAACAGTCTCCTGGAACCATTCGTTTACTTCATAAGCAGCAGTCTTCATTAGTTGTTATTTGATATGGAGGATCAGATACAGTAGAATGCATTTCAAACTAGGCTATTATGATAACTGTTATTCAGTGTATATCTGATTGTTTCATAATTTACTGCTGTCATTATTTGTAGCATTATATGAATTTATAATGTTGAATTTTACTTACATGTTGCAGCAATGGGACACCAGGCAATGGCTTCATGAAAGGCAATCAATCTAAGCTCTTAGGTTAAAAAACTTTACTATGCAAATGTTAACCATAACACTGCATACTGCAGAAGAAAAAATAAGCATGCCATTTTCAGGTCTTTCTTGAAAAGGACTTCCTTCCATGCTAAATGAAGAAATAAATAATTTGTGTTTTTAATTCAACCTCCATAGCTTAAGTATGAACAAATTTGCAAGATGGTTGTCAAAGAACATTATTGTGAATAACCACCGAGTCTGTTTTTAATTCTGTCTATTTTGGAACATGAAGAGACAACATGCAAACTTTTTTGTTTGAAACTGGCCAGATGCGTAGTTAGTGGCCTCTGAGTAAACATTACCATCTGAAGCACCGTCAAAGTCACTTGCTGTGTTCATTACATGTTTAACTTACATAAAAAAACACCCTAGTCCTTAATAAGAACCACATTCAGTTCATCCAACTCCCCTCTACCGGAGAAAATAATTGAGCAGAGAGCTATCTAGGAAATATTTACCACAAGCTGTGTCGTACTGCAATAAGGCTCTTTATTCTAATTAACATAACCTGGTGGGACTTGCAACAATGAAATTTCCACCAAAGCTGACGGTACTGGTCGCCACCATGACTAAAAACTGAAATAAAATATGCTCAGTTTCTCGTTATAACGTTTATTGACTGGAAGACCTCGTGGCTTCAAAAATGAGTGCATCAGCCCTTCTTAAGGAAATTGCAATATCAGATAGTAGATATTTTGACCAACTGGTCATTATAGGAAGAACATTAAAACACGTATCATCCGTAAGTTCATAAGCATGTCAGTCCACTTTACCATACTCTACTATCAGGGCTGTCGGTCAGACAAAGCGGGTATTGGGCCAGCAAAATTATCCGTGGATATGCATGTCTGGTGAGCCTGCCTGGGCCGATTTTTAATCCTATTTCAGCCCTGCTATTTACTGTATTATCGAACTTTAAATCTACATATGCATTCATAATTCAATTAAAAACCAATTAAATAAATTAAAAACTATCCTTATTAACATAATAGTAACAAATATATCTTACATGTAGACAAAAAGTCGTTAAAACTTACCGACGTTAGAAATTACGGACGTTATACGCAACCACCACTTATGTTCCAGCTATATTCTACTAATTGTGCAAAAACAAGCAAAAATACGTGCATTTTATACCTACCCTCAAAATCTGACAATATTCTTTCAAGATCGTTATTCACTGGAGCGTCTGACATCCTGACAGTTGTTTTTTTTTTTTTTTTAGATTATCATTATTATTTAATACAAATAGTTTTCTTCACGATCACTAAAACCTAAGCCGGACTGGAGCGGCTTTTCCCGAGGAAGCGGCGGCCGTGACACAGACGCTGACCGCGCAGCGTGGCTCCGCTCCGAAAGCTTCTCCGCTGAGATTATGCGGCGCTACCAGCTAACAGGGACGTTCCTGGAACGTTATGGGAAGGTCTTCTCAAAGTTGGCAGAGAATGTTCTTACTATAACATTAACTGAACGTTGTTTATACGTTTTGGATTTTAAGGTTTGGATTTAGGGTTCCGTCAATGTAAGCACGACAGCATTATTACTTGAGCATCATTTTAACATAAATTATGTTGAAAAATATTGTTTTCTAATAAAAGGCCGCTTGTTTTATAAAAGTGCCGGCTCATACTGCGAATGCCCCATCCAGCCTTAATTGAGCCCACTACCTTCTAGGTGTATAGAGGATGTGTTATCGGCTGCTCGACCATGCCCTTGTCTTGTGTTTATATTATTAGTGTTGCTATTATCGTAGTAGCAGTAGTTGTTGTAGTACTGGGATAACGTTGTGGGAACCCCAGGGAAACTGGACACTTGGAAAAGTGTCCAGTGATCCAGTAGTCCAGTGGAAAATAAAGTGCAAGCATGCCAGTAAAGGAGAGTTAGAGTAAAGTGGATGGTTAAGTGAGGAGTTGGTGCTGCTCACTTAGTGAGGGACTGCAGAAGTCAGGAGTTTTCTCAAGGTGTCCTCAGAGCTATCTGGAAATAATGATATTTGCTCCCAAAAATTCAAGATATTAAGGAATTAAGGAATCAAAGATGTAAAAAAAATAATTATCTCTGGTGTGCTTCGTCATTTACCAATGATATATAAAAGGAAAGCAACCTTTGGTGTTCTTCATAAATTAGGGTTATTTCAAAACATGCCAAACTAGCCTCCTGCCTGACTATTTTAAAGCATAAGTCAAGTTAAAACTTTTATTTGTCACCTACACAGTCATACATTCATATAACATGATAGCTTTGGGATTGATGCTTAATACACCTCCCCCTTCATGTTAGGCACCAACATAAGATCCCCCCAGTGGGCCATGCCTTTAAATTACCCAGTAGCTGGGGGGGGCAAACAACTGTCTGGCTGGACGAGGACCACTTAGTAGATTGTACATTCACAGAACATGCATTTGGACATTTGATCCCGACAAAGTAATATAAATATAATCCATGCACACACACAGACACACACACACACACACACACACACACACAGTAGAGGTGGGATTGTGAGGCAAGTCATAATCACTGAGCCACCCCCCTTGTAATAATTAAATTTTCATAATTACATTAAAATCATTACATCATAACACTCCCCATGAGATTACCATTAAATTCTCAATATATAATTAATATTTAATTTATATTTTAATAATATCCATTAGAGATAATTATCCCTTGCAATGTTGATGTTCAAACCATTTCGACCTCTCCCCTTAAACCAGCCCTTCTCCGATCATTAAAAAAATTATCCTTAATGTGTTCCTACTCTCAAGACGCAGGGCTGAACTGGGATTAAAAATCAGCCCTGGACTTTGGGGTCTCCCAAATTCTGTGTAGTGTGTGGAGTTTGCCCCCCCGCTCTGCCTGTGGAGTTTGCCCCCCGCTCTGCCTGTGGAGTTTGCCCCCCCGCTCTGTGTTCTCCTGGAGTTACATGGATTCCTGCTGGGAACTTTTGTGTTTTGTTTTATAAACAGGACAAATTTCTAAGTTGGACTATAAATAAATGTGCACTTAGTTCTTAGATTTCCTTGCAGAATATACTGTATAAACAGTACAGAAATGTGTCGCTTAACGACCAGAATACATTCTGGGAAATGTTTTGTTGGGAGATTTCGTTGTGCACACGTCGTAGAGTGTATTTCCATAAACCCGCATGGTATAGCCTACTACACACCTAGGCTATAGCCTAAATAACGAAAAAAAGTACACTATATAAATACATAAATCAATATCATAATTGTTATCATTATTCAATATTATATACTGTGCATAACTGTATGTACTATTCATTCATTTATTTTCTGGCAGCACAGTAGGTTTGTTTAGACCAGTATCACCACAAACAGCTGAGTAATGCACTGCACTAGAATGTCACTAGGCGATAGGAATTTTTCAGTTCCATTATAATCTTATGGGACCACTGTCCATCGTTGACTGAAATGCCGTTATGCAGCGCACGACTATTGAAAAAATAGTCCACAGTATTATTAACGCTCTGTATCGTTCAGTCTTGCTCCCAGATGCCTGCTCTGTTTTGATACTGCTGTGTATTTCCTTCTATGACATAGGCTTCCTATGTTGGGTAGTGTGCTATTTTTGTTAGTCTTTTTAGTTCTTATTTTGGTGAGTGATAAAACAAAAATAAATAAAATAATTAAAACTTTGAGGAGAAGTTTTAAAAGGCATCCTACTACAAAAGCATTGGAATTAACCAGGGTTACACCGGGGCTGAAAAGAGACAAAATATATCAGTTTATACTTTCTGTGGAAATGACAGTCTGTTTGAAGAAATCAAAATGACCCACCCACAAAAATACTCATACATGTCTATAGCTGATTAATCCCCTACAAGCCTTTCCTTTCAGGGAAATACCCTTTCTGGACTCCCGGAAGATCAAAATGCTGCAGCCAGTACTAGATGGATTATATTGTGACTGTATTACACTCATTCAGGACAGACTTCAGGATAAACACAGACCAGGCATTTCAATACCTACCTTCAGGGTCTACTTACTATTTCTGCAGATTACCATGTAGTGTTCAGTAGCTGCTTCTAGCACATAACTGATTACCCTTTAATTTTGCATGATTTCACCTTGCCCATTTTAGTCTAGTTTACGTGCTTCTAGTGCTGTTGTACATTCTGTTGTATCTTGATGTATATCTGTCATGTTGGTATCAATGCTTTCTCACTATGATTTTCTACTGCACGTCTAGAAGCTTCAGCAGCAGGGAGAAGCATCTCTGGAGAAAGCCATGTGGAGCCTAGAGTCATGACCCACAGCAGAGGTACAGTAGTGTCTGCAGTGAGGCTGACCTGTAGAGGGGCAATAGAAGTAAATAAGAGTATAAATGACCATGTCTTTAATGTTGAGGGTGTTCAACAACTGGATATTCAGGGATTTGCTTACACCGTTACGGGAGTGACTGGAGCTGAGTGTGAAACTCAAAATGAGAAGGAATGCGCTGAGCAAAATGATCACGATTATTGGTGTTACTACTGTTGATGCCGCTGTAACTATATAGCAAATAATTAATAATACCATTTTCAGGGAATGCTATTTGGGTGTACCAGATCTCATGGTGACATTAATTTGTCTTGTCGCCAAGAAGAAGCTACATTACCAAATGAGATGAGTACAGGGATACAGAGAGTACAGGCCTGAGAAGGCGGTGTTGCTTGGCTGGTCCTGTTGCACCAGCAGGAATCAGGTGCAGCACCCACTCAGTAGCAATTTGCCAAGAAGCTGCATCAGAAATGGACCCTCTTATGCCTGCCAAGTATTCACAGCTACACTGGCAATAAAGATTAGACACACCAGAAGGTCTTATGGCTTATGTCCAAATAAATATCAAAATTAGGAAGGCAATATTTTAAATTGGCAGGTAAACTCTGTTTGGACCAGGCATATAGCGAGTGATTATGCAAGGACCTCCCAAGGTTATATCTAAATAGAATTTCAGAGGTAGGACTTAAAAGCAGGGGATGGCATAGTGGCTCTTAGGGTGGCACAGTTGCCTCATATCTTTAGCATTAGGGTTTCAAATCTCCCCCCACACACACTGTTTGTATGAAGTTTACATGTTCTCTCTGCATCCTGAAGTGCAGCTTGCCTAAGTGGGGTCTTTAAATTGTTCATCGTGTACAGTATGATTTTGTGTGTGCCCTACGATAGGCTGGCTTCCAGTCCAGGATGTAGCCCAGTCTCATGACCATGTAGCCTGGGATAGACTCCAGGTGAATCTGACAAGGATAAGCTATTAGAAGATAAACAGATGGAATTAAGGGTCTAATCTTGTGTTACGGGAAGAAAAGAAAATCTTAACCGCAATTGAAGCTGATTTTTAAATGGCTTTTTGATTTATTTAAGGAACTTGCAAGCAAATGATACTGATAGAACACATGTAACTCAGATGACACTTGTCCAATACTAGGTTAATATCATCTGTGACAGAACTCTGCTGCTATACAAATATAATAAACATATATCCTTGACAAGTGCAGTGCTGCAAGTTTTACAAAATGCATTATAACCATCAGCAGTCATCTGAAAGCACCAGGTGAAGTAACTTATTATCCAAATTATCCTTTAAAACAATTAAGCGCTCTGTTGAAGTGAAAACTCATTGCCTCTACAAAAACGTGATTATGCAAGAAAAATTAAATTTGCATTTGAGAAATGACACGCTTTACTCGTCTTGTCAGCATTCAGTTGGGCAATACGACATTCTGAGATGACTGCACTCTCAAAATTAAAGTGATGTAAATATTTCTTAAATAGAAAAGGGTAGACTCTGTTTCAGCAACTAGTGTGTAAAACACTTACTTAATTACTACTGAGACATTAAGACTTTATAAGTCAACAGGATTACGCCTAACTGGTTTCTATCAGTGCCAGCGGTCATTTAATTTCTATTTTTGTTATATGTACCCATCCATCCATTTTCTGTACCTGCATGTTCCATGCAAGGTTGCAAGACTCCGGGATATTATGGGCACAGGGCAGGGAATAACCCAGGATGGGTTGCCAACCCATGGCAGGGTACACACACACACACACACACACACACACACACACCTGTATTTATATCTTTATGGAGACCATCCATTCATTTCTGTGGGCAAAACCACAATCTCAACAATGACAACCTTAATCCCTATCAACATAGCCCTAACCTTAACCTTAACCTTAACCTTAAGTAACCAAAGTAACAGGTCTTTTGGCATTTTTAGTTTTTTGACTGCAGTCACAGATTTTTGTGAAATTGAATTTCCCCTTCTGGGGACAGAAAAAAAATTACCATACCAACAAATTGCTTATTTCACTTGTGATCATTATGCACCACTTATTCGTATACACTAAAATATTCACAATCCTTAATGATTTAGTACTGACCTCAAAATCCATTCCGGATACTAAGTTTCTTTACTTTCTTGTATTGACTGCCATCTTCTGGTGAATTAAAAGTACTCAATATTCAGTCTTTTGTTCCTCGTGATTTCTTGTTGGCAAATTATGTAAATTTGTTAATATGCATATATAAACATAAGTTGTCGCTTATGACAAAGACCTTGAGATCTTACCCAGTCATTATTTCAAAATTAAAGGGAACCGTGACATATGTAAACATTTTCATATCGATGCTCTAAAATCATTCTGGGAATATTTGGTTTAGAGGGAAGTTTAAACAAACTGTTGTTCGAAATACAGCTGCAACAGCAGACACTTTCTTAAAGTATATTTCACTTTAATCTTACAAAAAAATGATTCAAGTTTTATAAGACAGGAACATACAGTATACTATGTACGTTTCACTTCTCCCATCGTTTGCTTATATGCCCTAAAGGATTTGTAGGATTTATATTCTCTAGATTAAGAAGGACAAAATTTTTTTCCTGGGTGTCCAGATGTTATTCTGCCATTAGACTGGCATTTCAGTGTAGAGATCCTCAGCAGAGCCTTCATTTACTGGTTCTGAGACTGTCATATTAATAGATAATCATGTCAACAAAGAGTTGGCAGGATGTTCCAATCTGTGTCTCTCATTTCCAATATTTAGTCTCGAATGTGCATCATGAATTTTAATATGGGTTCAAATAATTGAGACACACACTGTAAATGAGGACCAGGGCATCTGAGGGCTCGAGCGGGAAATCACACATGCACATCAAGGATGCGCAGCAGACACCTGATAATTAAACAGGATGTTTTACCAGCATGTTGTGAAATTTGAACCATGATACTGGAATAATAATCAAAGAACAGGCTGACTTCTGGACTGGCTCTTTATTAAACGGCACTTCTTGGCAAATAGGTGGTAGTCCACAAAGACACAATTCAGACCTAACAGGGAAAAGAGGACAGCTGTTCCTCTATACAAATGATAGCCTTACACTGGCATCTGTCACAACCTGTCCTGTCCATCCCCCGGTATAACCAGCAGGGGTCACTGCTGGTCACCTGGAACCCTCCTATTTCTTCCCAACCGTGTCTTGTTAGTAGTCCAAATGTGGTAAATGTCAATACCTGAATCATACCAGTCTCCCGTTTGTCCCAAATATGCGTGGTTCCTTATTCTGTGTTCCCCAGTC
The DNA here is from genome assembly GCA_026781065.1 of Mormyrops boulengeri. Lineage (NCBI taxonomy): Eukaryota > Metazoa > Chordata > Actinopteri > Osteoglossiformes > Mormyridae > Mormyrops > Mormyrops boulengeri. The sequence goes on along the minus strand of JAODLD010000101.1, from coordinate 26,667,122 downwards.
TGATCATTAAGGCCAATCCTCCTGTTCCCTGTGCCATTTCCAGTCCAAGCCTTCCCATTTTGACCCCTCGTGGTCCTGTTTGTTTTCCTGCTCCAGTTTTGTTTAATAATGCCCTTCCCAGTCAAAGCGTACTTCGCAGGGAAGTGCACTTGTAATTGAAAGATTGCAGGTTCAAATCCCCGACCAGCAAGGCGCCACTGAGATACCCTGAGCAAGGTACCGCACCCAAGCACTGCTCCCTGGGCGCTGAATTAGCTGCCCCCTGCTATGTCACATTGTCACATATGGGTTAAATGTAGAGAACACATTTCATTGTTGTGCACTGTGTGCTGTGGTGTGTCAACAATGACAATTAATCACTAAATTCTAAAAGCGTTCCCATTTCGATCCTGCTCAGCCCTGTTTGCTTCCCTGCTCCTGTTTCGTTAAATAAAGCCCCTTTTTGTGCTCTGAGACCTGGTCTCAAGTCTTTAGTTTCTCACAGCATGACAATATCTGGCAATTCAGAGCGAGATCAGGAATGGGACTAATGGTGGTGCAGATCCAACACATGGCATGTGCATCTGGAATGGGCTGCAAAATACATGTGACCAGTTTACTCTATATTTATGAAAAGCCTCCAATCTCCTTAGAAAAAGGTTTTGTTTATACTGATAGAAGGAGCTTCTAAAGTGTTGTTTCTTCTCTCATGCTACCTGCACCTCAGTCACTTACCAGAAAGATTAACATCTGCAGCAAGAAATTACAGCTTACAGTTCAGTAATCTATTAACAAGGCTTAGTTCTCTTAGCATAAGATTTATAATAACAATGCCCTGAATGGACAGATTTTCTGCTGGCTAGTCCTTCACCTTTTCAGGTGGCAAATATCCAAGTATTTCTTATTATTAATGCAGTAACACAGCAATAGCAATTTCATGTTAATTCAGAGTACAGTTCCTGCATCAAACCTGGCTGCATCCAGCATTGCATTACAAATCCACAGTACTTTATGCCTTATTCAACAAAACCCTCCATGGTCCAATTAATTCTGCACAGAATTGATATAATGCAAAGATGGACAGTTTGCTAGCCAGTGTCTACTAGAGTCTGTGTTAGTTGATATTTGGTCTTCCAGTTACAGACTTTGACTGGAGCTCTTGTTCATCCATTTGCCCTCAAGTGTTGCGGCCAGAACTTACACTGCATTTGTGCTGCTTCCATTGAAGACCACTCACTGAAAACTTGTGCTGGTGGTAGCAAATCATTAGTCAATCTGATGATAAAGCTAATTGCATTAGCATTAGCTTGCTCAGGAGCCGAATACTTGAAAGCCAGTGGGGACTGTTACTCTTTACTGCTCAGAAATCCCATCAGTGTATTCTAGGTACTGCAAAGATATTGACCACTGGCAAGCAGCCTCTTGCCCAGGAGACAAATGGGCTATGTGTTCATTCCCTGAATTAATTTTAAGCAGCACAGCACTTGTGTGATTCATAAACCAACAGAACCATTTACAGTGCAGCTGTAAAGATGACATCACCGTATAGCCTTCCATGCTAAGTCACGATAGATTTAAAGTATGGGAGGTATAAAATTACATAAATGGGCATAAATAACATGTACTCTTTATGCTTAGTATGTGTGTTTGAGATCTTTATTTAATCACAGAATTCCTTGAGTGTGATTCTTTTCAGCATTGAGGAATGAGATCACAGAACAGACTTCATATAGTGTCCTTTTGGGTCACTTTGATTTCTCCTCTGAGATCATCTCCCAATTATGTAGACTTGTCCCATAACTTACATCTGAAATTACACATTTTTATGTCATTCACACATTTGTCTCTGTCTTATTAGTATTATCACATTTGCTTTACAAATTAGCTATCTTTTATGTTTTTGACTGAACAGAGGAAGTAAGAATTTTGGAGGCTGTATTTGAATGTCTATAATTATGATGTCATTTTCGGTTGTAAGATAAATATCTGTAGCATCTTATTGTACAAACTTGAGTAAATATTGAATGATTAAATAACCAACCCAAGTTGTGTTGTGCTACTAAGGGGTTAACCAGGGGAGTAGGTAGAAATGCAGTGATAGGGGGCTGAGTTTTTACTGGGGGGTGATGGCAAACATGTATAATATATACAGTATGGGGGCCTAAAAAACATTTTAATGGGGCCAAAGATCCCCTCTAAAATACACCTATCAATGCCCCTGTGTTTAACCCTTTCTGGAAATTGTGACTGGCTTTCTGAAACCGTAAAGTAGCCAAATGAAAAGTTAAAATCTAGAGTAGGAAATACTTTAAATACTCCCCCCCCCCCAAAAAAAAAATCTAGATGTAATAGGCATATGCTTACTGTAAAATAAAGAAATTTACCCATCTACCCATTATGTTGTCCATCTGACATTCTATCAGTCATTCTATTTCTGCAAAATGACGTAGAATCTGCGCTAAAATTATATTTTTTTGCTCTGAATTATTACTTTAGCTTACGTCAACCTACGAGACATTGGCTCATTTATAGGATCGTAATATATACACTCACCTAAAGGATTATTAGGAACACCTGTTCAATTTCTCATTAATGCAATTATCTAAGCAACCAATC
>JAODLD010000101.1:26647610-26664427 GCA_026781065.1 Mormyrops boulengeri | reverse complement strand
GCAGTTCTGAAGGCAAAAGGGGGTCAAACACCGTATTAGTATGGTGTTCCTAATAATCCTTTAGGTGAGTGTATATATAGACAGACAGACACACACACACACACAATAGATTTGACTGTGTGGTTTTCTGTAACTTCACCATAATGCTGAGTAGACGGGTTAGACGCCTTTTTATACCGCAGCGTCAGCAAAAGCCAGGACCTATAAAACGTATCGGCGGTATCGGGGACTTACTGAGGCTGGGGCACGTGATCGGGGTGTCCTTAAGAAGAGGCACCTGGCCCCTCATGTGAACATTAAGCCACTGCGGTAACATGTTGTGCAGCTGAGTTGAGAGTACAGCCCCCGCCGTCTCTTATCTCCGCTTTTAATGAAGAATACGCCTTTCCTGTGTGGTTACTGCGCATCCTTCATCGCGTCGCATACAGGAATAACTCGCAACTGAGTTGTACAGTTAATTAGATAGATCTGTGAGAACATCTGATTTTTACACTGGACGTGTTCTCAGTTAGGTAGGAGAATGCAGTGAACGGCACAGACAGCGATGGAAGTCCGCGGATATGATTCGTATAATTAAAAACAGAGAAAAACGACTTTTACTCGAAACGGATTCATAAATAGTGTAGTAAAAGCAATACAGGCAGATCACTGTACTGACCCTCCAAGACACACGAGCTCTTCCACCGAAATTAACTTGTTAAAGTGACTGACGATTGGGATAAGATTCCTGGAACAATTTGGTAAGTTTCACAACTCTGCATGTGCAATTGCTCGACTATGTAGCTATTATGGTCTTTCATGATAAAAGTAATGACGTATATTGATAAAACCATTAACTGTGCATGGATGTTTGTTTAGTATATGAATGAATGAACGTAGGTATGTGACTTACTCAACTTAAAATATCCGTTTCATTACCCTAATTCTACTAACGCAATATTTCATGATCTTTTTCATACAGCCGTTTTTCTTTTTATGTTTTCTCAATCTGAATTTTTGTTTTTGTTTCCTTAACAACCATGTAGTGCGTATTAGTAGAACCTACTGCAAAATATCCATTTATCAAGTTAAATTGCCTAAACAGACTACCTGACATATAATGAGATTTTGAAGGAATTTGACTAAAATGACTTACCTTACAGAAAAACAGAATTACAGCAAAAAGCTGATTTGGTTCTGCCTGCTTAAAAATGTAATATCTTTCATCTAATTAATATTAATCTATATTAATTTGGCAGTGAGAAGAATATTTGTAAACATATACAGTAGGTGTAAATGTATACAGTGGTGAGCATGAAATGCCTTCCATAAAAACGGTTATCAATTTAAAATAATGTTATGTACCAGATTTTTTGAAAACCCCCAAAACAGCTTTACACAGATGTCCGTTTGTCTCTAGCTACATGCATCTATAACTGTCACTCCAGCCTGTTTTATCCTTAATTAGAAGCCAGCAACTGCCAGCAATCTATTTGTAATATTTATTTATGTATTGCCATGATGGTGCAATAATAAATAAGTGTCGTTTTTGTCCCTGATTTTCTTGGAGAACCTCACAGGATCTGGAGTGTGTTTCCTTTCCATTGCACCATCAGTCAGTTCAGCACACGTCCTCAGACAACATGCTGCTGAAGGAGTACAGAATCTGCATGCCTCTCAGTGTGGAGGAGGTAAGACAAGAGCAATATCCCAGACTTCACCATGGCGGTAGACACCCGATGGTACGCTGACTGACTGAGGGAAGAGGCTTGACAGGCTCTTTGCATAAAGGTGTTGCAATGTGTCCATCATACTTACATAATCAGTCATGGTGTATTTCTCTTATTTCCAGTGTTTTTTGCCTCCCCCAATAATCACAGTAATGACTTCTTCTTTCGAGATCAGCAGTTCAGTCTTTCCATTCCTGTCTTGAGCCTTTAGTCCCTCTGTTCCCTCAGGCACTGTGCTATTGACAGAAAGTGGGGTCTGCTTGCATTTAAGGAGTTATGCTACTTAACTAGCAATGGTTGTTAATCCACTTTGCGTAAGAAACTAGTTTGCCGTAGGTGCAGCCTTGGAGGTTAATGCAGGCAGAAAGAGATAACATAACGGAAAGATGAATAATTATGCTTTTGTTGTAGCACTTATTAATCTGAAAAAAAAGATATATATATAATTATTATTATTATTTTGTTCCAGAACATACTGTAATGTAAATAATGAAGACATAAATAGTTTTTCCTTTGGTTTATTAACACTCAGTAATGTAAGCATGCTATTCACTGAGTGACATCTGCAAAAAGCAGGTTAAACCTGGCATGTGCACCTTGCATTTCTCTGCTGCCAGACTGCACTTCTTAGGATCATGGCCATACTGTATGCTTTATACATAATCAATCAGCGTAGCCCCACCTTCTCCCCCCTGCCGTCTCACATCCCCAACAGCAAATCATTATCCGCCGCTGTATCGCTGCTATTTTTAGCTTGCTTTGACGTCAGTGTGACGTCAGGGGCCGGGCAGGAGACTGTGATGCAAGAAAGATCCCGGCTCCGCATGTCCACGCACGTGTGCCGTTACGTGTGTGCTTGACTTTTTAGCATTTCTCCTGCATGCGTCCTAGATATTTAGCATATCTCCTGAGAATTTTGACTGATGTTCGGTGTGGCCAACATTGTTTGTCCATAGCTGTATATCCATGTGTAACACATGCTTAGTTTATATCAAGGACTTTTGAAAACAAAAGTGTGTTGCCTGTTCTTGACAGTGGGCCTAAATGTATAACAGGGGTAGGCAGTCTTATCCAGAAAGGGCCGTTGGGTGTGTGGGTTTTTGCTGCAACCCCCAAATTAGATGACTAATTAGAGGACTGATTGGAAAAGCAGACCTAAAGGTTACCCAAAAAACATGCATACACACTGACCCTTTGCAGATAAGATTGCCCAACCCTGATGTATCATATTATAATGATGGAGACCTTTTGGATGCTCTCTACTGATTGTTGTTAGCAGGGTACCTTAGACCACTGTTTCTCATCCCTGTCCTCATGGACTTCCAGACAGTCCACATTTTCCCGGGAGCTGGGAGGGAGCAAAAATGTGAACTGTCTGGGAGTCCCTGATGACCGGGATGAGGAACACTGCCATTGACAACCTTGATCTAAGAAACTATTTGTGGTGGAGTGTATGCATAAAACTCCTTTGAGTATGAAGCTTATGCATTCAGTAGCTCGTCAAGCCAGGCTTACTCATTGGGTCAGTGAATGCTTGTTCACACGCACCCTATCTTTCCACACTTAGTTTTGGTATATGCACTGTTTATAAAGCTCACTTAATGCTGTGGCTTTTCTCCTCAGTACAGGATAGGGCAGCTGTATACCATAAGTAAGCACAGTCACGAGGAGAGCCACACAGGTGAGGGAGTGGAGGTGGTGTGCAACAAGCCACACATGGACCCTGTACATGGTGAAGGGCAGTTTACGGAGAAGAGGGTCCATCTGTCCAGGTAAGGCAGCGTCACAAGGGAGTCACACTTAGAGGTGCACATGCCTTTTTAATTGGCTTCTTGTGCATCCTCAGCACATTCCATATACAGTATACAGCACTTTTATATATATATATATATTCATCAGGGTCATTTGTGTCATTAATGTAATGTCTCCTGAATTCTCTAAAAAAGAAATGGTAATGCTTTACAATAACTTCACCTTCATAATGCCTTTATAATGCATTCATAGAACCTTCATAAGCAGCATGCAAGTACACCTAATAACAAACATCATACAATCATACAGTTGTAATCTTTGTCATTATCATTGTGCCTTGGCAGTCATTCAGTGATGAATATTTCTTCATACATTCATGTAGCAAGTGTACTTTTAAAAATTATTAGATTATTTTAACTTCAGAGTTAGAGTTAAGTCTCATAACGATACATATTGATCTTACTACTGATTGAGGTGAATTCTTACAATAAATATTTTTTTCTTGAATAATTACTGTTTTCTTATTGCACTCGCTGTGTCCAACTAAGTCAAACCATTTGAAGATGTTATAATTTTATTTCTAATTTATAATTTAAGAGGATTTTCTCCTCTTCAATTCCTCAATTTTTTTTTCTAAAAATTCTTTTTCAAAGTGTCCAGTATTTGATATTCGCCATCACCAAAGGATATTCTTCTGGCAAGACCATTTTCTCATTGCGTTTTTGCATTCTTACTAATTTTGTGGGATGATATGCCATATTACTGAAATCTGTAACTGGTAAACTCCTACGCTTTACTGTACTTTCTTTGCTGGCAAAAAATACAGTTAATTAAAGGTTGACTATATATCATTAGCTGTTCTGTAATGTGAATGTCTCATTTTAGATGATTGCAATTGGGCATAATATTTTCAAACTGCTTCCTATATGGAAATATTTAATTAAGCATGTATTTCTCTGGGTTAGTGTCTGGGAGTTTTGTAATTCCTTGGGTGTCTGTTTATTTTTAGCTGGCTGGTAAACTCCCCCATCTTCTGAATGGTGGAGCAGGAGACGGCTCTGTGGTTTCCCGTCAATATTTCAGGTTACAATTAACAGGGTCCGTAGCCTTCTAGCCACTTTGCAGTACATACCCTTTAATGACATTATATAATGACGCGTCCCCAATTCCCTCAAGACAGACTAGTTTTTCTGTCAAAGCGATCAGTCATTCTATTTATAGCTGATCCCACTGAGCAGGGCTCTATTTTTAGTGATAGCACTGTGCAGCCTTTTCATCATGACTGAGTGATATACAGTGCTGAACAATATCACTTAATCAAGAAATACTTCTTTTCTTCTTGAATTGAGAGGATGGTAATTATTGGATAATTATCGAGCACTGAGTTTCATATCAATTTTGTATGCACCACTGTGTGATTCTGAGGTATAATTTCTTTGTCGTTCCCCAGTAAGCTTCCCAGTTGGGCCTATGCTGTAGTGCCTCGCCTTTTTTACATCACAGAAAAGGCTTGGAATTACTATCCATATACAGTTACTGGTAAGCTAAACATCGATGTTAGCAGACATTTAATGCATCCATATGAGACTTTTTTGATTAAAAAAAAAAAGATTTCTATAGTAAAAACATTTCCCTCTTTTCATGCGTGCCTTTTGACGCCAGAGTACACAGTAAGTTTTATTTTTTGTTTGTTTATGTCACATTGAGTCTTGTAAAATGCACTCATTGATATACATTTATATGAAAAAAAATTCCAGCACATTTTTTGAACATACGTACTGTAGCTCAAATGGTGTATTTATAACTCACAATTGACGCACTTAGTTATCACACTTACCTCACTCTGAGATTTCTCTTAATCCTTTTGGGCTAATTAACTGCACAGCTTGAGGATATGTGATGGAGTGGTTCAGTTTAGTGTGACCATTATCCCTTGTGACCAATATTATCTCAAAGATACTGCCTAAACCACACACACAAAGATATATGTTTTTCTGTGGAATCATACTTCTCTTTCTTCTGGATAATTATGTGTGTGTATATGTACCTCAAAGCTTATAGTTGTGCAACCCATGAATTTGTATCATTTTATTTCTATTTGTAGTGCTCCTTTTTGCCGAAGTTTTCGATACACATAGAAACTAAATATGAAGACAACTGTGGAACCAATGAAAATGTAAGTTAAATAGGTAACACATGTCTATAAGAATCTGTGAACACATTCGTAACACATTAAAATATATTCATAAAGCATTATAAAGATGGCTATAAATATTTTTAAAAATGCTTTACATTACAGCCATGTTTATTATGCATTATGAATGCTTTACAAAGCTCTCATCTATAATGCACTACAGATAACTTCATAATGCAGTACAAAGCGTCCTTTTCTTATGCTGACCATTATAATGTATTATGAAGGTATCTACAGTATAGTGCATTATAGATGAGAGCTTCATTGGAGCTTATGAAGTAATATAATCAACACTAGTCAATAGAAGATGCTGTAATGCTTTATTCATTCATATACCGACTCTTATAATGCATTATAGATGACAGCTTTAAGAAAAGTGTTAGCATTAAATGAGTTTGCCTGATGTTAAAAGACAGAAGATAAAATTGGGTGCTGTAGCATTGCTGCCATAATCACATAGTTTTGTTTGTGCTTCAGATTTTTGGCTTGGAGAAAAATGCCTTTGACACAGAAGTATGTTTCTTGGACATAGCCCATGACGACATCCCAGAAAGGCATTACAGAATCTCAGAGGTACTCCGGCTTTTTCATTTGCTTCTTTGCGAGTTTCACTACTGGTATGTTTAACAAAAATAGCAGAACTTTGAAGAATGTTATATGAAGCTCAGTTTACTTTAATTCTGAACCTGTCATCCTCACAATCTGTCATTGACAATCGTTAAAAGGCACACATCAAATGTCTTAAAGTATATTAAGAACAATCTGGAGCTTTTTTATCTCAAAGAATAGTGACATCCAAATGACTGGAATGGTGTGGTAGCTATTGGGAGGTATTAGTGCTAAGAAACACATCAGTCAAGGTCCAGTAACTGTCAAGGCTCTAAACTGAACTATTCCTGGGAATGTGATTCAGAATATTTGACCTGGTTCACAGTGACTTATTCCCAACTCCAAACATTATAGTCATACAATTTTTTAAATGCTGCACTACGAAGGCAGGTTAAGCAATGTTAAAAACTCACTTTCCGCATTGTGAAGATGACCTACTAAAATAACCACGAAGACCTCTCCATGAATGTTTTATGAAGTCATTGAAAAGGGGGACGTGTTTGACCCATTTGCAGGACCCCGGGATTTTTTCGTCGACTAAAACGGGCCGAGGCCCACTAAAGAAAGGCTGGAGGGAGAACAGCAACCCTGTGATGTGCTCTTACAAACTCGTTGCAGTCAAGTTTGAGGTTTGGGGCCTTCAGACGAGGGTTGAACAGTTTGTTCATAAGGTATGACATCACTGTTCTTGACTTCCTTCTTCTAAACATACACATTTTCTTAACATAGGGATTTATGTTATCGAATTTAGCTTCTGACATCACTCTGCTGCCTCCAGTGTGTTTTTAGAAGTCCTGCAACAAGAACAAGAGTAGGAACTAAAAGTGTAAAGAGTTATAGATAGCCAATGCTTGGACATACTTTTTGAAGATAAAATTCAATATCACACGGCTGCTGTTTTATCCCATTAGACACAATGGCTAAAAAAATGGCAGTGATACGTAGGAGACAATTTTGTGTATTTATTCTTCAAAGAATCTTCATCATTTAAAGCATGACGCAGAAATATCTTAAATATGCCTGAACTGCATATATTAAACAAACAAAAAACACTCGGCATCACCAAACCACAGGCAGATAGTTGTTCTTCTCTTAGTTTTTTTTTTAGCGCCACGTCATATGACTGTTCACAGCTGTCACTAGGATTAATTTCTGTATGTTTAACAAATATGAATTTGCACATTCTACATTCACTTAAACTCTTTTGTCAATTATGGTGAAATTCTTTGAATGAATTGTAAAGGTCACTTGAGTAAAAATACAAAACAAGTATGAATTGCTTCTGTCTGTAACAATACTATGGTATTACGCGGAATATATTGACATATATAAATATTGTAAAATTAGAAATTGTAGACAGTACATGAGGATATTGTTTTGGCATGTCATTGTAAATGACTTTTCAAATAATTTCACACATCAGTACATTACTAGTATTGGGCCATCTCATTCTGTGTTGGGCTACTGTAGCAGTAAATTAGAAGCTTAATGTTTAATATCTGCTAATTGACATCCATTCAACTGAACCATTCTTCTGTATGTAAGGGAAGGTTAAGATGCTTAAGCCGACAACACGCAAAAAGCCAAGTCTTCAGTATGACTTTGATGACTGTGACGTCTCTCTCGCAGGTAATCAGGGATATTTTGCTGGTTGGACATCGTCAAGCCTTTGCATGGGTGGATGAGTGGTATGGTAAGCCATTTCCCTTGTTTTCTCACTTATAACATCAACCTTTACAGAGATTTGACTGCACAAAACCAGTTGTCCAGAAATTATCTTCTTTACACATTTTGATTTCAACACAGCAGGATATTAAAACTGAGGTTTCAGATCCTGAGCGTCAAGGCATACAAAACTTTTTTTTTTAATTATGCTGTATTTTAAATTCAGATCTTAAAAGTGCACATGCCTTTTCTGTCTTTGCTGATAATAAATATGACACTTGGAAAATAAATACTGAATTCCATCATTTGACTATATGAAACTGCCTATTAATTTAAACTAATTAAATGTTAAAAGTTGCTAATAGGCTAATCTTTTTAGGCGTCGTTGGGCGATCATTTTTGGGGCGGCATAGGGGGTCTCCTCCGTGGCGTGGTTTTAAAGATCACGATTTTAGTAAACCGAAGCAAAGGCTATGAAGATGAACTCTGAATGCATTCATGCAAGACTACAGCTTCATCTTTACCATATTTTAAATCCATTAATCTTCCAACCACTAATCCAGTACCGGGTTACAGACTGTAGTGAAGTAGTCTAGTGAAGTAAGTATTACTGCCTCTGAAAGTCGCCTGTTGCTTTTCTATACCTGCAGTTGTAAAGGCTTTGATGTAGGGAAAAGGCTGTAGTTATGCTAGGCGTTGACATGCCTCCCTGTGTATTGTAGAAGTTTGCATCTTCTCCCTCTGCCGCAGAGGGCTTCCATCTTTAATCCAGAAACATGCAGCTAGGTGAACCGGCATCTCCAGACTTGCCTTATGCTTCCTGGGGTTGGCCGAAGGCACTATATAACTCTATATAACTCCCTAATTAGGTTACAAATTTAGAGGACTGACTGGCTGAAGAGTCCACACACTTAAAGGTTATCCCAGAAACCTGCATACACACTGGCCCTTGCGCGAATAGGACTGGCCATCCCTGCTCTAGATAAATGGTTGGATCACGGAAAATCACCAACCATCATTATTAATTCTAGTGACCACACATCTGGAGCTTGTTCTAAGAATGACAACCCAGGCTATACACTGAACAGAATGTGGGTCCTCTCAGCGTGCTCATGTATACAGACAGACTTTTTAATCCCTGGTTACTCGCTTTACTAACGAACCTGTTGGACAGTCAAACATCTGGCTTTGCTTCTTAACAGGTGCGATGGATTTTATCCCTTTTTGTTTTTTTCTTTTTTGGTTTTGGTACAGGCAGATGGCTGCCTTGCTCAGTCCCCTGTCTGACTGTCCCAGCCCTTCTGCTTTCATTATAATGCTGCTATGTTTCCTTGTAGATGTATAATAGTAATAAGGTATAATAAGCTGTTTGACTCATGTCCAAACACAGGTAACAAGTGATAGCATAAATAAATGAATATGGCATTCATCTATTTATTGGCATTATATATATAAATGCACATTTCTGTTTTAGCCAGGACCTTTGTGGCAGTTGACACCCAAGGCAACTGGAGAATATTTTAAACATTAATTTCCTCATCTGTAATTTTGCTAATGAGAAAATCCATACATAATGACTTCAGTGAAACCTCTGCCAAATCCAAAGTTTAATTTAAATGGCACTACGCATTTTACTGTTAAAGTTCAGTGCTGTCACCTAGTGTTCAGTGCTGTATACCATCATAATCATTTTCAATTATATGTGCGGGAAAATGTGTATATTTATAAAAGTACATTTTTAATGTATAGTGAATACTCAAGGTTTAGTATATCAAATCAGAACAAAAACCTAGAACTTTAAAAGATACAGCCAGTTTATTCCATACAACTTAAAAATATATTATCAACACGCATACATAACAGGAGTAAATTAAACCTTCACTGAACCAGTGTTTATCTCTGTGTTCTCGGTTTTTGTGTTTGCTTTGACAATACGGTAGTAATGTACTTTATTGTGAAATGTGGTCCTTCTCAGTTTTCTGAGCCATGCTTTAAATTTTCTTATACTTACTCAAAATATGTACCAGGCACTTCTTCCAGGTAAAGCAGGGAACAGAAGCATTTGCATGGGAAGGTTGAAAAATTAAGTGTGGAAGACGTGACAATCTTATCACGTTATCTTTTCTTTTTATAAAGATATGTCCATGGAGGAGGTGCGAGAGTTTGAGCGGACAATTCAGAGAGCCACCAATGAGAAGATTGGCTTGGTGACCCCCACCATCTCCGCGCAAATAGTTCCACCCATGGTAGGCATGCACTGCAGCCCCTCCAGTGCCCCCTCCACTCCAGTCAATGCAGACTCTCCGGAATTCCTAAGTTTGGCCAAAGATCGGCCACGGAAGACCTCAGCACCCAACACTCTAACTCTTCCAGAACTAAAGGAAGGCGCCAATTGACTGCTTCAGAACCATATAAGCCTGCACTTTCTACTTATTCTTTTTCAAAGAACTCATTGCCTTATCAAGCTTATATCATTAGCAGGGGTGTTGTTAGGCATATTTTAAGGGGGCTTTAGTCCCCCTGAAATGTTTTTTAGCCCCCCCCCCACAAATAAATGTGTATTTATTGGCTTTAGTCATGAAGAATAGTTTGCCATCAGCCCTCCCTACTAACTATTGAGCCCCCCCATCCATTCATCTCTGACTACTTACTTACTGTCATAGATCTGATTTGCTTTCATGTTCTGAAAACCCGCAGCGCAACTCCGGGAGAAGATGAAAAGGACAAGGAGGAATTATTTAGTTTTTATTCTCAAATGACATTTTGTTTAATGTATAATGTTGGCTGTTACAAATATTTGGAGTGGACAGAATAGTATGAGGATTGGGGTCTAGGCATCCTAGAGAACCCTTGCAATATTGTAACCTGAACACTAAAGATGAACATTTCATCTCATTTAATCAAAGGAAAAAAATATCTATTAACAGGGGGATACTTTGTTCTGAATTAAGTTAAAATGCTTTAAAAATCCTATTTGTATATGCGATACTTATAGAATACAGAAAATAAATATTATTTTAGGCTGTCTTTAGGAATTAGCAAATCTTGATATTTTCCTCATAGGTAGGGCAATTCGGACACTGGAAATGAAAGATAAGCAAATCCCTTTGCTAATGGATTTGAATGTGAATTTCCCAGATAAATGCAACATTCTGCCTTTTTTTTAGCTGATTCTCTTATTATGGTTATGTTGCCAAGATTCGTAATAATCTAGTAAAAGTAATTATATACAGTACTGTACTTTTTTATACATATGGTAACATTTTTATCTATTTAACATGGTATTCATATTTATGAAATTGCACTAGGATATTTAGGTTGATCACCATTAGCTCTAGTCTGCTTCACAAACAAACACTTACAGTAAGTAGAATTAAATGTAAATGTTGTCATTGATTATATCTTACCTAAGAAAAATGTTCAGAGACCATCTGACTGCCTGACACATTTTTGAGAGAAATGCAAATGTTTAGACAAAATTAAGCTAGGTGTCTAATTAGATTTTTTTCCTCTTTGAAAGTTTAATTCAAATATTTAGAAGGGTTCTTAAGCTAAGAGATTTGTATTAGGTTTATCGTATGAATGATATCTGAAATGTCTGAGTTTGTGTTCTTTTAATATGTAAAAATGTATTGGTATTACTGCTAGCCAGTGTCCTTGGTTTTGACTTGCATTCACTACCAAGCTGTAGCTCACCGCCCTGGGTCAAAGAAAGTGGAGACGGAGGAGTGTGCACTTCGTGCTGCAGGGGGCATCAGTCTTCTGAAGTGCTCATTAATTTTTATTATTCATTTAGTTTTTCTCTTCCTTTTTTACCTTGCATATTAAGAGGGCATAAATGGTCTCTTTTTTGGAAAACAACTAGTTTTTGTTTGCATTTTATTCAGTTTCAGATTTGCTTTTCAGTGTTATGGTGAAAGCCTTGATAAAAGGTAGGTAATTTAAAAGAACAGGATACAAAAAGTTCAAAAGCACCATGTCAGATATTAACTGCAAAACCATGCATACAAAATCTATCAGAATTCCAAAATTCTAAACCTACTGCTATTGAAAACATATGAGAAGTACAGCTGTACTTCCTACTGTGAAATGTGCATATGGGAACTAGTATATGAGAAACATTCAAACAGCGATCTGTAAGGATGCCTGCTCTGTGTTTTAGTTGTGAAAGGAGTTAATACAAATGATTCCAACAACAGACCATTAGTTACTGTTTTCCACTGAAAAACAGTTTGATCACTTTTTTTTGGATAATGTGTGTTTGTTTTTAAGTGACAGAGAAAGAGACCTACTGTACAAGGTAACCTCCTGTTTGTGTGACAGAAAGCTGGCAGCCCAGACAAATCGTGGTCCTATTTCTCAAACCAGATCAATCTTTCTTCAATCAACTCACTCACAAATAAACCTCGTTGATGAACAATTTTTTTTGAACAGACATTTTAAATTCAATGACCTTAGTTGGGTTGAGCTACTAACTTCTGTTGTAACGTATGCATCTAATAATTTTCCCAGTATTATGCTAGAGTTCCAAGGTATGATGTACCAGCTCAGTGCATTGTCATCCAGTCTTCTGAAATAAAGCTCATCTCGGAAGAGTCTAAGTTACTTGGAGAACAGGACAGGGGGCCGTTCGGGCAAAAAAAAATGTGAGGAATGGAAAGAAAGAAGATAAGGGCAGTCCTTTAAAAAGCAGCCCCAACCCTTTGGAACTGCAATAATCTATTCTCTATTCCTAAAAGCACCTGATTAGGAAAGGGAATTCTGTCTGGTAGATATGGCTGGCAAAACGAAATGTGGTCCAACCAATAGCGCGAGGAGAAAGAAGCCTATAAATGAGAAAACTAATACGTCACGCCCTCTGCACTCTCCAGGTTTGTTAGCTAATCACAGGATCGCCAGCCTCCAGCAGCATCCTTTGTTCTGCACCATTTGTTCTTTGTTCATCCTATTGAGAAAACAGGTCTCGCAGAAAGGTGCTGCAAATACATGGAGAGAAAAGCTTTTTGTCCAGAGGCCACTGCTGAAGATCCATGGGTGGTGAAACTGTTTCCCAAACATTCAAATTAAGATGGATTTTACTGATCCCAAGAGGGCGTTCTGGAAATATGAACATCTTAAGACATCCACTCCACAAAAAAAAAATCTATGTAATAATTTTATTGTATAGTAAAACATGAATGATATTGCTGTTAATGCTTTAATTTTTTTGTCGTTGTTTTGAAGTCTTGACAGAGGGAATCATCCAAGAATTCCAATGTTCATCTACTTCTGTACCTGTGTAATTGCCGAATAAAGTTTTGTTTCAATTTGGGACTAAATGGAAAGATAATAACTAGGACTAAATGGAAAGATAATAACTAGGACTGAATGGAAAGATAATAACTAGGACTGAATGGAAATATAAAAGAACACAGAGCCATCTAACTAACAACGAACTGGGCTACATAGCGAGGGGCATAAGCAAGCAGAAACTATCCAGTACATACAATGACTGACAGAGGAACAGGGGAAGGGCAGGCATATATACACAAGTAATGAGATTTAAACAAGGGACAGGTGAGAACTAAAGACATGGGACAGAGGTACAAAAATTGGGCACAAGCAGGGTAAACCAAGAACAAAAGCCACTGAAGACAGCTACGAATAATTTAATACATAAACACAAGAAACATAATTAACATGGGATATACAAAAGCTCAAAAATCTTCCAAGAACTAACATATTGGATGCATGGTTAGCGGGCCATTCTGTCACGTGTCAGCCCAGGGAATGAGAGAAAACAATAGGGACAAAGAAAGGTGCTACACCTAGGGAAACACTGAGGAAAGAAAAGGATGGCCAGTGACACCTACTGGCCAAATGGGGAAACAACAAACAGAACAGGACTAGGCAGGGGCCAATCCCGACAGTAGGTGTAAGAGCAACAGTAAAAATGTTGTAATTAGTTTGAAGTCAGATTATTGTACTTTGTTCAATAATACCTATAATAGAAGAAAAATGGAAAATATTGCGATGGTCGTCAGAAGGAGAAGTGACATCTTGTTCCTATTGCCGCTTCCCCCTGAATGAGAAAAAAGAAATTCATCAGTGTTTAAAAACCAAATAATTTCTTTTGGCATCGACATTCTCCATCAACATAATGCTATTATTCCCATTACAATGTGGACTGTTAAAAAGTACCTTGATATATTTTTACATTAATTTTTTGTATTCTATGCCATGGAATTTTCGAAAGAAGATATAATTTGATGTATGACGTTTGAAAATATTCACCATTCTGGTGAAAAGTGTGAAAGGTTTTTGTTCCACCGCAAGATATCTGTGATTATGCCAAAAATGGCAATGTTGCAGTCACATGTCATCTGATCTAATCAGTCAAACCTGGTGGTTCTTTGTCAAACTCATCCAGTAGCATTCCCTCTGTAAAGGTTAAAGAGCCATTGTTGGGGGCAGGTGTGACACCCAGGAGTTTGCACATCAGTGGGTAGATGTTGACGCTGTCAAAGGGCTCAGCCAAGTAATTCTTTTTGAAATCAGGGCCAACAGCACGGAAGATGGTCTTCATGTCCATCTCCCCATTGTGAAATCCATGGTCTCCTTTATTAACGTAGAAGATGACTCTCTGCACACAGTAAAACACAATATACTGTTTATTAAAGCTTTGCCTAACAAATACTGGACTTGCAATATAATAATAAATATAAAAATAAATAAATATAAAAACTATTATACTAGCGCACATTACTTGTATATGGTAAAGAGGGTGAAAATAAACCTACTGAATTCAGGTTGAATCCCAAGTCCCCAACAACAACAATGGGCTGGATTCTGCTGTTTTTGGCCAGATGAAAGTCCTCAGGAAGATCTTCTTTTCGGTACACTGTTAAGTTGGGATGAGCGTTTTCCAGTGCATTGTAAACCTCCTGCTCTTTCCCCTCTTTGGGTGTGATCATTCCAAAGCCACCATAGTCAAGCAGGTCAAAATGGACAAGATTCCTGAACTGAAGATATTTTGAAAGCAGTATCTCTTCTACTTCAGCTTTCTTCTTGATTGTGGTCATACCATGGTCAGAAGTGATTATAACATTAAGGCGATGGGTCAGCTGATGTTGCTCTATGGACCCCATAAGGTATCCGATGGTACGATCAATCTGCTTAATCATGTCTTTTCTCTCTTTAGTCTCTGGTCCTTTGGAATGCCCTACACTGTCTGGTTCCCCATAGTACAGTGTTACAAAGTCAAAGTCTTCCTGGGTAAACCAGCCCATAACAATATCAATGTTTTCACGCCACTCTGTTTCATTGCTATCTGGGTGAGCATAGGACTCAACCAAAGCCCGATTCACTGCCTGTCCACTATAATTTGCTCCCCCTCCTGGATAGTGGAATGAAGCCGTTTTTAGGCCCTGGAGAAAAAAAGGCGTTTACCTTTAATTTCTGGCATATTGGCCAGCCTTTTGTTCCCTTGTATATAAAGGTCAGAAATTGAGATGAGAGTGAGACATTGTTAAATATATTATTTTGATTGATTGCCTTGTGATGGTTATTCACAGTATAAATACTATAAAATTTATGCCAAGTTACCTTTGATAATAAATATGCTATGTGACTATGTTCCGAGGATTATTATGCTTAAAGATTCTCACCTGATTCTGAGCTGTGATCCAAAGAGGTTCGACCCCATTGTCCCACCAATCAGACTGGTTTTGAGTCGCCTTGTGGGTTAATTTGAGAAGTGTCGTGGAATTAAACTTCATGTTGTGGACCACACCGTGGTCTTCAATCCATCTGCCTATATAACCGAAACAGAAAATCATTGCACGTACAGTGTTCAGTTTGTGTTTTTTTTCCGAATGATAGTGCATTTGCATGTATTGCATTTATACTGCAGCAGAAATTAGTAAATGAAGTTCATCTTGGTTCCTCAAGGTGTCAGGATATTACCAAACACTGGTAAATTCCTTCATCACTTGATGAAGGGATTGAGCATAAGTAGAGTCATACTTGCTTTTTTAGTTATTTTTTGACATTTTGGCCATTTTGTCCTATGAAAAACATCACCTGTTCCTTCTCTTTTGTCGTGGCCAAATAAACTAAAAGTATAAAAATAAACCATATTAATTCCAAAAAGTTTGTTCTTTTAAAAAAGAAAATGAGCACAGCAAGTAGATTCCCATATATCTAATAATCAGAGGAACCTCTAATAAAACAAATTATATCCACAACATGCAGGGCTCAATTTATTGCTTAGTCTTCCTGTTAAGAGTTTGATAATCTACTTTGTATATCATTACATACCATCATATTTTCATTTAAATATGAATCCAGAATTTAATTACTTGAATTTATTATTTTCTTCTAATGTAATTTACTTCAAATGTTTTACTGTTGCACCTCCTCATTCCACTCTAAATGTGTAAGTGAAATAAACAAACACTCATTATCTTTTTCAACCCTTGCCCGGAATATGAGAACAGCCAATCTAACCCTGGTACAAATACGAACCCATTTACAAACAGTTTGCAATAAGATTTTCAGCAGCACTTGTTTCCTAAATCCATTCCAGGTATGTTAAAGTATTACATGTAAAGGTTTAGTTAGCAAATTTTCATATCTACTTTGTTTTGACTAAAATTTGACTATCATGTGCTAAGCTGAGGCTGGAGAGCAGCAGAGTATAATATGGGGTCAAAGGAACATGTGTGTGTCCCCTCGAACCAACATCATGTGTGTAATATGTGTGTGTCCCCTCGAACCAACATCATGTGTGTAATATGTGTGTCCCCTCGAACCAACATCATGTGTATAATATGTGTGTCCCCTCGAACCAACATCATGTGTGTAATATGTGTGTGTCCCCTCGAACCAACATCATGTGTGTAATATGT
>JAODLD010000101.1:26623414-26643090 GCA_026781065.1 Mormyrops boulengeri | reverse complement strand
GCCACTACAATATTTTACATGTGCTAAAAATGAAATAAATAAATAAAATAAAAAGAAATCGATCAACATGAGGGGCCCATACAGAGTTTATAGACCCTCATGGTAAAGCAAGCATGTTTGGCACAGCGGTGCATTCAGATCATGATTCTGCTTGTTAAAGCTGCCGGACAGGACAAAGGGAAAAAAAATTAAAAAATTATACAAATGACAAAAAAATTATATTTGCTCCTCGATCCAATGTTACATAGAGTGTTCACAGAGGCCAGACCAAAAGTCCATTCATAAGCGATGTTTGACATATCTACACATTTCTTCCACACAGACATTTCCTTTTTCTTGAGTGTCATAATTTTGTGACTGCCTTGTTTGGTTCTGTTCTTGCTATTTTGCCATTAATTGCTATTGTGTCCCCACAAGGGAACAAGTTAAAGGTTTTTAACACATTGTAGGATGGACGTTGAGTCCCCACATTGTAATAATTACAAAACCACACAGACACACTCACATTAACACAGTTCAAGTATCTTCCATGTAATCAAATCATTCTCCATAAGTTCAAAGTCGTTTTTATTTGCATGTACTGATTTTATTATTTTTGCTTGAAGAGAGTGCTTGCATTGTGCAAAACAGGATTACTCCATGGAAACAGGCAAAGGATCCTATAGCCTAGGCCATTATCATCGTATACCTGTAATAATGCTGCATGGCCTTGATGTTCTACCAGATAAGAGTCCTCAGTCTCAGTTGCATGTTACTCATTTCATAGTCTCCCTATTTACTGCCTCCTGATTACCTGTAAAGTTCAAGGCCTTGGTTCTGATTTCGGAAGGAAGAAAAGCGTGTGTATTTGATTCTCTGCTCCCGTAACCAGCACAGCTCAGGAGTCCAGCAAACACCAGATTAGCTTTTGCTTGCTGGTTTCCTTATCACTCTTTGCTTAACTCTCATTTTTTGTCACGCAGAAGTCAAAGGCGACAATGTAATTATGATAATTTCTTCGGATAAAACGTTTATGATGATGAATATGCAAAAAATTATGCAAAAATATGGCTTTAAAACCATTTTACATATTTTATTGCGTACACTTCAAATTCCAAAATTATTTTTGAAGCTAAAGATGTGCATGAGTTCTTTGCTATATATATTTCTATGTATATATTTCTTTATAAATGTACATTTATTTATAAGATACTTTTGCACAATATAGAACAAGCTACCTGCGTGTAATGACAGCCATGTAGTGTGTGCCAGTAACCTTGTATGCTCTATGACCTAGAGGTCTACATTCCTACAGGACTCCCATGAGACCCGAAGCATTAGAGTGTGGTGCTGGACATATTTTCATTTTTGAATGCAGGAGCAAGCAGGAAATGACTGAAATGTCTGCGGGAGTGGGAGAATAGGAATCGCAGGATCCCACAAAAAGAATGAAAATAAGTATTGCTTAAATGTTTATTGTGTTTTATCAAACTGCTATTCATGTCCGTCAGTGAACAGAATTTCACAGAGTCAAAGATAAAAAGACTACTATGCCTAATTTGGTTTTGAGTGGTAACTTTCACAAAGACACTAGCATTTTGTCCCTTGGTACTTTCGTGTGTGCCCAGCTAACGATGGCAGCATTATGGAACCTAGCTATGCTGAAGGAAGAGGCGATCCACACTGCACTCCAACAAACAAGGGACTTTATTTTTACTCAAGAAACTAGGAACAAAAAGAACCACAAGGGGTCAAAAACAAAGCAGGTAAACGACAAAACTAAGGCAACAACACTTGCAAGGGCTGGGAACAACAAGACACAGGTACGGTAAGGGTCATAATCACGGAGGACTCAAACATTAGAAAGGGGTGACCAGCGACACCTGCTGGCCAGGCAGGGACTGACCTTGACAGGCTGAACCAGCACGAAAATCTTACACCTGAAGATATAAGTGCCTGCATAAGGAAAGGTGAATTTAAAGCTGTCTAACTAAATAGAGGATATCAGCTATTTGTCTTTTTCAATTGTAAGCAACCACAGTGGGAACCATTTGCCTTTTGCCCATTGTGACAAAGGCAACAAAGTGCTATCATACACTGGACACAAGTCTGGCACTTTAGGGCTAAAACACCATGTGTGTTCAGTTTTGTGACATTCACTGCAAGTGCAAGCAGATCAAAAGTGACAACTGCACTAAAAAAAAAACAACACAAAAATGCATGGCTTTTGTTTGTGCAGATGGAATATGCCCATGTGTTTGACTAGCCTACCATTATGTGAAAAACATAGCCTGCTTTAAACTGTTAAAACTTGAATGGAGCCTATTTGTCGAGGCTACAGGTTTGTCTTCATTCTTAATTTGAAATTAAGCATTGTCAAATAAAATGTATTTTTCCTGTTTTGGGCGTGAGTGTACAAAATATGACAAGCTTCAGTGGGAGCTGCACAAGACCTTTAAGATGCAGACGGGAGCAGGAATAATGTGACAAGCCTCTACAGGAGTGGGTGGGGAGGCCAATTCATACTTTAGTCTTATATGTGTGCCTCTGGGGTGCAGATGGTGGTGGTCGGTGCAGGCATTCAGCAGTGATACTCCACCAGACCAGGAGACATATTGCGACAAACACGAATACCTGCAGTGTAGTGAAACGGGTAAACAGTTTAACGTTTTTTTATCTAGGTTTGGCCAGTATTATGGTAATAAGGCATATCACGGTATTGTGACGTACTTATGGCAAAATGGAGAATTTCCCCACAAGGGATTATTAAAGTGTCATTATATTATAAAAGTAGCTATATTATAAAAACTCTGTGAATTGTATTGCTAATACTTAAAAACATTGGAATAGTGTTTCCCCTTTTAGTGTTGTCTATGTCTAGACAGTATATAAAAATTAGATATGCGGGTACCTGCCGATACTTTTTAGAGCTTGTTGAATGCAAATGAATAAAGCTTCATTTGTACTGGTGATAATAAAGAAAAGAGAAGTTCAGTCCTGATGAATGACCCCCGTTATAAAATATTGATAAGAAACTTCAAGTTGGCATGAGGAATAGGGCACAGAAACTTGACGTGTGACTGTGGAGTAGCAGGTTAAAGTACCCAGGAAGGGCATGAGGGGCAAGTTGCTCTTCAGTAAAAGATTCAGTATTATAAGTGAGCAGCTGTACATATGTATTGTAGCGCCGGCGAAGTGGGATGCTGGAAGCAAGGCTTGCCGGATGATGGAGAAAAGCACCTGCTCCAGAAGCACTAGTGGGAAGCCTAGCAGGCCTTAAGGGGGTAGTGAAGCAGCGAAGCAGAGGAGGAGTCAGTTCCAGGGAGAAGATGGCCAGAACAGAGAAGTTTGTCTGCTGGGGCTGTGGTAAGAGGGGGCACCGGCTGCGCTCTTGCCTGGAAGGCTGCCCCAAACTAACCGGCAGATGACCTGAGGGCGCCGCAGTAAAGGAGGCGCCATCCTGCTCTGCAGAAGTGCACCAGACCCATACAGCATGCCCTGAAGCTACTCCTGCCACCCCGTCGCACGCTCTTCAGAGATGACATCGCCGACCGAGGAAGGCGGGCAGCACAGTGGACTCCGTCAGCTGTGAGGAACCAGGGTGCGACCAGGGTGTGTGGAATTTTGTTGCACGCCATGATCTGTTTTGCTTTATACTTGTATTTTTTTTGTGTGTGAAGTTCCCTGTTATGGTTTTCATGGGGTACAGAATAGAACAGAAGGGCCAAGTTTGTCGTTGTCCTGCAGTCACTTTGTAGAACAAGAAGCACTAAGTCACTTATAACAAGCATATTCGGCAACCGTGTCCATCTTGTGCTACCACTAGGGTATGCAGTAGCGGGGGCGCCACTGGATTTGGGTATGGATCATAGGGACGTGTTCCTACCAATATTGTGGGAGTACCATGTGTGTTTAGGGGGGTGGAGGGTTTGGGGCAGAATTGGTCCCTACCAATGCTGAAACCAAACCAATGTCCTTGATCTACAGATCCTCAAGCAGAGCACAGGGGCCATTTCGATTATTAAAATTACACAAGTTAAATGCATTACTTAATTGGTTCAATTCAATATCCCAGTTTGGCTTCTTAAGTGAGCTGCCAGATGAATGATCAGATGAATATAGAACTTAATTAACATAAGAATCACCTTGAAATGAATTTCTAGAAGGAGCCCGTGGATATTTACCTACTACAAATGAATTGCTCCATGTGAAATATTAATATGTTAGTGTGAAATGTAAAGGCTGTAATTACTGAATGGGTAATTCATCATTTTTCAATACTTACCCCACAGCCTACAAATTCATAACAAAAATGTCAGTTTTATAAAAGCAAATACTAGCAAGTAACAAAAAAAAAACTTTTTCTTATTAGAACATGTTTAGTGTTGGAAATCCATAATCATTTAATAAATGTTTTTTTTTAAGTAGATTCGTGCCTGGATAGTGATGGCGATTAATTTGATAGTGTATGCATGTTTTCACTTGGAATTGGAGCATTTTACATTAGACACCCTCATATTAGGGGACGATTGACTTAAGTGGCTGATCACTGACTAGAAAGCAATTACCAGCTTGACCCCATGGTCATATTAAATGTTGTGGGCTTCCGAAGGAGTGAATGCAATGACAGTTATTAAATAAATCACTTACTGATGTACTAAATAAATGCACTAGAAATGTATTTTGAAGCAACAGTGATCCTATATTTTTTACATTATTTGTTATTACTAGAGCCCTGAATTTGAATAATGGCCTTTAGATTTTTCAGCAACCTCAAAGCTGGACAACTATCTGAACTGAATGAAATGCCCCACTGATGCTCAGAGCTATGGTCACTGTCACAAACTCAAGCACAGGAGGGTTTGGAGGGACCATGAAGAAAGACATGAAGCGTGACCTGAAAGTTCTTCTGGTAAATTCTGCTTTTGCTAAGGAGGGGACAGGATAGTGAAGAGTTGACGTCTATTGGCTAGAGCAACTGAAACTGGGGTGATTGATGAGTTTCCATTGGAGATGCTAGAGTTGCTGAACAAAGTATCAAAATGTTGAATCCAGGTAATGATGCTTTGGTTCCCCTGGGAACAACAATGATTGCTTCCTGGTTGTAGAACCGTGAATCAGATTTTGTTCCTTCGGACACCTATGTGATGGTGCATGGGAGTACACTTTCCAGAGTTACAGGTGTGGACCTGGAGAAGGTGTATGACTGAGACCTTCATGTGCTTCATGTTCTCCAGTTACTTTATGAGTACAGAGACAGCTACAGTATGTCAAAATCAGAGTGGATTCCTATCAAGCTGAAAATAGACTGCTGTTCGTATTTATGTCTCTCATTTATGTTGCTGACTTTCATTCTGCCCAAACCTCTACGCAACCTTTAACATCTGGGTGGACTAATCCAGTGTTTCCTAATCCAGTCTTCGGGGACCCCCAGACAGCCCATGTACTGGGAGCTGGGAGGGAGCAAAAATTTGGACTGTCTGGCAGGGACCATAGAGGGAGCAAAAACGTGGACCGACTGTGGGTTGCCAAGGACTGGATCGGGAAACACTGGACTAATCTATAAGTTCCCAGGAACAATCTCAACAGGCTGTGAGAAAGCTTTTAAACTTTTAAAGGGTTTAAGGGTAGTTTTCACATTACAAGTTTTTGATTTGTTTTACTTTCTGGGCCAGTTCACAAGCCTTATTAATAAAAATTGATGTTGACCCAAACAAATGAAATAGAAATTTAATATCTGGTTTTGAACTTGAGGTGAGTCCAGACCTCTCAGACAGAAGAGGAAAAACTGCCATGAAATACATTTCCAGGATCCATGTGCATATTGCGAGACCTGACAGCTGTCAGCATTCAAAATGTGCCACTTAATAATCTTTGCTAAAAAAAAGGCACATGCAACCAGTACAGGTTGAGGATCCCTGCCCTGAAGGAAAATCAATACTAACATTATATGAGATATTTTAACTGCAATGCACCAGACCCACACTATTTGCTTCTCAGTGCCGAGTTTCAGCAGAGCAAACAATACAATAACATTTTAGTGTCAATAAATTTCAGCCACTATCAATTAACAGAAAATGCTGTGATATTCTTCTGCCTAAATTTCCATCACATCTACCTTATTTAGCCAAAATGCTGTATTTACAGGACACCCCACCTATTAATTACTGTAGAGTAATAAGCAAAAACATGTAGAGGAAGGAGCATTCTTTTGAACTAAAGAGAAGTATTCATTTCTATGGCTTATACTGATACAGGTATATAAGTTTGTCTAGAACAATGAGAAATGTTCGTGTGACGTCCATCAATTCTTCTGTAATTATTTATTCAATGAGAGGTGAAACAGAGCCCAGTGCCTGTTTCAGGAAGCAATGGTAGTTTTAGACCCACATTTCTGAATACTGGAAGTTCCAAGACTTGGATGTGACTGCAGGAAACCCAGAGGAACACGAGGAGAACATGCAAAATCCACACAGCAGGAATCTTATCCTCAGTGCTGCATGTGAGAATCTACAGTTCTGTCCACTGAACAGGAGTACCAACCACTGTGAGTGAATATTGAAACTTAAGAAGACCAGAAACAGCACAAGTCAGCGTAAGGTATTTCTTATTTTACCTAAGGTAAATAAAATAATGTGACACAGCCCCTGCCTGGAATTTTAATTACAGGGACTCACACACAAAAATATTCATTTTGACATTCTTGGAAACACTGCAGATGAACACAATATAATTCATTTAAAAAATGTCAAGAAGGCAATGTCAAGAACACAAGTAACCTAGAGAGGAAAATAACAAAAAAATAATAGAGGGAAAATGAAGCTCAGTAATATTTTGTTAAAGAACCACAAAGTGAAAAACATTAGTTCTCTTTCCTTGCTATTATATACTTATGAAAGATGTACACAATTCCATATACACAATATATTAGATTTCAGTTTCTTCAGCAGAAGGCTTAAGTCCAGTTTTCCTCACGCCAGAGAAGTGTTGTCTAAGACGTCTACCGCCTCTAGCAGTACAAACCGAAGTGATATTAGGCTTTACACTCGTGAGTGTATTATACTGTGTAAAAACGTGGTACTGGGCGCTCCGGTGCTGCTGACGCAGCTTGGCAGCTGGGAGGGATCTCATCAGCTTCAGCACCGAGATCTGGACAGCGGCGGTGCGCACACGAACCGGACACTTCCCATGCCCATGCGTGGGGTTTAATTCTGTCAGCCCTGGACCTGGAAACATCTGGAGTTGGAGGAAGATCACCAGACAGACCAACAAACAGCAACTAGCTGTTCAGGAGTTGGGGGACGGAAACTGAATTCTGTCACGATGGAGAATTATTCCGGCAATGGTGAAACTGGTAAAGCTAGGGATGTAGTGAAATTGAGAAGGGAGGATATACAAGAGTCACAGCCTGAAATAAAAAGAGTCAGATTCGGTGACAACGATGAAGAAATCGGTGCCCACGAAAAGGAGATCCCATGTGAGGAGATACACGAGGGTCACACACAAGGAGACACCAGGATTTTGCCCGCTGGAGGAGACTCCGCTGCTGTGAGTAACTCAATCATCCATTTACCTATATGGCGATGAAATTATTAATTTTTTGTTGTGTTTGACATGATTGAAGGTACTACTTCCATACTACGTGAAATGCGGAAGCCACCGTTTTAATGATGCAGTCGTGTGTGTAAATATCATTTACTTTTTCCTGTGGCAGGTGGGAAAATGAAGGAAGCGGTTTCGGGACATTGGTTTCCACTATAATGTTACTGAACTATTTAAAGGATTATAAAGCTAGACGATTAATGCATCGCGTAGTTTTTATGTTGCACCTTTAGCAGTTAGGTTGTTCTCTCCAAAGTATCAAATCATGTCTCTTCACGTTGTTGGAAACAGATTGATGGAAACCGGTTTGGTTTCACATTGTGACAGTACTGAAACAGGATTTAATTATACCATCGGCATGCTGTCACATAGGCTACATATAATTAAAGTTATTTTGTACTATAATCAAATCTACTACAATGATTTACTGTAATTGATAGTCTGATTAAAACTAGCTACTAAAATTAAATCAGTATAATAATTAAAATATTTATTTATCTATGCATACCCTGGAGTTTTTTGCAACTTTGAGCTTTGAGGACATAAACTTTCAAAATTATATAAATTTGCTTGCTTGTATTGTGATATTACTCATTTTAAAATACCATCAAATATGTTATGGTTTTTATTAGACTGTTAAAAGTTTTTTTATTTCTATATCAAGTTTTGTCAATTGATTTTTTTTTGGTGTTACAGTATTTACAAGAATATTTCACTTCAACTGATCTTGAATATTATAATGTGTTGGCTTTGCAATCTTATACAATGTGGCTTAAAATATTCTTAAGAAATACATACATAAAAGTATCAAGTTATTGTCAAATTACTGGGAATATGTCAGTAAGTCAACTGAGTATAAATATAAACAAATGAATTAAGGTGGTTAACCTTCCAGCGTATTGCATGTTGTCACCAATTCCCACGTGGTTGATGTTAAAGCCTATCATTTTGGCAGTTCACCTGGTCATATATTACAGATACAAAATGGGCCAGGTGGCAACCTAAGACATCCAAGGCTTCCCCTCAGATGCTAAGCAGTGGCCCTGTCTGCTGATAGAGTTGGCAGCTACCAGTCAGGGGATGGTGCACACTGGGCCTGATTGGTTCACACAGGCCAAGTTAGCAGGGAACAGCTGCGAGTCAAGCTGTGCGGCTGATGGAGGACACGTCCCAGGCCAGACACTTTGAAAGTCCTGCTGTTATACTGTAGAAGTTCCTTAGCTTCATATTATCGCACCTAAAATAACCGTGTGTTTAATTTCGTCGTTTGATCCTCTTTCTCGAAATACCCAGTGTTTGATGTCCCTCTTTTCCATCAATGGTGTTTCTGGCTGGCTTATACTAATCAAAGAAGAAAAAAACTAAAAAATAAATTATTAGGTGTAATTTTGTGTAGGTGTAGGATAACGTTAAAGAATTGGGTGATAATAAAGACCCTGTGAAAAGGACAAATTTTACAACTAATTTAATATGTATGAAATAATTTTTCTTCCTACTTTCAGCAGTTTTAGGGCACATTAAGCCTCCACGTGCACAATCTATTTTAGAAAAAGTAGCTACCGCTGAAGACGATGTTTCTCGTGATTAACACTGTTCATCTATTGACAGAGGGAACAGATGTCTTTCATTTAAGAATCTGGTTTCCAATTTTCTCTCATATTCATGCTTTTGAATATGATGAATTTTTAATAAGGCGACCTTTCAAAACATTATAAATGAGAAGACTTCTTGCCACACCAAAAAAGTTCAAGTCATTGGAGAAAAATCACTCCTAATGGTTGGGGGAGCGTCTTTTAGGAGACCTATTAACTTCCTTTTCATCTTCATCGTTCATGTAAAGTACTTCTGTAGAGGTGATGGAATGGGCTTTGCTGTCTGCAGGCTAGGACCTAATTATAAATGATGTTGATCATCCATTTCAAGTCGCGGTGAGAGATTCTGTTCACACATCTCTCTGCGTGCATATGACAATTTCAATGAATGACAGCAAAGTGTAGCGGTAAATTACTATTGAGAAAATGTGTAATTTGATTAAAAGAATAGTAACATCTAAGAAGAGGGTGACTTCTAAATAAAAGTGAAAATGCCATTTAAAGCACATAACCTCTGATTGGATGATTGTAATTTTAAGTGATGGGGTTACATTGCACACATTCAGTGATAACACTGCCGTACAGCAGTTCATTTTGGAGAAGTTCTGTCCATGTTTTTGTCAGGAGTTGAAATTGACTTTATGGCACCTAATCCTAACAGTCATTAATATATTAATTATTATATGTATATGGCGTTATTGCATTCAATTTTGACATTTGACATTCAGAAGAAACATACTTTAATCCAACATAGATTAAATTCAAGAGAAGTCAAATATCTTTTTTCCATTTATTATGTGTTTATTTTATTAGAGAATATATCAGAAATGTATCAGAAATTAAGCAAAATATAACTGTAGCATCTTATTTTACTCTTACCTAAAAATAACGATTTTTTTGTTAATTATGATGAATGACGATTTCTGCAACCGCAATGGATCGACAGTATGCTCAAAAACCAGTGGAAACTCTCTTATCCAGTTTAGCAGTAATGAGTAATGGATCATTATGGAATGATAAATCCATTATTATAATGTTAATGTTTTTGTGTTTCCTCAATTAATTGGATAGGATTCAGTTTCGGAAACATCCTTTCTTTACATTGCCCTTTACATTGTGTGTCTTTGGCACCATTGCCCAGCACTGTGCGTGTTTGTGTGCGTATGTGTGTTTGGCACAGAAAGGCCAGAGATGGGGGTCATTAACCTTTGACAGGTGTCGTTCCTATGTTTTGATGGAATTAGAAAGCTTTCCCCCATTTCGGTTCTCTTGATAAACTGGTATTTTAGAAAAAACTCATATTTTAAAGAAAACTGCAGCGAATTAATTAAAGTTGTTTTTTTTTTTTTACAAATCTCATTTTTCAAATGTAAATGAAGTCGTACCTGTAGCAGAAGTGGCAAACTACTATGCTTCTTGGATCTTCAATTAGCTTTTTTGTTTGCTCGCAGACATGAATTTTTCCAAGTGATTTCCCAAGATACAGTATTCCCACTTTCTCAGAATTCTGGGAGCTCCTTGTACTCAATTTCTTTCTGCCTACTTTTCAAAAGAACAAGCCTATGATGATATTAAATTCTCCAGGACATCATGGCACAGCCAAGCCGACCGAGACTGTTGTACAGTAACTAATAAGTGATGAGGTGATCTTTAAAGTATGAGTAATTTATGATGTCCAATTCCAGTCCTATTGAGCATGTTTAATTTACAGGCTTGACAATGTATTTCAGCAGATGTTCTTGTTTAAATGCTGAAGTGCATTTTTGGTAACATTTTGAGTATTAGCAAATATTAACTTTAAACTTTAGCTGAAATTTATACGTATATAATTTAAATTAAAGATCAATTATTCACAGCTATGTTATTTAATAAAAATGTACTGCAGAAAAAAACACCGCTTCTCCCTGTCATTACGTGCAGAGGTTAACCAGCTTGTGTTTTTTACTGCCAAAATTCGAATTTGTCTCAGATGCCAGACTGGTTACATTGTGAAGATGTCTCCATTCTCACAGCTTTTCCATCTGTCATGAGAAACTGCATGACACATTTTTCAAAAAATACAATTGATTTGAAGGGTTGAGAATCATCGCTCACATTTCTGTTAAAGAAGGCTGATGCCATTAAATTATGCATTGCTTGAAAGAAAAGGATGAGAGTGGAATTAATATCTTATAAATCCAGCTGAACCTCTTCATTAAAAACAAACTAGACAAAAGGGGCAATTTTATCAAGGATTTCTCATTAAAGAGGTTCATTAAAGAGGCTGCAAATCACTATAAGAGTTCATGGGGCTTTCAGAACCCAAATATCCTCTTTGTCTGAAAACATTCAAATGTAAATTATTCCATATATGCAGTCTGATATGTATCCCTCCATTTACAATATGTGTAGAAGTGAATTGTGTAGTGAACAGTTTTCTTTAAAATAATCTCTCAAAATTTAACCTAAAAAAGGTTTACGCACGTGTATGGGTATATGGAGGTTAGATTTGCATATTCTTGTGTCTATTCGGTGGAAAAAAATATCAGAATAATGTATGAAAAACTATCAAGTTAAACTTAGAGATATGTCACTTATTTACCTACAGTTCTAATTATTTGTTGTTATAGAAACGCTTCCTAATTCAACACACGACTCTCACATTTTGTTTGTTTATATCTGAAGCAGTTGTGTAAATGGTTCCACTAAACCCTAAGATGACTGTGGTGATGATCCTTTCCCTGATTCACCTTGGTTAAAACAGCTCCATGGGTATAGATCAAAGACAACACACACACACACACGTAGGTTCTGAGAGCCAGAAATCTCTGGATGATAATCCTGCTACATGTGTGAAAATAATGGTGTTTCTCAGTTATTCAAGCAGTAGAAATTTCTCCACTTTGCTGGTAATGAACTAATTAAAAACTAATTCATTAATTAAAAACTTCTTCATTCGAAACTGTTTTGTACATACCCATAATTTGCAATATTCTGCTTTTATTGTATAGTTCACGTTTTTGTGTCCTATCATGAGGCCCGGCACATGCACAAAAAAAGGCTGTAATTATCTTAAGATAATTCGGTACACACATTAAAATATTACTGGAATTTGGTATTCAAAAAAATTGCAGCTAAATTTTCACTAAGGTGAAAGCGATGTTAGATAACTCCACCTCTATGTCATGTGAGGAACCCATTCCGTTAAATCTGTATGATGGGTGTAGGATTGCACTGCTCTGCAGTTTTGTTGTCAAGGGCAATAATTTGGGATTTGTTTCAGTAAGGCATAAAGCTATTTTAGGACGTGGCTGCTTTCCCCCATTAAGCCTCATTTGACCCTTTGAATCTGATATTTTCTTTCAAGAGCTTTATTTTTATTTTAGCTGTTGTGTTTTATCAGTCTTGTAAGTCAGTCTTACTATCCCAAGGCTACAGTGCAAATGCAGTACAAATGCAAACAATTTTTGAAAAGAAAGAAATATATATACATTCTTACATTTGGCACAATAGTATTTCATATACTTGAATTGACTGCATGAGACTTTGTATATTGAAATTATAAGCACACATTTCTCATTCCATTATCACTGTTGTTCCCCAATGAGAGCTTGATGTCATCCAGGATTTGACTTTGCCCCGTTCCTGGAAGATGAATGGAGCAGGCCGGAGGTTAAAGCAGCCATGAGGGCACCCTGAGTTGAGGTTTCCCATCTGGATGTGGCAGAGGGCAGGAAGCTTTTTGAAGGTTAATTGAATGCTTAACGCTTTTATTTGCTCCATAAGTCTACAAGGCCAAATCAAATAGCTCTGGTTTTCTACGGCTATTCAGGGAAATCCGCTATCCAACAAAGCTGCAGAAACATACAGAAACTCCAAGGTTTATGTGACGAAGATTGATAGCTTTTACTTTGCCATCTCCTTTCTGTCTTTCTGTCAAGTAATGAATAGCATCATCTATGGATTTGCTGCATTTTATGAACTTACCACTCAAATTTCATAGCAGAAAATAACAATGGTTAAGTGGTTATTATTTTTACAATCACAGACATGCACGTGGTAGAAGAATGGCTTGCTGTAATGTCATACCTGATTTAAATTTGCCGTTGATTCTCATGTTCTTTTCTTGTGGAGAGATGAGGTTCTAGATTTAAACATTCACAAGTGGCTTCAAAAGCCATGCACTTCTTTCAGTGCCCATAAATAGACTCTGTTCATCTGAAACCCTCTGCATGTTCTGCCTGGAGGACAAAGGACTCAGAGAATCAGTTCCCCAGTGATGCTGTCCTGGATTGTTAGCTCAGACACTTGGCACTGGCGCGGAGATGCCAAGGTTACAACTGACATGTTGATGTCTGGTAACTTATGTCTATTTTAACGTCTGTTTTATATATTAAATGGTCAAATGCTGTGAAAAAAGCATCACCTCTAAAATTTGGAGTTCAAAGTATAAAAATATTTTCAGAAATAATAAGTAAAATTTCTTTCTGTAATCTTGTGTTGTGAACTGTGCCCAGTCTATTTTGAAAAAGCAAAATAAGAACAAGAACAGAAACATATTTCATGAGGATTCTGATACATTATACATTCTGATGGTCTTCTGATTGATCAGTCACAGATTTGTTTTTTTCCAAACCATAAAGTATAGTGATCCATCCATCCATCCATCCATCCATTCTCTAATCTCTTATCCTGGTCTTGCTAGTAGTTGGGGGACGGGGGGTCCTGTAGCCTATTCCAGGCTGGGGTGTAACTTGGATGGGAGTCAGTAATTTAAATTAGAATGGTAAAACCATTAAAAACCACAACCACTGACAAAAACAGACAATAGGCCTACACGTAGGACGGTTGAGTTGTTCCTCAACTTCCTCCATATCTTGGGGAAGATAAGAAAGGCTAATACTGTTGCTGAATGGGTCAAAGAAGCCTCATACTGTCTAGAATATGCTGTGAATGAAAACCATCGCTCACAGATACAACATTGTATTACCTTACCTGCAATCTTGCTGATCTAGGAAGTATCCCCATGTGATACATTTGAAAGTTAAGAAATAATCAAATAAGATCGATAACGGTTGAAGGAAAGCACTGCTTCATCAATATTGTGTTCTGGGATGGCAGGGGATACAGGCTTCTCATATGAAAAAATGAAGGAAGTTGTCTGTGTCTGCTGGGATACCAAATAGCCTCAAGAAAAGGGGGAATATGTGGGAAAGCTTCCCTATCAAATTTAGCTATATTCTAATGTTTCAAACTTCCTGTTACAATGAGAGTCCAAGCACACGGAGTCCTGAACTAAACAGTGGAAACATTAATACTCTACATTGCTCGTCTAATTTGGAAAATCAAATGGTTTTATTTGACAGCAGTTAAGATTCTAAACGAGAAAACCTGTAAATTAGCACCAGAGATGAACAATGCTGACGATGTGAAGGAACAAACGTGGTTCACCGACGGATTTGAGCAGTGGTTAATACAGTAATGTGAATGGCGTGATTCATACGCAGAGAAAATCAAGATTAAGTGTAAAAGTGCATCTAAGGTGTTTTCTGTGTGTACTCTGCTGACTAAGACAGTGTTTTCTTTGCCACAGTATAGCATGACAGGTTCGCTGTATTTGGGGACATACAGTATATTCCACACAGTGGGATATAGAAGCGTAATGAGCGACTGCGCAAAGGCAATTCAGGAAGAGAAACAGAGGAGTGTTTTTTTTTAATCAATTCAGCTGTGAAACACGGTGGTTTATTAGTGGAAACGCTTTTGAATTAATAGGTGAAAGAATACAAAAATGTATATATAATTGGCACAGAAGATGGACTGTGGATTTGGACCTCAGGCATTACTACTGTGAAGTGTGAATATGAACCAATTCTCAAGTTAAAGACGCGGCCAAATTTTAGAACACAACCCAAAAAATTCCCCTTAATCATTGCGGCTTTGCTCATATCGTATATGTAACGGAATATGGCATGCTAAAACATGCCAAGGCCTTTGTGCTGTGAGAATGGCGATCAGCAGGTCCATGACTAATGCGTTCATTAATTCCATGACATCATTTAATTAACCTGTTACGAAGGAATAACATTAATTAATATTAACATCTTTTTCTTTTACTTTCTGTCAAAAGAAGACAGAAGCACTAACTGCACTTAAATGGTCAATAAAAAAAACATTAAATATGTTTCTCATTATTTTATTAGTACCTCAAAGAAAAATATCACATTCTATACGTCAAAATATCAGCACTGCATGTAATGATTCCCTTTGTCCTGATAAAATGTCGGGTCAAGTGGTAGCTATTCACAGCATTTCACATCCACTAACTGTTATATTTCATTATTTTTAAATGGCATGAACCTTGTTTGATTTTCTTTAACATAAAAAGATAAGAGATAAATTGAGTTAGGTGATTCATCTTCAGATCCATCTGGGCCCTGTAAATAGGCACACCGCGCAAGCATTCTGATGAACTATTATTTAAAATGATACATTTTTCTACATATATCTAGAATTCTATGCACAGCATAGGATTACTCCAAGGCACTGCTTATATTTAATTTCATCTCCAGTACACCTGACTCAGCTATAGTGTTTTACTGTATGTTGTAATATTTTCCCTCTTCCCGATTCACTGTATTTTTTCTTATTTATAACACTTAATTGTTGAATAATACAAAGGACGACCCGAGTAAACTGTTTTTTAAAACCCATTTTTAGCGAAAAAACAATGATTAAAGCAGAGTTACATCTGTTTTCTTTTTAACATTGAAAAACAGAACCCTCCCTCCCAGACCGAAAAGAAAAAAGGTAAAACTGATATTAATACTACTACCATTACTGATAATAATACAAATAAATCTTAAAAAATCTATATATATATATATATTCTACTGAGGGCAGCCTGACTTAAGATCTTGAGCATGAAACACCATGTGCATTTACTTTACCTTGTTATACTTTATTGATTTATATAGCACAGGGTGTGGAGAATGAGGGTGACTATTAAACACTCTGTTGTTAAATATCACTTTGTCATGGCAGTGTAATTATGGGTTTGATGATTAGCTACTTTGTATACTTCCATTGTGTAATAGAGTAAATGTATGTAATGGAAGAGCCAACCGAATGAGAGATCTGGGAATCAATCAGGACATTTCCTACATTCCTGGAGTGCATCATTTGGCTAGCTCCGATTGCCTAGGATTTCATATGATTCACCTTGCTTCAGTCCCCGTGGGGGTATACACAGTGTCCTCCATATTTCAACAACTGCCAAACCTTCGTGTGTGTTAACATAGCCCGTGACCCCCTCTGACAATGCTGGGCAGCAAAATAATGGAGCACATCATTGTCCTGCCCTGAATTCCCAACCTTGTCGTTGCACATAAAAAGTACTATAGCATGTATTTCTGCACTGACCTATGTTGCATGCCCTTTTCTAACTGCTGCAAAACTTAGGCAAAACTTCTACATTTCCATGGTTATATATAATTGGATGCAGTTACATCATGAACGGTATTTCCATCCATCCATCAATCCATCCATTTTATGTAACCGCTTGTTATATTCAGGGTCGCAGGGGGTCCGGGGCCTATCCTGGAGGCTACGGGCACAAGACAGGAAAGGTATTTCCATTTTTATATCGATTCCCTCTATAATTCTAATAATGTATTACTTCTAAAACCTTAGGGCGCAGATTTTAGTTCACTGAAACAGCTCATTGAGTTAAGGCATTGTTACAGATCATGCAGTGTTCCACAGACTGCATTGCAGCAGAATAAATTACATGAGTACCAAAATTGTGGAAAGATGTACACTTCAAAAATGATAACATGAATATTGGTGGTAATATTCATAAACAGCCATGGAATGTTACAAATATCGTGCACAGAACAATTAAATAAATAACTGGAGTGACAGTTGAATTAAGTTCTGCAATCTCTTAAAATTGAAATTGCCTCCACAATTTTGGCCACCAGTGTGGCTGTACTCTCTCAGCTGTGTCCTTCAGTCTCCCCCTGCATATGACTTCATCTTTCTTTGAGATGCCGATAAGCCATTACGAGACTTCTGCCACTCGACCATTTTGTTTAGCCCTCCTGAATGATACGCATTGAGATGTCAGTTAAGTATAGAGTAGACAGAGTTGTAAATGGAAGGTGTACATGCTGATTTTGCTCCATTCAAGAATTAGAGAATAATGCCACCCTACCTATATGATTTCTATTGCAAGTACATTTCATTGCCCCCTGATAAATGTATCAAAAGATGTCAGTGAATGGCATACCCAGTAAAGCAATGGCATACCCAGTACAGGAATGCCATACCCAGTACAACAATGGCATACCCAGTACAGGAATGGCATACCCAGTACAGCAATGGCATACCCAGTACAGGAATGGCATACCCAGTACAGCAATGGCATACCCAGTACAGGAATGGCATACTCGTGCAGCAATGGCCTATCCAGCACAGGCATGTATAGGAATGGCATACCCAGTACAGAAATGGCATACCCAGTACAGCAATGGCATACCCAGTAGATTCAACTTATAGACCTTACTTTGATGTTCAGGGAAACATTGTGCAGCTTCAGCAGTTCCTGGGCTTGAGGTACAGTACATACCATATACAATTACCTTTATTAATACTGTATTATTATTATTATTATTATTGTTGTTGTTGTTGATCTGGCATGCCTACAGATTTGACTTAAAGATAGACATAGAGAACTGATCTTGTTCATTTGAGACACTTTGAGCTAGAAAGATGTAACTTTTTAAGCAAGTTAGGAAAGCCACAACAGTGCTTCAAACAATGTCTCATTCCCTTAGGGTACTGCTGTTTCAAACCCTAAAACAGGATGTTATTCCATGAACAGGAAAACATCATCGACTCGCTCTGCTTGCTTGACAAATAAAAGCTGAGCTCTCAGTTCAGGATAGCCTGTTGGGATTTCATTCCAGTCCCTTTTCTGTGAAAGAGATCATCAGACCAAGTAACTTTGCTTTGTAATTATCCTCGCTGGAAGAGTTTTAAAGAAAAGCAAATACTCTAAAACTGATTTATGTGTATCTCCCAAATACAGCCAGTGCTGCCTACCATTCTGTCTTGTATTGTGACACAAACTGTAGACTGCCTTTCACTCTGTTTGTTAGCTTTTTTCAGTGTTTTCTCGCATATCTGTTATCTTAGTTCCCAAATGTTAAAAATGGCCAGCTCAGTTAACTTTTGGAGCATATGAATGTTATTCCAGGTGATGTATTATTTGTAGCATATTTGTAAAGTGATCTGCAATTTTCGATTCATATTATAGATGTGTTAAGCACTCGCACAGCCATAATATTTCTAACTGTGAATAGATTTGTCTGTTGGGGGACTGGAGGCTACACTGGGCAGCACTGGGCAGAAGGGAGGAATTGGGGTATACACTGGATGAGATACCAGTCCATCACGGGGCACACACATAGTTATACATTATTTGCAATTTAGAGGTGCTAGTTAATCTAAGTGCCTGCTTTGTAACTGCAGGAGAAAACATGAGACCAGAAGAACATGTACACCGCCACCTGGAGTATAAGTGGGTATTCAAACCTCAAACCCTATAAGAGGCAAGCAGCATTGCTACCCAGTGGGCTATGACACCACAGAATGGGCACTCAGAAGGCCATAAATGGTTAACTCAGTATCGCATTTCCATTTAAAAGAAAGAATGAAGCTAACTTAGAACCGCGGGCCTGCTCTGCTATCCGCCCCAGCCTATATGATATGCCAGAGTGTGGCCAGCAATGCTGAAAATTCGGCACATGCAGTGCTATTGCTTATTTGGTAGCTTTGAAAGTACTTTTAATTAACCAGATATAATAATATAGGAAAAGTTCAGAGGTGGCAATTTCAGGTCCAGAAAGTAAAAATCCAGACCAGGATTTTGTTTCAACCAACCAGTTGAGCGTAAAGAGTCACAGTCAAATAGGACTCAAGTGGTTGGTTGAAACAAAATCCTCATCTGGATTTTTACTTTCTGGACCTGAAACTGCCACCTCTGGAAAAGTGTACCACCACTCCACCTGCCTATTTCATTTCCTGAATGACACTCAGTGAGGAAGAAGTTAAACCCCTAGAAGTAATGGTCTGATTTGGATGTAATTTGGTACATGTGCTGACCAGTTATGGGAATGATTCGATTTGCAAGGAACTGGCACGTCTAGTCACCAGACACAGAGGATGCCTTGTAAAGTGCATTACAAGCACTTGACGGAGTTTGGTAGGGGTCGCATTGTGAGTTTGCATGAGGCTGGGTGATCATATCGTGCAACCTGGCATGTGGGGCATGCAGAAGTCACAGTTTCCTGATGTTGGACCTAATGTGCATGTAAAGGCACCCACACACGTTGTGAAGGTTCCTATGGGGGGTCATTAATGCCATTATTAAGATGCTCATTCGGAAGGAAGACATGCATGCTGAACATGCGTATGTGGCATGAAGACAAACACGCGAAAGGTACAAGATCGTATTCGGAA
>JAODLD010000101.1:26612779-26623314 GCA_026781065.1 Mormyrops boulengeri | reverse complement strand
GCATTTCGCGGAAAATGGCGGATGAACAGCATCAAAGGTAAAATTTTTAAGATTTTTAATTTTTTAAACGTAAATGATATTTATTTTAATTTACCACTGTTTAAACAACGTCTACACAAATAACATATTAAAACCGATGGTATACATTTCAGTTCAAATTGGTCAAAGGCTTAATCATTCACAAGACAGACCACACCAAGGGAGGATCGTCACATTGTGCGGCAAGCATTACAAATCCCCATGACATCTGCGCCTGTCATCCGGACACAGGTATTGGACTCTCTACGACCCCCCATGTCATCCTGCTCTGTGTCTTGACAACTATGGGTTCACCGTCCCATGCCTAGGCTGCCGTTAACACCAGCGCAGAGACGGTTGCGTTTGGAGTAGTGCCGTACTGTAACTAGGAGGCACGGACTGATGGCGTTATCATGGATGACCGCTGTGTGTGTATATGTCAATGATATCCTGCGTCCGCATTTCTTACCCCTCCTGGTACAGCACCCTGGTACAGTTTTTCAGCAAGACAACGCCTGTCCACACATGGCATGTGTGTCTATGGACTGCCTGTGTCATGTTGAGGTCCCCCCATGGCCAGCCAGGTCCACAATCTTTTCCCAATCGAACATGTGTGGGATCAGCTCGGACGCCAACTCAGACCCAGAGCCAGTCTGCAGGATCTGGAGGGTCAGTTACAACAGCTATGGGCCGACTTGCCGCAGGAGAGGATACAACGGTTGTACGACTCCCTTCCACACCGTATCGCCGCGTGTATCCAGGCCTGGGGGGCGCCATACCCTACTGACATGGGACCAGCAGTGTGCCCATACTGCCAGCTCTGTTGTCCGTTTGATCTGATATTATAATCATTGCGATTCAGTCACATGACCTTTCACCCCTTGCAGATTCATTTCCTTTTCTCCACTCTGTCTGGGTGCTTAACTTTTTTTGTCATCGAGTATTTCAAACCATTCTGTTCAAGGCATCTGGTTTCATTGTTGACAAACAGTGGTGACAGGCATGGATGTGTATTTAAAAGGTTGGCATCCAGACTTGGTGTAATACCTTTCAGGTCTTTGCCAGTGAAAAACAAAATCTATGATCCCTTGTTTTCTGCTGCAGTCTGTCATAAGCCATCAGTCCATGACTGTTTGTTGGTTTGCTTTTCCCCTATTCCAATATATCCATAATACCCACTTTTTTATTGGTATCTGTATTGGCATTTTGGGCAACTTGATGTAACCTGGGTTAATGGCTTCTCATTGGTTACAATAGGACAATACTTTTTCAATTATTAAAAAAGCAATCGATAATTGTGAAAACTAAATTTCACATTTCGTCATTGAATTACAAATTATTTGTGGTCAGCTATCAGGTGAAGATATTTCTTCCCACAAATGTCTGCTTTTTCAATGCATGAAATCAAATGTTTTTTTTAATAATTTGGCATTTCATTTTATATATCAATTTGTAAATGGAGGACTGTGCTTGGTTTGTTACCAGTGCATACGGTGGTGCATATATGTACCTGCTGATAGCAAAAGACCATGGGACAATATTATGCCTATAGTAAAAAAGGCTGATGTTCTCAGAGGGAGGAAGCATCGCCTCTAAAGCCTCTTTTGCAGACAACATAACAGAAGACACTACCCCTAGTGCTAGAACGCTCATTGAACCACAGTATAACAGAATAACATGAGACCATACTCAGAGAGCTAAAAAACACAAGTGCTCACAAAGGACAATAGCTGAGAGGCAGAGATGGAGTGTGGAAAAGGAACAGCAGGTGTCATTTAGATGAAATTGACCCTGAAATTGATTTTTTTTTTTTCTGTGATACACAGACGGTGGATTAATAATTCTATTTTTCTGCCGTGATTTACATGGTAATGGTGGTCCTATTAGAAGAAATTACAGTTGGAAATTATAATACTTTCAAAAAAAGAAATGTTTTTGCTGAAACAGAAAATGTTATTTGCAAGATTTGTTGGGTAAGATGATACTACACTGAAGAAAGATCATTCATGGTAATGTAAAGTCATTTTAAGGTATTATAAAAATGTTATTATAAATGCAATCTGCCTTTAAATAGCAAATTATGTCACATTTGATCCTGAAAAGTTATTATATTATTTAAATTTAAATACCACAGTACCGATTTCTCACTGTTATGTCTTCAAACCTTGGTGTCCCACCTGTCTGAAATTATCTAGCCATCTATCTTTCATGACTGTGTAAGCAGTAGAGGATCACAGTAAAAATTCATTTGATAACTAATTATCTTAATAAAGGTATCTAAATTATTTATATATGTATCTAAGAATGATAATGTGGGTTGCTATAACCACCCTGTATAAATATGAAATGTATTATTTTTTATTCAGTTTAATTCTCTCATCCAGCACTGTACAACAATCTTTGCATTTAAGAATATACCGGTTCACTGATATCTTGCATATGTGGCAGTTCATGCTGCTCTTCACTATATATACAGGATTAGGCTGGCAATGCCAAATCCTCAACTGTCATTTTCTTGCTAATGTTAAGATGTTTAACATGGCCTCAAGACGCCATCTAGTGACTATTTAGAGAATATGAGCACATTCTTACGTCATTTTGGAACTTGTCCATTAAACAAGCTTTTTTGTTTATTGAAAAGCAACAGGCATAATAATAATAATGACAAGAACTATAACAATTATAAAACCAACATTATTATTATTATTATTATTGGTGGTAGTAGTAGTAGTAGTAGTAGTAGTAGTGGCGGTAGTAGTAGTATTATATTAAATGTCATATATTAGAACCTGATGTAATACCACAAAAACTGAGGATATTAAGTAAGCGTTGTCGTTGTTGCCGTAGGCAAAAATCTGTTTTGCTATTATGAACCAGAGAATAAGCTAAAGTCAAAACGAGGGCCAACAAACAAATTCAAAACAGAAACCCAAACTGAAGAACCAGAATCAGAATCCCAGCCCAAGAGAGCACAGCACCAGGACTGAAAGGCTGAGCATTGAGGCATTAACCAGAAGGAGCTTAAATGCATCTAGTGCAGGTGTGGGTGATTATCCATTGAGATGGGCATGGCTAGTAAGTAGTGGATTGTGTTCTGGGCTGGATGCGACAAAGATGAACAAAAACCAAAGTTTGTGTGACCTGAATGAAAATATATTTGTTAATATAAAACATAATTAGCCTATTATGCAGACCTGTAGCTAGAGATAAATTTTGTGGGGGGGTCCGGCAACCTTAACATTAGGTTCCTTTTCGGTAGATTTTGCCGACCAGGGGGCGGGGGCCTCGGTAGATCAGGGGGTGGGGCTCCCCTCTATAGATTTTGCCAACCGGGA
This sequence comes from Mormyrops boulengeri, assembly GCA_026781065.1. NCBI lineage: Eukaryota > Metazoa > Chordata > Actinopteri > Osteoglossiformes > Mormyridae > Mormyrops > Mormyrops boulengeri. The sequence goes on along the minus strand of JAODLD010000101.1, from coordinate 26,619,961 downwards.
GTTCAAACTCATAATTGTATTACCTAGCTACATGCGTGATTGGTAACAAAATTGTTTGTTTGTTTTTGGGATTTCAAATCCATCATTTTACTACTTGCCTCTGTGTCTGATATTATGATAGCCTTACCGACTAAACTAAGGTCATACTAAAATCCTCTAAAGATACTTTTGCAGGACATACAGTATATACGTTTTGAAGATTAGATCTGTAAGATTTATGGTTTTGGGCTGGTGCAGCTGCATGACATGTCCAGGCCTGGGGGTGCAAATCGAATGCCTGGCTCGGTATATATGGGGGTGTAATTCAAGTATTCTGGTTTCCCCTTGGAGACCAAAAAACATGCAGTTTTGTGAACTGGAGTCTCTAAATTTCTGGTAGTTGGATGGATGGTTGTAGAACATCTCCACAGATCTCTGTGAGGGTGGTTGACAAACCATGCGTCTGAGTGGAGCTGCAGGAGACTTATGAGAAATGAAACTATTAGTGTTTGCAGATTGGAAAGATATCAGAAAAACTGGGAAAGGAAACTACAGAGCGGTGTGGTAAAAAGATGCTTCTAAAACAGATAAATCTCTGTTTCACTCAACCAATGTCTGTGTTCTGAGTCCAGGTGCATGACAGTCAAAGTAATGAGACGTAGGTGGTACTTTGCAAAGGATTTATTTAATAATGCTGATGCTCAAAATGTTGCCTCATAACTCCTGCGGCTGCTATTCCTTAGATATAATTCCCAGTATGGTGCAAATTATGCTTTCTATATAAAAAATGAAAGGACATGAAAAAAGACCAGCATGACAGGAAATGGCACTAGAGCAATACAAGATTTACCATGATGGGGCACCAGAGTGCTTACTGAGCCTGACCAGGATAAGAGGTTGAAGATGGATGAATGGATGGTTTTATTATTTTAAGTCACGCTCATTTTTTCAGCAGCACCATTTTGCTGTAACTACCCCCCCCCCTTTTCAAAGCCTATTAGAACTTATTGCAAAAAAGTCATTAAGCTCTTGATTCACATCTGCACATTTAAACGCATCACATGCTCATTCCTCAGCAAAATATCAAAGGGGAGCTTCAAGTTTCCCCTCTTCAGCTAGGATCATTCAGCAGTTGTATAATTCTCATTACATGGAAGCGTTCACTTGGCCCGCGCTCACTGCACTGGGCTCACTCTCCATAGGAGAAGCAAAAGGCTCTGGGCTGCCAGAAGGAGCAGCTGGCCGGCTGGCTGCATTTTACTTAGGCTACCATGCCTTGTTCTTTGCACCACTTGGACTTTGACCTCAGTGCTTCACAGCCGTCATTTCTCACCCTGACATGTACTATTCTGTCAGCACTGCTACAGTCATGGTCATATGCATAAAATTAACAAGAGTGCAGGGTTAGGATTAGGCTCTAACCCTAATGGCACCCCCAACCCTAACTACAATGCTAACCTTAACCAGTCAGTCCGTCCACCCTACCCCGCCTACCTGTCCTGTCTGTCCTGCATACCCACTTGTCTTATTCAGAGTTGTGGGTCAGGGTCCCCGAAGCTATGGGCACAAAGCAGGAAATAGCCAAAGATGGGGCATCAAGGCATTGCAGGCCACACTCACGCACCATTCACTCACACACACACACACAGACACACACACACACACACGCACGGACGATTTGGCCAAATCAACCCTAGTCTATCATTCAAGTTGGAAAAAAGTGTTTTATTCAGTTTTTTTGTAGTTTTTTATGATTTGTTTGATAAAGGAAGCAGGGGACTCAACTATTAATATGTAATCTAGGGCACTGAATGAAACCACGCCAACCACTTTAAGTCGAAAAGCAGAAACCCACATCCAGTGTTTAGAGTAACGCAAGTGTCAGTCGTGTGTTCAAGTCCACTTTAGTCAAGCCCAAGTCAAAACTATATCTTTTACAAAATGATTCCAAGTTAAGACCATGTTCAACGAGGGTCGGGGGGCAAGCCTGAGACGAGAATGAGTTGATTACCGGAACTGGGTAGCCATCCAGTTCCATAAATCTAAATTCAAAAATTGAAGACTAAACAAATACCTGAAATTGTCACATATTATTTAAAAAAAAAGTATTTAAAAATGATCATTGACTAAGAAATTAATGATTTATCAAACACAAAGGAAAGACAAATGCACCTCCACTGCATCCTGTAGTAATTATTAAATTCATCATCATACTTATTGCTACATCCATCCATCCATCCATCCATTCATCCATCCATCCATATTCCAATGCTTATCTAGGTCAAGGTCAAAGGGGCAGCAGTCTGAACTTCCCAGGCCTCCCTCTCCCTAGCCACCTTCTCCAAGTCTTTCCAGTGTGTCCTGAGTCTACCTCGGGTCTCCTCCTGGTTTGACATGCCAAGAACATCTCCCCATAGAGGTGTCCAGGTGACAGATGTCTGAACCACCTTAGCTGGCTGCTCTACTTTGAGCCACCTCCCGAATGTCCAAGCTCCTCATCTCTTAGGCTGAGCCCAGGTACCCAGTGAAGGAAGCTCATTTCCCACCACCTGTATCCGCAATCTCATTCTATCAATCACTACCCAGATCTTGTGACCATAGCTGAGGGCTGGAACATACAGTAGATCAAACAGTAAATCATCTTTTGGCACGGCTCTCTCTTCACCACAACAGACCAGTTGTAACTCATCTCCAGCCTGGAGGGGGAAATCCACCCCTTTCCAGTTGAGTACCATGGCCTTAGACTTGGAGGTGCTGATTCTCATTCTGTCTGCTTCATACTCGACTACAAACCACCTCAGTGCATGCTGGAGGTCACAGCCTGATGACGCCACATCATCTGCAAAAAGCAGTGACACCATTCTGAGGTCACCAAACCGGACTCCCTCCTCCCCTTGACTATGTCTAGAAATTCTATCCATAAAAATTATGAACAGAATCAGTAGCAATGAGCAGCCCTGGTGGAGTCCAGTATTCACCGGGAATGAACCTAACATACTGCCAGGAATGTGAATCGAGCTCATACTCTTGAAGCACCCCCACAGGACCCCTGAGGGGCATGGTCCTATGCATTTTCCAAGTCCACAAAACACATGTAGACATGTGGTCCCTTTGACCCACCAGTATCCTTTTTACTGATGGAAAATACAAATCTAAAATGAAATGAATTTGTTTCAAAAGGGAACTTTTGTTTGTGAGTCAATGCTCAGTTTTATTTGGAAGTAGAAAAGAAATAATTTGCTTGTGGTGACCATTTGCATGCAGGACTAATATTTAATATAATTTACAGCGATCTTGCCCTGGTTCTTATGTGTTTACATTCACAGCACTGTTAGTAGGTTGGTTAATTACTTTTCCCATACACCCTAAGGGGTGGTAACACAGTGTGCTCTACGACAACAAAGAATTGGACTGGTGTCAATAAACTAAGGTGACCTTTCTAACTCTTCAACAAGGAGTTGTCTCCTTGTTTCCGTAGCGCTCAGCTTCCACACTGATGAGCCCAAATAGGCTATTTCTGACTCCAGAGTTTACAGTAGCCTCCTGATTCACTGGGGAAAGGTATGACTGTATGAAAAAACAGATACCGCCCAAGCCTAGTCAGGAGCTTCATCACTAGGAGTTCACAGTCTACAATGTTGCAACTGCACTTTGTGGGGGATAACCATGGGAATAAAATGCACAGAGATGCATCTTACCATCCCCTGCCAATTGCTGGGACAAGATTCCCCTGACCCCTGTCTCGGATGTGTTGACCTCCAGCCCATCTGCTGGGCTACATCAGGGATCATTAGAACTGACGTGGAGGTGAATCAGGACTTAAATTCCCTGAATGCTGAGTCTGCGTTGTTCTTCCACCTGGAAATATTCTTTGAAGTGGATAGGGTATTGAGAAGTGCTGCTATTGAGCTATAATTTCAGAAGAATAGCCGATAAAAATTGGCAAAGCCCAAAAAGCACTGTAACACTCTACGTGAGGAAAGGACTGGCCATGTTGTGACTGCACATACCTTCTCCAGATCCATCTGGATCATCCCAGCAGATATGATGTATCCCAGGAAACACACTTTACTCTGATGGAATTTACATTAAGAAACAGTTTATTTTCAAGCAGGCTTTTTAAAACAATCACAAAGATTTTGTTAATGTAACTGAGGGTCTTTACAGCAATTCACGGGTGGCTACAAACTCCTGGTCACCTTGTTCGGCCAATCTGGTTCAGGAGTTCGGTTTAACTGAATGTTCCACCTCAGAGATCCAGCCCAGAATCCCTGCAAACTCAGTGTGTGATCACTCAAGGCATGGAGCGTAAGGCTCCTGATTGACTTGACTCAGAGGCTGCATGACAAGTTCTCTCTACATGACATACCGTACCCACTGAAACTCCTAATTATCTAAGCCATTAGATAATATCTAATTATCTAAGATGGATCAGGAATCTGGAGTTGTCCAGTGGTGATACGCTATTCTCTTATCCTGTGGTTTAGTGTATACATGTGGTGCGTTCCATTTGAGGCGGTAAGTTGGAATTTCAGAGTTCCTATAGTTGGAAATTTCTACTAGAATGCCTCCTGAAGTCTAAGTTCCGATTGGCTGCGCCCTTCATCAACAGAAGTGACAGCTGTATACTGATTATATACTGATTATTATGTTTTCTTTGTGTCTAATTAAATTGGTCATACACACATTACTGTGCAAACTCTACCTGTGGACATGTGGCTAAGGTATCCGTATGCGCGAAATCCTACAAATTGCGTTGTTGTCAACAATAAACCTGGCTAGAACTGGTACTGCTTGACAGCTTTCCGACTCATACTGGAACGTGGTTAACTTGGGTGTGTCATCATTCTCAGCTCCTACTTCTGACCTCCGAGGTAATGGAATGCAGCAATAATCCTAACCAGGACTCCCCCTGCAATGTACTGGTGTTAGCAGTTTCAGACAACCAAGAAGTAATCAGAACACAGTTTATTCGCTGTGTAAAAACAGCATAGACCACAATTCAAAACCAAGAAACAGGAATCAACCTAAATCTAAGATGTAAATCATGTAGTGCCACAGAGGAGCTCTGATTACAGAGTGTCTCTCAGCAAAAGGCTACACACAGTGGGTATGCTAATCACACGTACTACATCGGGGGTTCCGGGTACAGAATACCACCCCGACTATCTTATGGACCCCCCCCGTAAGTACCAAACCAAGTGATGAAATTTCTGTGGAGATGGAGGTAAACCAACCTTTGACTAAATGTTGCAGTTGCTTATTTTCCTTAAAGATATTGATTATTTACAAGGATTGATTGTGATGTCTTTGTACAGTATGCATCCTGGTGATTTGTCAGCTTCCCAAACCATCAGCCAATTGGATTCTTCTGGTGGAGTCATTTAGGTCTTTTGTTTAGGGGGCAGACCTTTTCTAGAAGGCAAGATTTCTGTAATTTATTTTATAATATTATGATATACTGTTTTAAGACTGTAGGCAGTCACACTGAGATCATTTAAGTGAGACTAAACATGAATATGTACATTAATTACATTAACCTGTACTAACATTAAAGCTGGTGCATTAGCCCGAAAGGCATGACCAAGTACTTATAGTGCCCAGCAGGTATGTCAGAGTCATTCCCCTGACAGATGCAGACTAGGTGGTAGGCATTTGTAAGAACCAGCTTGGTAAAAACCTGTGCCCCTTGTAACAGCTCAAATGCAAATGACAATGGCAACGTGTAACGGTTCTTCACTGTCATTCAATCCCCAGTAATAAATACATAGGTGAAGTGATCCATCCTTCTTACTGCCGAAGAAGAATCCTGGCACCACCAGTGAAGAGGCAGGCTGGATAAGTCCCAAGGCCAGAGACTCATTGATATATTTCTCTATGGCCTTCCATTCAGGCTTCATCAATCTGCCCCTAGGTAGAGTCATTCCTGGCAACAATTCAGGGGCACAGTCATAGGGGCAGTGTGGAGGCACAGGCTTTGATGAAGGCTTGATTCAGGTCATGGCACTCTTCCAGGACTGAAAACAGATCAGGTGTTTCCTCTATCACGCTCCACCTGCTAGTCCCTGCGCATGAGCTGCTACTAGGCTGTGGCCTGAACAATAATTGCTCCACACTAAAAACCTCACCAGTCTGTTAGTCAACATATGGGTTATATTTCCTAACCCATGGGTGTCCTAACGTGATCTGTAACTGGGGAGAGTCAATGAGCAAACAGACTCACAGTGATTTCCTGACTTGAGACTCCTTGAACTGGTGGTATGAGTCATCCAGGTAAATTTGTTAAATATGTGGGCAATGATCAGGGTGGAAAGGGATGGATAGGGATCTGGAGCTCCCTAGCCAGAAATTCTTCTTCAGGGTTTCTGCTGTTGGCAATGTCCACCAGGACCCGCATCCTCACCAGCGGGCATTGCCTTTTACTGGGTGCCTCGCAGCAAGGTATTCCACTTAATCGCAATATAAGTGGAGTATGTCTGCATAGCTTCTCCTCCAGGGATAGTCAAAATCAATCAATGTGTGTGAGTCCCCCTGCATCTGGTCATTCCAGTGGAGCTGAGGGACAGGTTACACAGGGTGACATTCTCGGCTTCAACTCCTCAGCTGGGCATCCAGGATTGAATTCCCGTGGTGCTGAGGTCTTGGTATCTTCAGACTGCACACTGCTGCGTCTAAGGAGTCGGTGCATGGTGGTGAAATTATGTCTCATGTACAGACAAAGAAAACTATTCAGAAGATGGAGTCAGTAGTTTATTAGAATAGTTGTGAACTTCACCAACAACTCAGTACAGTAACACGGAGAGCAAAAGCGAAATTTGTGTCCTTAGGCAGACAGTTGGAGATACAGGTGGGGCAGGCAGAATCTAAGTCAGGAGGCTGGCAAAACAAGAACCAATAACACACAGCAAACAAATCCAAATCATAATCCAAGAGGCAAAAACCGAAGGCAGGCAAACAAGACAGAAAACTAGAGATCAAATACAACAAGAACACAAACGCAGGAAGCAAACCAAACTGACAATCTGGGTAATGTAAGACCGATCCCTGACAGCCATGGACACTAACCCACCCCATAACTTGGCTATTAAAAGAAGTACAGGTTAATGTTAACGTGTTTTAAACCATATCTGAAAACACTGTTTATCATATTACCAGCATGGGGTTCATAATCTCAGTCACAAAACCTTGTTTTACAGCTTAAAT
>JAODLD010000101.1:26592145-26605833 GCA_026781065.1 Mormyrops boulengeri | reverse complement strand
ATGGAGGTGTAACCTGGCCAGTCAGTAGATTCAGGTACTCAGCTGACTTTACTTTATTGCTGCATAACATTGCTGAGTTGTAGCAGTGATCCAGTCATTGGCTCTTGAGTATTTGCTCATATAATTTCAAATGACGACTTTTTTTTTGGCCAGGAAGTGTACATTTACGTTTATATATGCCACTTATTTTTTGGAAGCTTATAAAACATAAAAACGGACTGACAAATATAAGATTAAAATGCAAAACAGTAAAACTCAAATGTGAATTAAAGCAATTCAATCAACCATATTAATTGTTGCCACTGCTCAACAGCAGCCTGCTTACATTCCTTGCAACACTTGCTTGATAGCTTTCTAGAAGACTAAAGCCATTTTTCGAAACCACATACAGTACTGAATATGGCGTACTGCATACTGGAACCAGTATATACTGTATACTGTATTATTCAGTGTAGTGACCAGTTTGCCTGATTTTTTGTAGCATGCTATGTCTTTACATGACCTCCCCGCAAGTCTTTTAAATCCATAATGACCATTTCCCAGAGACAAGACATCGTTTAAAAACAGTGTTTTTCAACCAGTATGCTGCAATAACTCATTAGTTGTTCCATGGAAAATGGTCAAATTCAACAAAGTGATTATTACAAATAAAATAATTTAAAATAATAACTGAATGATTAGCTTACCTAAAGCATAATGCTTTAATAAACTGCAAGTCGTAAGTTGGCAGTACATTACCACATAATTAGACATAGATAAATGAATCAAAACGTCAGGAACATTTAGTCCGTCCTCTTACAGGCTGTGATTAGAGGGCAGTAGGCCTGTTTGGGGTTGAATCCCAATACTCATGTTGCCTGATGGTTAAATAACCTATGCCCTGCCTATGGGAAATGTAATAGGGAAATGTTAGCTGCTAATGTTAGTTAACTCGCTGATGCGTATAGACCTGCTGACTTGTTTAGTCCAATTAGTCTGATGTTGGTTCATTGTATTTTGCCCTCCCTTTTAAAACTGAGAATAATAACGATGAAAAAATAAACTGAATAAAAGTTTCAACAAATTTTTTTTATTCTGTGGCTGAACTCTCCCCAGTGACTGTCAGGTCTGCCGTTTTTTTCCCAAGTTAAGCAGACAAAACGAGGCTGAGACAGTCTGCTGCTTTGCATTGTGGGATGTGGTAGACTGGTCTTACCACATGGTGCATACTGGTGATATTTTCAAAATCAGTACACTGTATGACATCTGGGTATGTTTGGCATAGTGCAAATTTCACATTTTTCACATATTGCATGTGACATACTACTTTTTGGTCCAAATCAGTATTTACAAGTAGTACGGTATCCGGTTTCAAAAATAGATTCTTGTTCTTGCTTACTACAAGCCTGTCTTTCATATTTGAGTTAAGACAGCAGGCTTAGTATCCAATTCAAAGCTTATGCTACTGTAACCCAACAAGACTCTTCTATGTTAAAGGTCAGATATTTGAATGAGTATCTTCTCATTATACACAATACCGGAATATTTTTTTAATTTTGGGTCTGCATTGAGACAAAATAGTGCAAGCTTTGCACAATGTGATCAATGGTGGTTTAACCTTTTTGCGAAATACTTTTTATGTTACTTCTTCATAGTGGAGATCAAATGATGGAATTTTACTTGGGTCTCTCCTGACCCATTTAAATTTCTAGTTTTCTCAGACTTACTGAATTCATGCTTTAATTCCGGCAGTCCATTGAAGAGGCGCTCAATTTCTCAAATTATAGCCAATGCACATTCCAATAACTTCAAAAGCCACGGTGTTGTTTGAAAGGCACACTAACTATTTTGCAATGCATGGCCTTGCCTTTATTTACACTGATGTCACAGGACCTAGTCTGTGGTGCCTCGTATTTATAAAATTCAAATGACACAATTTATATAATGGCGCATTTTCATTTCTGTGCCTGACTACATTTATACTCTAACATAGAATGGCTGGTGTGTTACTTATATACTCCCATAAGTATCAACATAGTAATGCTTGTGTAACATGCCTGTCTGTGAATTGAACCATATACAGATGGTGCATACTGGTCCACTGTGCAATTCTTAATCTAGCAAGCGTGAAATCCGCCATGAACTTACTTCCTGGGAGACAGCGAATGAGTCCCTTCGGTTTTAGCTGAAGCCAGTGTTTTTCCATGTAAAGGTTATTGATCAGACAGCCTGTTACCAACCTTCATGCACCCCTGGGTGAGCTATATCTCTGAAATGTCCTACGAGCGATAACAAAAAAACAATAATTCCAGGGTTGCCAACTTTGGTCAGCTGTCTGGAGTGAGATTTTCAACTCAAGACCAGTCTGCACACACATTTACATGTATGTAAGAGTGTTTTTACCTAGTAAATAGTCTGTAGGGTTTGAAAATTACCCCAATGCTTTTGATGTAGCAAATTTATTTTTTAGGTTTATAATGGAATAATATATATTTGCCGGAAGATTTCTTGCGTGAGCATTAGAGTCTGAAAGTGTGATAGTTGGCAGCCCTGTAATTCATTACCTATGCATCGGAAACATGCATCCTTTACCTGGTTTTCTTCCATTTCAGGCTTGACAACCATGATTTTGTAGCTGAGTATAATACCGGCTTTGAAATACCACATATGAAAATTTTTCTCATAAGGACGTAATTTAACAATAACAACCTTTCCCTTCATTATTTGATGCCATTGAAATCATTGTGGTCCAGGGTTTTTAATAAAGGGCAATATGATGCCATGTAAGAGTGGTGAAATTTCAGACAACCTGGGAGAGGGGGTGATACAGTGCTCTTAATACCCTTGTATTCACCACCCCATATTATAGGTATCCTTCACTGGAAGCCCAGATTACTCTTGTCCCCAAGCAATATCTTAGATATGTGGAATTTGATATTTCCTCGATGTGAACTAGCTTTGCTGCTCTTTTTAGAATGTCAGACTGCCACCCCCATCTGTTCTCAGCCACACAATCATTCATTTGCTTATACTGTAATAAAGTAATATATTTTCATTTGGGTCAATCGTTAATTAGTTGAATCTGAATAGGCTGCAGCTTATCGGATGAGTATTTGAATATGGTCCAAGTATCAGCATGTCTTTTCAGATTGGTTCAAAAACAGCTCATAATCACTTGCTATACTGACAGAACAATGTATGATGTGTAATCTCTTGGGGATCTAGTCAAATTAGATCATTTTGCTTTAGGGATGTATTGGAAATTATTTGTGAACTATTAAAATATTGCAGATTATAGGATAGGTGCTTTTATTCTAGGTTTAAAAATACAAACACACGCTTTGTCAATCCTGTTAGTGACTAGTTAGCTTGTGCTGCTACAGTATCCCTGGGGTCAACTTACCTTTGAATGAAATCTGAGGATATATATCAGCTGTTATACTACTTACTTCATGATTTAATTTGATGGGTGTGTCTCAGAAATATTTATTTATCATAGTAATAGAACTGATCATAATATTTTTTGAGAATGAAAAGTGAAAAGTTGTCACTTTATCACTTAGGAAAAGAGAGTAATTAAAAAGAGCTCATTTGCACTATTTTCTAGAATATCTTATCATTCAAGGTAATTGTAGACCAGGAAAAATTGCAATGCAATTCATATTATTAGTTTGTTGGCCTGTGTAATTTACATTTGAAGCATAAAATTGTACATAATATCCATCCATCTACCATAATCACTTTTCCAGTACAGTGTTGTAGTGAGCTTGGAGCTCATCCCAGGAAGCGCAGGGCATGAGCCAGGGGACACCTGGGACTGGATGCCAGTCCAGAATCACACAGCGGGTGATGCATTGACACCAGTTTACCTAACTGCATGTTTCTGGGCTGCAACAAGAAACCAGAGTACGGTATTTGGTGGAAAGCTACATACAGTGTCAGTCAGAAGTTTGGAGACATCAACCCACAGAAAGGTTTATTTCTACTATTCTCTTATTTCTGCTATTTTGTATTATTCTCTTATTTTAGAATCATTTAAAAGACATCAACACTATAAAATAGCATATTTGGATTAGGTACTGACCAAAAAGTATTAAACAAAAAAAAATTTGTTTGGAGGGGGGGCAGCTCTGTGGGTTGGGATTCAGTAGGTTGCTGGTTCAAATCCCTGGGTTGGCAGAGTGATCCCACCATTGGGCCCTTGACCAAGGCCCTTCACCCCAGTTGCTCCAAGGACTGGCTTACCCTACTGTCTCCTATGCCAGATTCATGAGGTGGCCTCCTGGGATGCTTTTCCAGCTGTCCTGAAGGAGGTCCCACATACAATATATGCTGAACACTCATGGAGCGCTTTTACTTCACTCACTGGCCAAACTCCTCCAGAACCATTTCTCCAGTGATTAGGTCAGGTGGCCAGGTCACGTGATGTGATACTATCACTCTCCTCTGTAAGCAGCTTGGCATGTCCAAACTTTTGACTGGTACTGTATGCTACACACATGCTAGATATATTAATAGGCATAATTTGTCATTCTGATAATCCTACATGAACATTTGTCCTTCAAATACACCTAACACTCAAGTAACATCCTGCAGTTTATTCTAGTGCATAAGTGTGAGTTTCACGTTGCAATACAATCCTGCCTAGTATCTATTATTATCATGTGTTTTCTTTTAATTCTGGCCTCAATGAAAAGGCAATGAATTATGCAGAGGGTGGTATTATGGTTAGTGTGGCTTATAAGTCTATACAAGTGCATGTCAAAAGAGCAAAATCTCATGAAAATTTTGCTAAAATACAAATTTCGCTAATAAACAAGACATCGTATTTGGCACCCATGCCTAAAGTAAATTTAATAGAACAACATGTGTACCCAAATTTCCTCAGAAATAATTTATTTATATATGAATGTACCTCATTGTTTAAGCCATAGAATTTCTCTCCAAATCACAATGCAGCAGAAATGTATAGTAATCACAGATAGTAATATGAGTAAGGAACTGAATAGGCCTGACAGTAGTTCTGTGGTTTTGCACTGGGATAATGGGGACAGTGACATATGACTGATAGATGCTAACATATGACAAATAGATGCTAACATATCCTATGGTTTCAACCTCCTTGACTGGATGGAATAGAAAGCCAATGGTCATGTTTCTTTGCTCTCTGAGCTTGTTTTCAATGAAAGAATACCAACAATTATTATCTGTGGTTACTGTAATTTACAATGCAATAATATTCAAGGGCCCAGGCGGCCAGCTTTTCAATAATGCAGAAGGTAGTATTTGTCATGTTGCCGAAACAGATCATGGAATAGATGCTCCTGAAGAAAAGATTATACGCGACAAAGCTCTGATGAAGAAAGCATTAAACAGAAATTTAACGTAACCAGCAAAACCTCTTGCCAGTTAAGGAAAGCAATTAAATTCTTGCCTTGAATAGAAGGGTTAAGGTAGCAGACCCAACAAATGGCTCACTGAGCTGTGCTGTAATTTAAGCTGTCTAATTGAAAAATAAATGTGTGGGTATTTTGTAGCTGATATGTAAAAGCAGAACTACCATATCCCTTCATATTTTTGTGCCTTTAATCCAGTCTATGAGAGCTAATGCACTGAATCACACTGGGGTCATCAGTCATTATTGTGCTGTACTTCCAGGACAATCTTTTTCATGTTGTGCTAGATTATTATCACTCCAGTAATGCAGAACTCATACTGATACTGCAGTCCACTATTACAGCACAGCAGAGACATAAATGTAATATATGCCAATATAATGACTGTGCTTGTGTAGGATAACCAAAAAGGTAAAATAATAAGCTCGACATGTCGTTTGTCTTTCACGGGCTTTGCCATCATTTAATACGTCGTTATAAGGTACTGGAAAACTGTGAAACTATTCACAATAAACAAGAAGCACAAGCACAATATTACCAGCAACTGAGTAAAGCATCTGTAATTTGCCCTGCTTCACTTATGTCCTCTGTAAAGTCGATAAAATAACCAATCCCTGTGCACATTTAATGATTCCTGTCTAGGATAAGCGGCTAGAAGGTGGACACATGGATTTGTGTTTGAAATATGTACACAAGAAAGTACTATATACACACAAAATAATCAAAACATGCAATCAATACATTAATCTTTCACTCACAATTAGTAAGCGATTACTTCTATATCTGCGTTAGAGGATGACGGTTCAAGGTTTTAGTGTCACGATTTAGCATGAGCTCGGACCAGGAATCAGGAAGCAGGAGCATGGAGACAAGGAATCGGGGAAACTAGGGTTTTATTCTGGGAAAACAACAAAACGAGGTACGAGGACGGACGGCAGACTTCAATTCACATCAAATTACTTCAATGACGAGACTGGGGAAACATACTCTGACGTGGACTTACTGTAAATACACAGGACTTAATGGAAATAACAAGAAACAGCTGGTGACATCGGGATTTCACACGAGGTTAACAAGGGGGGCGTGGCACACAGGAGGATCGGATGAGCCGGGAGTGACATTTAGAGTCTTGGCGCTCCCTGTCTTGCTGTATGGCTGTGAGACATGGACACTATCCAATGAGCTGAGACAAAGACTGGGCTACTTTGGTACTGTGTCTCTTCAGAGAGTCCTTGGGTACCGCTGGTTTGACTTTGTCGAACAAGCAGTTGCTCAGGGAGTCCCAAATGAGGCACATTACCTGCATTGTGAGAGAGCGTCAGTTATTGCAATACAGCCACGTGGCGCGTTTCCCTGTGGGTGATCCGGCCCGCAGGATCCTGGGAGGTCACCAACCGGGATCCTGAGGTGTTTCCTTGTGTGGTTGGTGCAGCAGCGTGCTGTACAAATGCATGCTCCCCAACCTGACCTTACCTGACCTATTGTAACGTAGTGATTTTTTTTCATTTCCTTTATGTACCCTTTATGAACAATCACCTTGAACAAGTCTTTTCATGGGCTCTTTTGACCTGTTAATGAAAAATTTTGTTTTTATGTTTAAGATACATGGGGATATTTCCTGCTTGCATGTCAAGAACTTGTGGGAGCCACTCTTGACCTTCAGAAATGGGGCCTCATTTCTGCACTAATCAAAATGCATTGAAAGAGCCAACAGATGTTCCAAATGTTAGCATTTATGTTGCTTGGGTACCACCTAGTTTGTCTGAGTCATGTTGTCACATAGCTTTAAAGACCTTAATTACTGGTGTGTGGCCTGACATCCTCAGAGTTCATTATAAGCTTTGCAGGAAAAGGTGCTTTAGCGAAAAAGATTTTATTGAAGGGAACTAAGTCCAGGCAGATTGTATTATTCTTCATTTTTAAATTAAAAAGTTACAAAATCTATAACAGAACATGACTGCAGCTATATACACACTGAATTGAAGCAAATCTTGGAAATTTAGGATCTAAAATTTAAGCATTAAATTAAATTTCTTGCTAGACAAATCCTGCAGGAAGAAAGGCTTTTCAAATACGATGTCTTTTTTAATTAATCTGCGTTCCTATCATTTTGGAACCCTTATAGATTCTGAAATGAAATATCATCTTCAATTATGTATCTGTACCGGTCTTTTCTTTAAGTAGTTAATTTTCACTTTTTATCATGAATAAAATATTTCTGACTGAAATAGCTAAGATGTTTTGCAAAAGTTCTGCTTTTAATGATGGAATGTCTTGGCTGATCCATGAAAATGGGATTTAAGTCACCATTTCTTACAACAGACAATAAAAACACAGTAAGGATGAGTTATGGGGTCATTAGTAGAAGGAGGTTATACACTGATAATATTTGCTGCAATTCCATCCCACAGAATGTAGTAGTTAATTAGAACCAACACAGCTTTCAAAACTGATAAACTAACAAATACGTACAAATAAAGACCTTAATTTACCACAATGTCATATATGTAACATTTCCATTTTATTTAAAACACTTTAATTAAAAAGTATGAAATCCCTAATGGGAAAATAATGATGTTGACACAGGCTGCAGGCAGAGTGGAGGGATTAAATTAATTACGGTTTTGTTCTCATACTTCATCTACAAACTCTTTTTTTATTCATTTCTTGTTTATTTCACAATTTTCTATTCCCTCCTTTTTATCCAGAGTTTATATTTTTATGATTCAACATTAAATCATTATAACATACTCCCACATCCACACCGCATAACAGGAAATAATTTGCCTCATCTGAAGATTAGAATGATTTTAGATGGCCTTTTACCAGAATCTGTAATACTCCCAACACAGAGAGACACTGAATAGTCTGGAGGATAAGTTAAAATGCCCTTGATTTGAGCCTGGACTAGCAGCTGAGTGGGACTGAAAGTTAAGAAACTGGATTCACTGGATGTTTTGGAGGTAATAGCAGAAGAAGCGGGGAAAAGAGGAGTTCTGGGAGAACAACAGATCAAGGATAAATTTAAGGCAAGGACTGTGCCTGTATCAAGATCTCAAGGTCCCTGTGGAAGGTAAGGAAGACTGATTCATTAACTGTGTGCCAAACTAAGCAGAAATGGATAAAAATGAGGAACGCAAGAGAGGTAGCATGGGACAGAAAGGATATATAGAATGGAGACTGGACGTTACCAGTCATGTCTACTACACCAAAGGAGGTATCTGAAGAGAACGAAGTCTGGGGCTTCAAAAAGAATGAAAATGGGCTGGGATAGACATGTGACATGTAGGTCAGAGTAGATTTGTATTTTAACAGCAACTTGGACAGTTCAGATATTTTCCAGTCGATGCCCAGAGTTGGAATGAGTTGGGTTGATGTGTAGCTTCAAGGCAGCAGGTATGTGAATGTGGAGAGAGCACGAGTTTTGGCAAGGCTGACGGGCACGTGGAGAAAAGCTTTAGAGGGAAAATCTGGGCAGAGGAGGACAGGGGAGCAAAAACGAAGTGAGGCAGAGGGCAAACTCAGACATAGCTACACCAAGAAGAACAGGGATCATGTGAATGTCCAGAAGTATACAAAAATTGAGGGGTGCCCCCTACTATGGCTAGTGGCACTGCAATTTAGTCTGAGTCCCTGCTCTCAGTGCTACCAAATGTACTCTTAGCATTTTCAAAAGCACAGCTTCTTGGAATCTCCTTGTGTATAATCAAATAACTGTTCTACTACTGTCCAAATTCCCATCTTACTGCATCGTCCTCCAATGTGTTCAGGATTGACTGACTATCCCCCCACCTGGCAATGATTTGGTTACAACCAGCAGATGTTTTCTCTCAGGACAGCTGGATGCCTCTTTTCTGCATGAAATATAAATATACCACCGGTACAAAGTGTGGTAGCCCTCTGACTCTGACTAAGCATAATTGCAGACTGTTAATCTTGCAAAGCCACACACCTGGCTTGTAAATTACCTTTCACTTAGCTACGCCTGTCTGTTTTTATTCAGCAATGCTTTTAGCTCACCTCCAAAGCTCAGCTCAGAAGCCTATTTGGCATCAATACCTCCAAAAAAATCCTATCCACTCTATTCGGCAAACCCATCCCCTCTGAACAAAGGCTGCTCTTTGGCATTAGGCTCCACTGTCATATGTACCTTAGAGTGTTATTGCCATGCTGGGGTGTCTGGATTTGATTGCAGATGGATGACACTTATCTCGTCCCCTAATCCTGCAATAGAGTTACTGTTGTATGCAGTCACGACTAACTGTAGCTGAAATAGAGGAAACAAGATCAGAGACGGCATGACCATGGTGTCTTCTAAACCAAGGGCTTCGCTGAAAGACAGCTGACTACCCTTTTCTCTGTACATGAGACTCCTGAATGACCTTACTGATACATTGCTCAAACAGTGTGGCGTATCAGTACTGTCGATTCTCTATCATGCTAGCTTGATGCCTTTGCTAGCACACTGCTTGACCCCAACGACTGGTGACAGCTAACGAGATGAATCCAGGCCACTGCATGAGCTTTATGTTGCGGTGCAGTGAGTAATGAGCTGTGCAGCTTTGGGGATTTGTTGACACTACACAGCCGACTTCACAGATCAGTCTATTTATTCTAACAGAGAAGTACATGGTGAGTTACCATATAGTTAGTGAAATCACTCTCTCCCATTAACCAGCAGCTTATTAAAATGGGAGAGGTTAACCCAGAGCATGCTTGGTATCAGCAGTTATGGAAGATGGATATTATTATTATTACTATTCATAGTCTATGGTTTATATTACAAGCGATTGCTTTAAGACTACAAGCAAAACAGGGCCATAGGACAAATTGCCAAAAGAATTGAATTAGTCAATGTTTAAATGTAAATTAATTTTATTTGCAAATAAAAGTGCAATCTATCTTACTAATTGAATCACTTCACAGGAATTGCTTTCAACAATATATACATTCATTTTCCCTTTGAAACCAGAATACAGCCCAGAGACTCCCACTGACATCATGCTACAGTTTAAGTCTATGAGAGATTCTTGTACGCTTTGTCTAAAAGGAGAATAGATGACACTTATTAGTGAATATGCTCCGATTGTGTGTTTTTGGAGGCTGTACTTCACCAGGAGTTTATCAGAGTATCATACATAGTTTTTGCTCGGGCAAGTTGATCGGATAATTAGACTTGCCGTTAGACATTTGAGAGCCGCCTGGAAGTCAGGCTTCTCTGCACAAGACAGGATAAACTACTAACGTTATTAATGCTCACGACTGACGACTTTCACATGGCTCTGGCAGTGTTTGCTCGCAGTCTTCATTTGCTGGCTGTGTCCCATTTCAGGGGTTGTGGTCTTCTAAGGCTCTGAAATTGCAAATATTGCAAACAGAGTCGTTGCCATTGAGTTTTGAATTTGATTGTGTAATTTTCAAGTTCACAAATTTTTTGTAGAATAGTTTGGTAGTTAACTTGCTAACTAAGCTGTGTGTGTTCAAGCCGAGCTAGAGGCTTTGAAACAACATGGCAGACACTCCAGGTAATGTTGACTCCAATCTAAAACGTCCTTTGATGAAGGAGAGCAGGATTTACATCTAAGTCGCAAACTAATATAAGATAAATAATACCTTTTTAGGTCATACTGCCAACTGTCCACATTGTGTTTCCCCATTTTAAAAATCATCATCCTCCCCAAATAAAAATTAAATAAACAAAGAAATGCAAAAATGGTAAAAAGCATACAATAATGAACATGACTGGCTTACTCAAATGTCTTTTCTCATATGCCATTGCATTTTCTAATATGATATTTGAGATTGCAAGCCTGGTTGAATCGGTGATGCTTTGTAAGCTTCTCTGCAGTGTGGTATCTTCAGCCTCATGATTTCTGATAGAAGCTTTCCTCTAATTTTTAAAATCCCCCCTCTTACCTCTGTAGCACGCATTACCGTGTTATTTTGTCGCAGCCAAGCCATACTTGGGGGTCTGTTGTCAAGGACATCGGATATTCTGGGACATTGAAAAATAGGGCATTTATTACTGATGTGGTTTTATTGGGATCGCCACATTTGCAGGTGTCAGGCCAATTTGGTGTGTACAGTGACGGATGCTGGCAATATGAGGTCCGTATTCTGTTGAAGCAGAGCTGAGAAAAGCTGTCCAAACTTTCATCCCAAATCCTCTCAAAAACCTACCCGCTTTCAGTGTTTAGACTGCAGTCCTCCGAGGCATCGGTTTTTCTAGACTTCTGATGTCTAGGGAACAGCTCTTTCTGTCACAGTGCAGGTGAAGGAGGTAGTTAATGAGGCAATTCTGACTTTGATGGTGCAGTCTGCCTTGGGGGCCTGGAGCAGATGTGCTAGTTTACATAAGGATCAAACTCAGTCGTACTATAGTGAAGTTCCAGCTTTTGCTGCACATGGTGCATGATGCTGGGAGATGTGCTGCTAATGAATGGTGGCTGGAATTTGGCAGCCAGATGAACACAGTTGATCAAAAAGCAGCTTTTGGGCGTGGCCTCCACGGAGCAGTACTGCGGCCTGCTCCTTTCAATTTTCGCAGGCCAAGCCTTGCTAAAGTAGAATGTTATTTACAAGTGGAATCCTCAGGTCTCTGGAAAAAGTGAAGAAAAATGTTTTAATTTCTTATTTTGTTTGTTTTTATTTTTCCTGAAGGAATGCATTGGGAAACATTTCCAAGATGTTCCAAATATGCAAATGGACGATGGAAATGACTGGTCACAGCCATGTCAAATAAGTTTCAAGGTAAAAAAAGAACAATTTTTAAGAACCAAGACCCTGGCACAGTAAAATCAAATTGTTAATTTGCTGAATGTTTGTTAGCCTGCAGCCTGTTAGTTATTGAATACTGTGGATGGTTAGCTTGCACTATCTTGCCAAATGTTAGTGGACACCTCATCACACCTATATGTGCTTACTGAACATCCCATTCCAAAGCCATGGACACTAATATGGAGTTAGTCCTCCATTTGCTGCTATAGCAGTTGCCACTCTTCTGGGAAGGCTTTCCACTGGATGTTGGAGTGTGGTTGTGGGAATTTGAGCACATTCAGCTACAAGGGCATTCGTGAGGTCGGACACTGATGTCAAGCAAGAAGGCCTGGCTCGCAATGGGCTTTCCAAATTATCCCAGAGGTGTTCAGTGGGATTGAGGTCAGGGCCCTGTGCAGACCAGTCAAGCTGTTCCACGCCAACCTTGCCAAATCATGGATTTATGGACCTTGCTTTGTGCACATGGTCATGCTGGAACAGGAAAGGGCCTCCCCAAAACTGTTGTCACAAAGTTGGAAGCACACAGTCTAACGTGTCTTTATATGCTGACAAATTAAGGGGACCCTTCACTAGAACTAAGGGGCCTAGACCAAACCTAATATTTGGCACTGTGAACTCATCTGCCAAGCCAAAATTCATCCATCAGACTGGCAGATAGGAATAAGCGATTCAACACTCCAGAGAACGCATGTTGATTGCTCCACAGTCCAATGGCAGTGTACTTTACAACTGTTGGCCTGCGAACAGCAACTTGGCCATGGAAACTCAATCCATAAAGCTACCAATGGACATTTCTCACACTGACTGACACTTAAACGCCCTGAATCTATTGTCTCGACTGTGAAAAGGCGATTTTTACGCGACACATGCTTCAACACTGCCAGCTTGCATGTCCTACCTCTTCATGGCTGAGCTGTGGATGCTCCCAGATGTTTACACTATACAATAACAAAGTTAACAGTAGCCTAGCGCTGGTATAAAAGGGCAGGACATTGATGACCTGGTTTGTTGCAATGGTGGCATCCTATGATGGTACCACATTCAATGGCCCTTCAGTATGACCCATTCTACTAAAAGTGCTTGTCTGTGGAGATTTTCATGGCTATGTGCTTTAGTTTGTGCACCTGCTAACAATGAGTGTAGAAGAAACTGCTGAACTCAATAACTGGAAGGGATGTCCACATACATAGGACAGATAAAAAATTACTGTTATTTCTTTAAGGTCAATCTGAGGGTGTCTACATCTTGTCGGTTATATAACAGAAAACACTGCAAAATGTATACTTTGTTTACAGGTATTCATTTTGAAAGTTAGATGGGTAAGGTTTCACTTCACGTCAGGTTTTCTGTCAGTGTACTGATAAAAACAAAACTGGTTCTCGTGGGACAATACATGATGCCTCAGACAAAATAATGGCAACAACGTGGGACGTTACTCAGTCATCTCAAGAGTAGATGAGACACCCCCAGGGGCGTCAGAACTATTTTGAATGTGGGGGACACACACTGGTGGTGAACTAATATTTTATGTTAAAC
>JAODLD010000101.1:26555289-26591996 GCA_026781065.1 Mormyrops boulengeri | reverse complement strand
CCCCCCCCCCCCCCCCCCCCCCCCCCCCCCCCCCCCCCCCCCCCCCCCCCCCCCCCCCCCCCCAAACGAATAATTATCAAATGTCCTGGGTCAAATTATGAAAGACATCAATGCCCTTCTTAATAATAACAAGAAAACATTCAGGTCTAAGCAACAAGGATGGGGCAAAGAGGGTACAGAGGGAGCTATCAGTCAGAGAGGTGTGAAGGGGCATGAAGACCATTACTGGCTACAAGACCAATAGCCAGGTGACAGAGGGCAACATGTATAGAGCCAACGAATTTAAGCTGTACTTTGACAGATTTGACCGTTCGCCTCTGTTGAACCCCACAGGTGCCTCGCCACTACCTGCACTACTGTTCCTAGTACTTCCCTCCCCCAGTTATTACAGCTATCAGCACCTCATCTGTCCTGTCATCTCCCCACCCAGACTGTAGTGGCTAAGAGTCCCCTTCCCCCCACTACCCTGGCTCTCTGTCTTATACCTACATCTGTCACCCGCTGTCCCATCATCTCCATGGACCAAGTGAACAGAGAGCTATGCATATTCTACCCAGGAAAAGCAGCTGGTCCTGACGGCATCAGTTGTAGGGTGATCTGCACCTCCCAGCCATGCATAGTACTGCAGAGCATATTTAACTTGAGCCTTAGTCTGAAGAAGGTGCTGACACTGTGTAAAACTGCTTACATCCTGTGCCAAAGAAGGCACATTCTAGTGCCCCATTTGATTATGACCTTCAAGAGGCTGGTCCTGGAAATACTAGGCCCCTGGTTAGGTTGTCACTTGGTACCTTTCAGTTCGGCTACCAGGAAGATGCCATCATCTACATGCTGCACCATGCCAACTCCCACCGGGACAAGCTAGAAGGTACTGTGTGGATCATGGTTTTCAATTTCTCTGATGCCTTCAATACCATCCAACCAGTCTGCTTGGGAGAAAGCTGTTGGCTGTGCAGGTGGAAGCTCTGCTGGTGCATTGATTATGGACTATCTAACCAGGTGCCCACAGGTGGAGATTGTACAACATTATAAGTATCTGGGTGCCCACCTAGATAGCAAGCTGGACAGTTGTAGGTACTGCTCTGTACGAGGATCAGGGCAGGTTGCATTTCCTGTGGAGCCTCAGTTCCTTCAGAGTAATACCATATTGTGGACGTTCTATGAATCAGTGGCAGCCAGTGCTGCCTTCTTTGCTGTTGTGCGCTGAGGCAGCAGTGTGAGGTTGGCAGATACCAACAGACTCAGCAAGCGAATCAGGAAGGCTGGGTCAGCTCTATGAGAGGAACTGGACACTCGAAACTGCGGCAGAGTGGAGGATGCTGTCCAGACCTTGGTTGATTATGGACAGCGCCACTCATAGAAGACAGAAGAGCACATTCAGCTGTAGATTACACAACATTAAATGCTCCACCAAATGCCTCAGGAATTCATTCCATCCAACAGCCATCAGACTACAACTTGGGAATCACCCAGGGCACATGTGCATTAATACTTTATCAATATCTGTTTATTTATATTTCTAGTGCAATATTTCTGTACTTATTGTCATATTCACCACCTATTTATTTATTGCCATTTCTGCAGGTTATATAGAGACTGTTGCATGTGATACTGCATATTGTCCATTTTTCTCGTTTTGTGTGTTTGTTTACTGTGCAGTCCATAATCACAAACGATATCCTCTGGAATAATAAAAGTTTTCTGATTGTGATTCATTCCATGCCCTGCCTGCCTGAATATTAGACATGCCTGTTGCCTATTGTCTAGTTAGCCCAAGGGTATATCAGGACCTCTATGAAGTAAAACTTCAGTGAGGTATGCAGCCTGTTCTTTCAAAAACTTGCTGTATTTCAGTGTTGACTTCACATTTTGTTGGCTATGGAAGTAAATCTGTCTCATCACAATTTGAATTTTATATGCCACTGAAATTCTAGCATTGAATATTTCTGCATTGGAAATATGTTTCAGATTTTTTTTGCCTCTGAATTACAGTCTTCAAATTTTCTATAATGCAGTTTCACTGCTCTTTTTCCATGTTCACAAATTCATGATAAAACAAACTGAGGGTTTAAAGATACAAATTGCAAAAAACTCAAGTTTCAAAAATTCAAAGAGAACATTTCAAAGTTGCTCCAATTCGATGGTCCGAATTCACATGCAAAAATACGAGGTTAAAAACACAAGTTATCCATCCGGGATACCAAGGCTAAGCAATCGAATCTGTGGGTGCGTTCGACGCCATGCAGTGAAACTGCATTATAGAAATTCAATGTTAGAATTTCAGTGGCATATAAAATTCAAATTGTGACGAGACAGATTTGCTTCCAAATATAACATGTTCTAATGCCTCTACCTAGCATTGTTCAAAACGATTCTTGTGTTTCTATTAAAAGTTATTGTGTTTAATGATTACTTTTATTCGATCTTATTTTAATGTAAAGCATTCTGAATGAATTCTGTGTTTGAAAATGCTATATAAATAAGCTTGCTTTGACTTGCCTATGTTGGACTGCAAAAAGAATGGACAGATTTGCATTTTATATGAGCTGAGCATGCAGTTTTTTTGCATTGAACATTTATGGTCATGCAGGTACCAACAACTGAGGAGACTGAGGTCAGGTCCTCAGTTTTTTGCTGCAACTCCAATAACCGCAATCCATTACAGGGCATACATAGCAAGGGCTAACACTATTGACCTCTGTATTTTAAAAATCCTGACTACGGCCCTGTTTATGATTATTTGTGGGTGGTAACTTGGCAGGATCTCAGGGTCGTGTACACATGCATATTTGCAAGATTTCAATTTATCAAAGGGACATTGCGTCCATATACTGTATGTGTGCACCAGGTTTCAATTAAATTCAACTCAATTTTATTTATATAGCACCTTTTCACAATTTTACATTGTCTCAAAATGCATTACATTATTCCTGCCCAAAGCCCCCAGTGAGCAGGTCAAAGGTGACAGTTGCATGGAAAAACTCCCTAGTCGAAAGAAACATTGGGAGGAACCGGACTCAAAGGGGGAGTCCATCCTCCAGGGGCTGGCACAGGAAGTCAAATGAACAAGATGCCAAGGACGTCACAGGCCGAAGGGCGGGCAGGCCGGAAGTACGTCACAGCTAGTAGAGGTGTCACAGGCAGCAGGGTATGCAATATCTTGAATTTTTGGGTCTCCAGACAGCACACCCCAGGAGGGACGTCATAGGCAGAAGGGCGGGCAGGCCGGAAGGATGTCACAGGCAGAAGGGCGGGCAGGCCGAAAGTACGTCACAACTAGTAGAGGTGCTGCAGGCAGCAGGGAATGCAATATCTTGAATTCTTGGGTCTCCAGACAGCACACCCGAGGAGGGCTAGGGGTAATGAAAAGTGCATTAGGGGAGACTAGAGGCAGTGCAAACAGTTAGGTGAGTGCAATATGAAAGGTTTATAAATATGATTTTTTTGGGTGCACGGAATCTTCTGTTTTCTTTCATATACATTTTTTTCATGATGGAATTTACACAGAGTTTCATAAAAAAAGGCCCCTGGTTTCCGAGTGTGACTTGGATTGTGTTACTTGTGTTTCTTTGGAACTTGGCCTGTGTTTTGATCCTAACTACTGGATTATGTTTTGGTGCTTGTCAGAACCTGCTTGTTCTGCTCGTGGATCTTGGGATCAGTACCATTAATAATTAGCTACTGATTTCGGGTAAATAGAAATGAAATTCACACCATTAACGTTCCCTTCCTCACTTTCTGGTAGTCCATTCTGTGCTGCTTTTATATGGAAATTCATTTTGTTCAGTAATGTATAACACACCTAAATATGCCATAATGGTAATTGTTAATGAGCATAATTAGTACTGGTGAATGTCACTTGTGCCTAATTGTTAAATTCATTAGTGCGGAATAAAAACAACCGAATAACTGAAATTAACAACATAAAAAAAACAACATAGGTCTGAATAAGAATCATCGAAATCACACTCAAATATTGTTTGTAAATGCAAATAAAAAACTGTGATGTAGTTTCACAGTGTTTGTGCGATTTCTTGATTGTTGAAATGTAATTTATATCCAATATTTCTATCAAGTCTATCAAATTGAGGCTAATTTTCCCCACTTTTGTGGATATCACAGTTTTCAAGTGGAGAAAATTGTAACTTGCTATGTTATTCATTTTCAAAGCGTACATCCTGTGGTTATCCATGTAGTGGATCGATCATAAAATATTTCAGTTAACTAAATTTACAAAAGCTTTGATAACTTTATGATAGAATTCCTTATCTGAGTTATGTTTCATTTCTTTCAGATGCTGGTCCATGTAGCTGCCAGCAGGGATCAGGTGAGTTTGGAGAATTACTCTCCTGCATTTCCTTTATTTGAATAACTGATAGTGTTTTTATCGTTAACAAACAGAGATATAATATTGTTTTTAATCATGAAATTCTAATGTTGGTTCAAAAAAGCATTTATTGATGAGGGAGTTTTTTTTTCTTTCCTTTTTTTTTTTAAAGTGATGTGAATCATTGGCCCCAAGGCGATTTGATTACGATTATTTGAGTAATGATTTGATGCATCAGAAATCTTTATATTTTTTTCTACCATAATTAGATTTTTTTTTTATCTTCAGAACCTAAACTCATACCTCCTTTTTTTACTTTCACTGAAAATTCACAAATATGACAATTGGAACTTAATTATATATGATTAATGGAATTCAAAGAATTCCAAAGTTTTCCATTTTTTTTAGTTTACAGTACCAAGAAAACATATACAAGCCATATATGGCCATATACAAGTGTGACCCCCAGTATTCTATAGGCATCTAAGTAAATGTGCCTCTATGCAAAGAAAATGAGCTGTCTAAACACAACCAACCAAGAGATTTTTAAAATGCACACAATGAAACACAACAGAATACAGTTTACACATGTAACGTAGTGTTGCTGCATATATTGCAGGTTAAACAGAAACAGGTTGCTCAGAGCAGCCAATGAGTATTGCTGTTTTTTTTAAGTCCAATGAGAAAACGAAAAGAAATGCTGAAGACAGACAGGGATATCTGTCAATAGTGAGTAAATGACAGTTGCGTTCGGAAAGACATTATTTGTACCAGATACTCATTTCACCAGGATATTTGGCTCACTCCTACTTGCTGAGCTGTCCGCCCCAGATTAGTAGAATGACATGACATTGTTTCTTATTGTGTGGAAAACGAAAGCTCAATCTGCAGGCCAGATCTAATGATGAAACATGTCACAGGTAAAAATCCCTCATCCACTACTATGGAAACTGGCTGATTGTCCAATGCGATCATCTCCATTGTTTTAGTTGTTATGTTGGGTATAAAAGTGGCAGAAAACCCACTTTTTGTGGTAGCTTGTGAAAGGAACAATGGTACGCTCCTATCTTCTGTAGTGCCAGGGTCACTCTTTGGGCAAAGAGTTAGCAACCCTTTAGTCCCCCATGTTAGGGGTTTGTATGCATATGGGAAACTCCTTCTTGCTGCGATTGGCTGAAGTTTTAAATCATTTTGGGGGGCAAAGTTTGACTCAGCAGTGTAAGTCTCTGTGCCTGTGATCGGAAAGTGACAGATTTGAGCCTGGCCTGGGTAGAATAGTCACTTTTGTGGGCCCGTGAGCAAGGCCCATAACCCATAGCTCCATGGGAGCCACTGCAGGTGACTGCCCTACGCAGCCAAGCTTACTCTCATCTACATCTGTGTCTGTGAATCACGGAGAGCAAGATGGGGTAGACAAAAAGAGAATTTCCCCACAAGGGATCAATAAAGTGTGGTTATTATTAAGACTGCACTATACCTTCCTGTGGGAGCCCAGTTTAAAATAGGTTCCTAACACCTCTTTGCTGTCCATAAGAGGCGACGAATGGAGCAGTTTTATCCACGAGATGTGATCCACGTCAGTGGAGGAAGGTGATACCTGAGAAATGCTGTCGTTCCTACAGTATAAATGCTGCACTTGTGATGGTGATCATATGGTCTCTTCAAGGGAATGCCCTGTGCGATCAAAGAAAAGGAAATACGAAAAGGAAATACAACAGATCAAGTGTATGAAAAAGTGAGCTACGCTGAGACTCAAGAACTGGTTGGGATATTTACTTAATATCTTTTAACCTAACCAAAACTTTTGCCTCTGCACCAAAAAGTCAATGTGAGTGTGAGTGTGAGTGCCAGACAGACTTGACCTGGGTTACCAGAGATAAATCTTAATCAATGGGTAGGAGTTCCTCTCTTACAAGAGCTGAGACTAAACGATCTCAAACCCTGATTGACTCAGGCCATGCACAGACCAGACAGGGTGCAAATCATTTGACAGACTAAAACCTGTCTAATACGAGAAGCAAAAATAAAACACCCCTACAACAAAAGCAGGTCAGGATAATAGTTCAAAGACTCCACAATTAAGGGAAATTGGAATGAGTGATGTTACTTGGCATAGCTGGAGTCGTTCCCTGAAAGGCAATGCTAGGGGACAAGTGCCAATTTTACCCACCTGACGTCTGTAAATTGTCCAGTGGAATTGTCATGGTTTTAGAGTCAATTTTGCTGAACTTCAGCAATTCACTAACATTTTAAATCCTTTTGCCCTCTGTCTCCAGGAAATGTACATGGTACCAAATAATTCAGTTTCTTTAAAAACATTTTGCAATTTTCAATAACTTTGGTCTGAACTGCATTTGTACTGCAGGTGGTACAATGAACCTAATAAGAGGCTTAATCCATAGCTGCAATTCAGTTAACAGCAATTTACAGGTCACGGCAGTCTATCTCACCTTACATAAAGCCTTCACAATCTGTTCTCTGTATTCCACTTGATGTATCTGTAACTCACCAGGAGTTGGATAATCTTGTTAATAAGGTGCAATCCCATTTTATTCTTATGGAAGACTTTAATGGCCATAATATACCATTGAGTAGATCAAATCACAATACAAAGGGTAAGTTAGTTGAAAAAAATGATTGAAAACCATGATTTATGTTTGTTGAATGATGGATCTCATGCTTATGTAAAGACAATGCATGGAACATAGGCAGCAGTGGATCTTCCTATCTGCCAAGTTCAGTAACTACTTGAAATTTCTTGTAAAACTGTGGGCAGATCTTTGTGGGAATGATCAAAACCCACGAAGGAGAGGCTGAGAAACAGTACTTAGAGAGATGACAGCTGACAAAAGTATACTGGTTTGCCTTCAAAACACTTTCTTATGAACAGTTATGAACAGATCAAGATATTCAATGATATTCCAATTTCAATAGCCAATGAAATTGTCCCTAAAACATCAGTTAACTCAATAAGTAAGCATATCCCATGGTTCAATGATGGATGCCAGGAGACAGTCCAGGCTTGGCAAGAAAGGATTTTCTTTAGACAACCAACAACTAAACACTTTGCAAAGTATAAAATATGTAAGGCACAACTTGTAGGATTATTAATGTAACCAAAGATGAAAGCTGGAGACACCATGGGCCCTATTTTATACCCCATGCAAAGCGGCACCTGGAGTGACGCATGAGAACTACGCAGTTTTCATTTTCCCATCCGACGCCCACATTGGTTACATAGCAAATGTACTTGTGCCCATCTAAGGTCCCATGGGTGTGTCGGTTTTAAAATGAGGTGGAGTCAGGTGCACTGTTGTTGCATTGCTATTTTGAGGTAGCAGAATGCAATTGCTCTGTTGATCAACAAAAACCTGGTCTAAAATCAGTGGCGCAGTATTTCAGTGTTATTTAAAGGGTGCTTTATCAAGATTGTAACATGCACCTACATAGGCATGTGCACAGCGCACGTACACTGCTTGTTACACATGAGGACACGTAGCAGCGCACAAACATCAATTAGCTAATTAATACAGTGGGACACCTGTATCCATGCGTTCAGTTATCTGTGGTTTACGGTGTTCCCAAAAAAAAATTAAAGGTTCATAAGTTTCAAACCACGTGCCAAGCGGAGACAAGCTATAAGTGTTGTGAGAGAAAACTCAGGAGAAATCCAGGTGCTGAGAAAGCAAGTAGTTTTATTTGAACCAAGGCAGACAGAAACAGAATCACAGGATCACAGAGCAGAAGGTCAGGTAAGATGGGGAAGTCAGTCCTATATGGAAGACACTGGACAGGACTAGAGACAACGTGGCAATCCAGGGTAAACAGGAGCAGACAGGAACACAGCAGGCAGGTAGAAACGCTCTGTAAGTCACCACATGGATCAACAGTACCTCACACTGAGTGGGAGGTAGCCCAGGCTCTTATAGGGCCAGTGCCAGGTGTGGCCACTTTCCTGAGTGAACTTACAGTATATTCTCACGAGGAGGACATGACAGAACCCGCCCCCCCCCCGCACGGCCACTTCCTGGAGGCCAAGGAAGGTCATGGTGCTGGCTTGTCAGGGTGGTCTTTTTGGAAGGCAGACACAGGCACAGGATGGAGCAAGTCCGCCGTGGGTGGACAACACAGAACGGGTTACTGTACCTGAGTGCCAGTTTGCCTTGACCTGCAAGATGGAGGTTTTGGGTCGACAGCCAGACTCACTGACCAGGTCGGGGAATAGGCCTAGGGTGGCAGTGACGGTCAGCTTGATGTTTCAGCCTCCAGGATCGTTTGTTTAGGCTCTAGTGTGTATGCTGCCACACCATAAGACTGTTAAAACCAGTCTTCCACTACCAGAACTGAGCTGGGTGTAGAGTCCCAGCAATACAGAAACTCAGTGAAACCAAATGACTCAGGTAAGGAGGACTTTGGCCAGTTCCAGTTCCGTGGAGCGTGAGAAGGGGTATCAGCCTGCACACCAAAAACGGGTCAACCACGGTAAATATCACTGTTAGCCCATCATACCAGGGCCGGTGCCTGTGCCAAACCTAAATTCCAGCCCAATCATTGCATTCAAACCAAAAGTAAAAACAGCGGCGCCGGGCTGATATATTCGAACCGATGCAAATTTTTCTGACCCTGAAAGATTACTGGGTCAGAGTTGGGATCGTGTCATGTCAGTAGGTGGGGTTAAAGTCATCAGGGGGAACACAAAAGTAAAATGGATAAAAAAAAAATGAAAAAGAATACAGGAAGTGGAAAAGAGAGCTAAGTAAAAACGGTGCTAGCTGCCCTAAAAACAAATATTATGGACTCCGCGTTTGGAAACAGACCCGCTAACCAGGTGACTAGAGCATTGAACGCTGCGGCTGCTTTGGAGGAATCGGATAAGTTGTTATTGTCGTGTTTACTTATGAACTTTAAATTACATTTGCCATATGTCAGATGCCTTCCAAGGATCCATCAATCAAAACAGCATATCGTTAAATGCTTGGTTGTGTTTTGTATGTTGGACCTGTGTTGTAACAACAACTTAGCCAAATAATAAGTTACCATTATTGTTTGACGTACAGCTATCTGCTTTGTTACAGCAATGAAAATAACAGACTCACATGCTGCCTTGCTTGAAATGTCAGTAATTTACGTGAAATTTACCCATCCTGTCTTTCGTGTGCTTGTTTTAACACGAGGAAGAGAATGCAGACGGACAGGAGCATCACTTTTTAGATTTATTTATTCCGGGTGAAAGATTTATTTATTTCTTTATCATCTGTATATTTGTGAATTAAAAGTTTACCAAAATGTTGCATTCTTTTCTTGTCTTAACTCTCCCTATCTAAGTAGTTCATTAATGCATACGGGAGTTCCTTCATTGTCCTGTACTTATTTAATGTGCATTTGTGCTGATTTGACAAGAAATTACTATGCATTTTAACCTTTATATGCTAATTTGTACTTCATTTGTGGTATAAAGGTTAAAATGCATGGTAATTTCTTGTCAAAGCAAAGCAAACGTGTACTTATTTTATTTGCATTTGTGCTGTTACAACAATCGATTGATGCACGTATCAATTTTAAAGGTAAATGCATACTTGCATGACAGTTATGTGCGTCCCTGCATATTAGCATGCATGACTCACAGTTCATCCATGAATGCCTTTCCAATTGCGACCCACTTTTTAACTGGAACACACAAACAGTTACTTGTGTTTGATGCTGAAGTGCAGGAATTATTCGTTGGCAGATGTACAAATAATGATTCGTGGGACACTCAGAAATTTTTGAGTGAACTATGTTGGGTTAAACTCAGGAACAACAACAAATAAAGCTCAGAATAATGTAAGCATTTGCAGTAAATTCAAAAAACTCATGCGTTCATCGCATCTCGCACAGTCCTTCATTTTTGTCTTCACTTCTGAAACAGGACCCCTCCCACAGCAACACACACACTGATGTTACAGTTCTACCCTTTCAGCACCAAGTGCAGTGTGAATGGCAGATGGTTTTTGGTGGGGTTTTTGGTGGATTTGAACTCCAGCCCACCTCTGGCCATGCACCAGCACCGGCTCCAGTGAGGACTTGGTGTGAAAGGGGTATGTCAGTGTTGAAATCTAGAGCAAGATGGGACCATGGTTGTTGAAGTGTGGGAAGTGGTTGGAGGACGCCCGCAGGTTTCTGGGTGTCAGCCTTGTGTTGGGTGCTGGCCAGGCAAGACAGCATGAACTCCACCTCTTTCCTCTAGACGGGCCATCAGTACCGTCGAGCCAGAAGACGCACGGTGGTGGAAACCCCATGGTGGTAGGAGCTGGAGGTGTGCAACCACTGTATGGTGGCCGAATGAAGCACGGATGGGACATAGACCTTATCTGCCCAACAGCTGGCAAGGTTGGGCTCATTGCGCTGGGCCTCTTGGATAGTGTAGTCCAGGTCCCAGAACGTAGGAAACAGGATGCAGGTAAGATCAGGACAGGTTCTTCATGCTTGACAGGAGGGGCGAACTGGCATGAGAGGGCATCTGCCTAGATGTTCTTCATAACAGGGAGGTATGATACCTTGAACTCAAAGCGGGTGAAATAGAGTACCCACTGGGCTTCTCCCAGATTTCGCAGATTTGAGATACTCTAGGTTGGGATGGTCTGCGAATACCTCAAAGGCAGGATGAATCGTAGTTCTACTCCACAGAGGTCAGATTCCTCGAAAATACTAAGGGTGCAACTCCCACTCCCCACCTGGCATTGGGAAAACACAGTCCCCACTCCCAACTCAGAGATGCCCACTAGCACAATGAAAGACAGTTTTGGATTGGGTTGTTGACTGATTAGTGTGGAACAGGAGAGATTCTTCAGGCATCAGGCAGTGCTTCCTCTGCTTCTTGGTTCTAGCAGAAAGTGGTCCATTGTCCTTGCAGCAGGGCATTGAGAGGGGAAGCCACCGAGCTGAATCTCAGGATGAACTGGTGATACAAATTTGCAAATCTGAGAAAGCATTAGAGCTCCTTCACCGTGCAGGGCTGAGGCCAGTCCTGAACAGCTTTCACCTTCTCTTCGTCCATTCCCACCCCCAGGTATGGATCTTGTAAACTAGAAACTTGAAAGAGTTTGATGGAAATCACACTTCTCACCTATGATGAACAGATGATTTTTGTGGAGTCGTTACAACACCCTCCAAACATGTATGTGTTCCTCGGGGGAGGAGGAATACACAAGGATATTGTAAATATAAACGATCATGAACCCATTTAGCATGTCAGCGAAGATCCTACTTGTGAAGAACTGGAAGATGGAAGGGCTCTTAGCGAACTCGTAAGGCATCACTAGATACTCAAACTGACCCATCATGGTAATGGATTCATCTCCAGCTTGGATTTGGATCAGGCTGTAGTGCTGCAGAGGTCGAGCTTGGTGAAGACCTGGATGTACACTGGTGAGTACCCACAATAAGCTGAGATTTTTGTAAACAAATACATTTTTCTCATTACTTGTTCTGTTCAGGTACAAGATACAATATTCTTCATTGTAAAATGTATGACAGTTGCCTCTGTTTTTCCTTGCTATGCATGATTTTTTTTATTGATACAATTGTCTTTCGAGAATTAATCTTAAAATGTCAGAATCCCTTTCATTCCAGAGATCACTATATAATAATGTCCAATGTATTTTATTACTACTGTATTTAGTGTCGGTACTTTCTGTGCATAATTTATAAAGCATATGCATGTACACGAAAATTACGTCATATATGGGGTCCGCAGATGGTTCGCTGTTATCTGCGTATGTCTTGGAACATATAACCTGTAGATACTGGGGGGACTACTGTAATTATTCTTCTGATTTATAAAGCTCAGGGAGATGTGGCAGAATTCTGCTGTTGCTGTAGAGGGTCTACACTCGTGTTCACTTTGTGCACGAGTAGATCCATCTTCTCTGTAGAGAAGCACTCTTTTCTACTATCTGGAAAATCCACAGTAACAATAGCAATTGGCCAAAGTAAAAGCACACCTTAAAGGGAATGGAAGATGACATTCGGATGGGTTTATATAGCATGTCACGCCCCAAACACACTCATGACTCACGTACAACCCTTTTGGACTGTGCTCCTGGTGCTGCAATTATTTTTCTGCCGTTAAACTAGCAAAAGTGGATTTGCCATGCCCTAAAAGAACTTGTACCATGTGCATCAGACTGTGTGCTTTAGATCGTTAAAATAGGGCCCTATGTATATGACTTATCCTCAATTGCACCGGCAGGAATGGTTTGGTATATGATCGTAAGATGATAGGAAGCTATACTGGGTTTCAAAGCACATTAAATATAAGGACATGGCACTTACGACGAAAGAAGAAACAGCAGAGAAGTAGGCAGATATATTCGAAAACAACTCTGCTATTGAAAACTGCCTTCCTGAATTTCAGGCTTTTCGAGGTCGACAGGAAAAAAGAAGAATTAATTTCTCCTCTCAAAACTTGGAACCCTATAGCCAGGCTTTAACCATGATGGACTCTTTATGGCCTTTAGAATAAATCAAATGATACTACTGTTGGGCCAGACAAGATCTATCACCAGTTCCTAAAACATCTACCTCATTTTGTTTTATCAGTCCTCCTTAAGTATTTTAACTGGTTTTCGGGGAATATCCCACTTTCCTGTCTGGAAGCGGTAATTGTACCTCTGACCCAAATAACTACTGCCCAATAACCTTGACTAGCTGTCTATGTTTAACCATGGAAAGGATGGTCAATGATCATCTTGTCTGGTACCAGGAGATTAACCATCATCTCAGTGATTATCAGTGTGGTTTCAGGCAAGAAAGT
This sequence comes from Mormyrops boulengeri, assembly GCA_026781065.1. Lineage (NCBI taxonomy): Eukaryota > Metazoa > Chordata > Actinopteri > Osteoglossiformes > Mormyridae > Mormyrops > Mormyrops boulengeri. Next base: position 26,578,875 of record JAODLD010000101.1, on the reverse strand, counting down.
AGATAGCCTCATACTAATGAACATCTCATCACCTTGGAAATGTATGCGCGTAAGGCTTTTATCAAAAAAAGAAAATGTGGTGTCAGTTTCCTTTTTACTTGGAAAAGTCTTACAATACAACTTGGAAGTATGGCATACTATGGACTTGGATCAGTATTGTAAGCATATTTGGAATATTAGGGTAAGGTTTCCATTCCATGTCCAAGTATACACAGATACACAGAAAAACTGACAACTGTGTCTCTGCCTCGGTTGTGTTTAAACAACTGCATATTCACATTCATATACCAGAAGAGAGTTCAATTTTTACCCTTCTGTTGGCACTTGACTATATTGAAAGTGAGCAACAGAAAGACTCTTTAATTTTTAAGGACTCAAAATCCTGTCTACCAGCACTGCAGCACTGAAAATAGATCACCCAGTGGGTTTAAAGATTTTAACCAAGCTTGCTATCCTTGATGTAGGGAATTTTAGTATTTATTCCGGTTGGATCTCAGGTCACTGTGGTGTGCCTGGTACTGAACAAGCAGACATGGTTGCTAAGTAGGCACTTCTTTCAGACACATAGACGTTTTTATTACCACCATCAAACCTCAAACCTCTGCTGAATGGGTATGTAATGAAAATATGGCCAAGTGAATGAGAAATTACCCCTGTTGGGGGTAACAGTCAGTTTTAAAAACCATTAGGACCACAAGGTGTCGTTCTGGGCATAACCGGGCTGACCCACATCTTTTTACTTGCAGGTGACGATCCACCTGTATGTTCTGCATGTAAAACTCCTTTAACTCTTAAGCATGTAACATTGTAACATTTTACAAGTATTTATGAACTTTTTACCTTTTTGATTGTTCAGTCTGTTTTACAATCCATAAACTCTCACCATGAATATAGCCCTAGTTGCTGGCATTGCATTAAAAGCCAACATGACTAATTGTCCTTAGCTCTGTGCTGCTAACTTTGAATATTGATAAAGTTTAAATATGATCCAAAATTGAAACATGGGGCTGATATCGGATTAAATTTTTTTTTTCAACGAATATCATTTGATACGATAACTGATATGTCATGCATCTCTAAGACTTACATTACTTTATAAATACCTAGCTAGTTAACTAATTCTGAGTCTGGACCAGTGTGAGAAATACGGGGGAGGTCCGGGGGGGTCCGACACTCCCGATTAACCCATGAGACCCCCGAAAGCCTCAAAAGCAAAATTTTAAGTGGATCTCAAGATCGGTATTGCGCAACAATATGGAGATAGGGAGTTCGGTAAAGTTGGAAAGACATTGACAGATTCGAAAATCGCGGTTTAATAAATCTTCAACAAAACGCTCTTACAACACAATATACGGGTCTATTCAACAGCGGTAAGGTAGACAATGAGCTACAACCGGATTTTCGTCCAAACAAGATGTATTTAAAGAAATACGGATAACATTGCTCCCTATGAACAGTCCGCTGTCAGAGGAGAGCTTAGGGACCGTCTGCGAAGTGCAAAACAAAAACGGATAATGTCAATAACTTCACTTCCAAAGAGTGAAGAGCCACCAAAATCACCAAAGGCTTTTAGAGTGTTATCATGGTCATACTACACCCCTTAGTTTGGTGAATTGTACCTATTAACCAGTACGTACTGGTACGAAATGTAGTCTATTTTTAAAGATTTTTTATTAGGAATAACATTCAATAACTTTGCTCCTATCAACTGTACTACCACCAAAACCACTACACACTTCTACAGTCTCATTATGGTCATACTATACTATTTAGTTTGGGGAAAAATTATTATTATTAAATAAAATGCAATAACTTTGCTCCTATCAATTGTAGTGCCACCAAAATTACTATATACATTTGCAATCTTATTATGGTAGGACTGCACCACTTAGTTTGGGGAAATGTGGCTTAGTCTATTGTTAAAGGGATTTAATTGGCAATAAAATTCAATAACTTTCTTACTATTAAAATGCATCACGATGCTATAAGATGGGCATGCCCATTGTCTCTGGAAATTGTGCTTTGCATATTGTATGAAGTTAATGCCAATTCATGCTATAATTAAAATATTAACCGGCCAATATTGTGCAATGACAGCAGGAGCGGGGGAGCTAAAAATGAGTATTGATTTATGTCCTGTTGCTGTTATCAAGCATCCATTATTACAGTAATAAACTTTGTGGAAATGCAATCCATATCTGTTTTAATAGCTTTTTAATTTGGGTGTGATACTATTTGTTCATGACTTAAAATGTATCAGTACCTTCAGATTCGAAAGAAAGAAGTTAATAATTAATTTGATTTTAAAAGCATAATTATTTAATGGTCCTTCATGGGAGATGGGCTGTAACCGTTCTCCCCTTTCTCCTCCGCTGTAATCATGCAAGGCAGAGGACACTGTCATTAATGTTTTTGGATGAACTTTAGTATCCTGGTTATTTGTTATTACGGAGCTGCATCAGATACAAAAACACTATGCAAATTGGATGGCATTGAACTCGGAGGTTCCTCGCCCATTTATCATGTGAACGAGTTAATTGGGTAATTCATCTCCCCGGTCCTGTACGGGAGCACCATTTTCCCTTCCCGTTGGTGGCTGTGGGGGGAAATTGCCTTCAATTAGATTTCTACCGTACTCCAGAGAAAGGAGATGCTGCTGGGGAAAACTGGCAAAAATGCTCTCATTTTCTGTCCCTGAGGCAGAGAGTGGTGATGTTAAGCAGCATTAGTGTATGAGAAGGTTCGTCAGGGTGTCTTTCTCGTAAAGGACTTGGTGCCCTGTTATTTACATACCACTTAATGTGGTCTTACAGTATAACAGTATGGGTTGAGAAACATTTAAAGAAAAAACCTTTTTAAGCGGAAGTGTATAAAAATGCTATTAATTAACATAAGTTTCATATAGAAGAATTTGGAATGATTTGCATATGTAGGAAAGGGTACTGGTGGCTAGTTTTGCCCGACCTTATTGGCTACAGCATTTTAAAACATCTCTTGCATTTTTGAGTCCAAAGAGACTCCACCCACCACAGCAATGACATTCAGTATCAAGTAGGCTAAAAATTTTGTATGAAAATAACTGATTGTCCAAAATTAGTCTTATTCTTAATCTTGTTGTTATAATCTACTATAAAGTAAGAATGCAGTTAATGACAGATTTAATGTCCTATTACAGTATTTGGAAGCTCTGCATTCTACTCCTTCGTGTTGAACTGCCTAATGCTGATGATGACATGAGAACATGAGGTGAGGTGATATCTATGATTAGGCGGTTTGGGTTCCTTTGTGTAACAATCATGAAATCTCACAACTACATGAGATGCATTCCATTTATGCTTTTAGGCATTTCGCACATCATCACCTACATGTGAACCCAAAGTTTTCTGTGACTCCTTCTGTACATTCCACTGTGCTATTTGTAGTATACAGTGCACCAATTTTCGGCTTGGTTTAAGATTTATATGGGCAGACCTTTTTTGTTTATAAAGTTCTATTTATAGCTATGGATGGAAGCCTGCATGTTTTTATCCTGAAATCTCTCTTGATACCAGGCCTAAAGGCTGCCCCAGAATGATAATAGTCCTGAATTACAACACAGACTCTCAAGCTGTTCATGTAACAACCGTTTTCTTGTGAGTAGAGATATGCCACAGATGCCCTTCTCACCAGACTCCAGCCCCGTGGAACATTTGTGGGATTAGCTGCTATGATATATGGCATCTATGGCTTTAGAGACCAGTGAACAGCCACATCTTTCTTTCTTCCCTCCACTGGGCCGAGCAAGGTGAGTAGGGTAACTCTTCATGCTCGTCCACTGGTTGCAAGAAACACCACTAGCCTGTGATTTGCCCAGGTTGTCTTGACAACAACAACCAAATTAAAGTGCTATTTCCCGTGCTATGTAAAAGCGGAGCTTCTTCGAAGGCATTTTCTTTTAATTTGACTTCTTTCCTGCAGAAGAATGAGGCCATAATCCCATTGGAGTGCAACCAGTTTTGCAATTTTGCTTCTTCCGTTCAACGCCTTTGCCACAGAGCCAGCAGGAGTGCATCTGTGTGGCCTTTTTTTTTAATTTCAGACTTTTATTACTGTTGGGGTTTGGCATTTTTAATATATGAACTCATTCCACTTTAATTATAGCCATTACAGGGCATTAACTTCCTGTCCTATTGCGAGCCAAGTGCCACTGTTTAATCAATATGAACATTGTAATGTGTTTGCAATGACTTTTCCAGTCCTATACTTTAGTGTTCTAACAAACTCCTTTCTGTCACCAACTGAACCACATAAACATATATTTATGCCATTAGAATTCCACCTTCTGCCTATTTCTACACTTGCAGTGCATGTTTATTGTCATTCATATTTAGATAGCTTCTTTGTGGGGGACAAGATGTACATATGTGCAAACAGTGTATGTCTACCCTGACATATATCTTGATTCCCAAATTTAAATGGCCGTTGCAGCACAGACTAACTTAAAACACAAAAAGAACAAGACAGTTCATCAGTCTCAGCTGGGAATAGTTGCCTGCATTGGCCTTTTAATTTATCTTGTACTCAGGGTCTCTGTCATATAATTAGGTCATTGCAGTTAAAGAAAGCTGCCCTGTCCTGTGACTGTCACATTAAGGACAGGCGAAAATACAGGTTTCTTTTGTTTTACAGTGTTGCCCCTAGTTTATTGAAAACAAACATAGAATTGATTTAAATACCAAACGGGATGGACAGCAATGTAAAGCTTTTAATTAAGGATTTGTTTCGTATCTGTGAGTAAAATCATTGGAGCTTGCATAAATATATCTTTCACGACTCATACTCAGTACGTACTGGTTAAAACTATTTATTGCCCTTTATAAACAAGATCTGTGACCAAACACCCCAACCTGGACCATCGTTCCATCACAGCAGGTCTTCTGCCCTCCCACAGCACTGCTGGAAACAGGAAACCAGGGGGACCTGGGCTACTGAAAGGGGACAAAAACACAAAACCATGACAAAAACACACAGAAAACCCCAAAGACAGGACACCAGTGGCAGAGCAGACCAGCCGTGGAATGTCAACCACTTGGGACGATGAATCTGGAAACAAGAAACCAGCTAACCAGAATTCCAAAATTAGATGCCAGTCAACAAGGACCATGACCTCTAAGCCACCCAAACCACCAAGTACCTGCTGACAACTGAGAAACACAAAGGGAACTGACCTGCTACAGCTATTCCAACAAAAACAGACGTCTGACTAGGATCAAACTGAGCCCTATGCTCCAATACCAATGACAATGACTGAGCAATGCTCCCTGCTGTGCTTACATAAGGTCGGGCTCCAATTGCCGCTGGCCCAGACCAGGCTCAGCTACCTGATTAGTAGATCATTGACAGGTGTGGCAATATGAAGTGAGAAATTGTATTACAGTTAAAGGCGGTTCAGGTACATTCTGTGAAATCAGACTTACTTGGCTGTTATGGAGTTCCTTTGATTTGTACCACGCAATGGATTTAGAGTGTTAAACGATGTAACTCATTTTTTTAATTATTGGTCATCTTAGGCTTATTGTGTGACAGTACTTGGGCCCTCCTTATTTATGTAAACAAATTAGCATTATTTACTTGTATTTCTGGTTGTCTGTCTAAACACAAAGTCACCAGGAAACATGTGCTTTAAGGACAAGTGTATGCCACTAAGTCTGGCTTACACACTTTTTGTGAACGACTGCACTTATATTAAGGGGACTGATTACTTGGCGAGAGGAGTGCAAGATGTGCTGTCCGGAAGATATCGGTGGGTGATAAGCTTTCTGGCTTTAGCAAAGAGACACACGGAGTAATGATATCAGAAAGGATTAAGAGATGCACAGCTATACAAGGCAATGAGAAAACTGAGGGAAGGGAGAAGGTTTAGAGAAAAGGGTGATACTTAGTATTGGAAAAGCATTCTCTGCTGATAAAACTGAGTTGTATAGCAGAATACTAAATAAAGCCTTATCAGAATATCTAATCACACAGCAACATAGTGGGAAGCCACGTGTTCAATAGCTTGGAGGTTTCAAAAGTACTTACTTTCCCGCAAAGGATATTAAATTTCACATTAATCCCTTTGATAAATTATGGTTTCTGAACTAGATAAATATTATTTTAGAAATTTGCTTGTCACCAGTCACTGCCTAGGTTTTCCATCTATCAAGACAGAGGTTATGCATTGGGAAGGGAGCTGTAAGATAATCGCTGTTTACCAGCAACACATACACATAAAATCTGAGTTTTTCCATTATGGGGAAAACAATTGTATAATATTGTATAATATTCACAGTCAGTCTTTAATTTTTTATGTTGTATGTAAAACAGAAGGGCTACTGTGGCACATACGGCAGCTAATTTTGCTGATGATCATGGGAGCCCTGTTGCATATGGGGCTATGTATCTGCAGGCCAGTTAGGGTGCCCATTTTGCCCCCTATCTACCATCATAAGCAACTACAGCAGTGTCAGAAATGGAGGCACAAACAGCAGGGCACCATGCACTGTGTGCCATGAAACATTACTCCCGTGATCACCACCAAAATTATCTGCCATTTGTGCCACAGTAGCCCCTTTGTTGGTTTGTACTACATGGGATAGCCCTCATTCACATCTTGCATTGATCTTGGCTGCCCAACACCCTGTTAGCAGTTCAAAGTTTTTCCCTCCTTGGACCACTCTCAGTAGGTATTCACCCGAGCTGACTGTGAGCACCTCACAAGCTTTGCCGTTTCAAAGATGCTCTGATCCAGTCATCTGGCCATAATGATTTGGCCCTTCTCAGTCACTCAGATCTTTATCCCTGCCTAGTTCACCTGAATTTAATGTCAACTTCAAGAATCAAATGTTACCTTGACCTTGACTCATATAGTTTTTGTTAGACAGTCAATATTATCTGTTTCACTTGGGGGTGATCATAAGGTTTTGGCTTATTAGGGTGTGTGTGTGTGTGTGTATGGATAATCAATAATAAAGTTTGAAGATCCATCAAACTGTTTTTGAGTTATCATCGTAACAGGACCAACTGTCAAAACTGCCCTTTTTAAATATTGCTATGTGACACTGCTTCATCTTTGGGGCATTCTGTCACAAAATTTAACCAGTTCCAGTTCATAACCCAAACAATGTCACTGAAAAGTTTAAAAAAGATCCACTGAATAGTTTTTCAGTTATCATCTTAACAAGAATGTGTCATGTTTCCTGGAACAAAATAACAGCATACACACTAATTAAACTGTACATATGTGTTTATCACAGATGTGGATATTCTCATATATCTAGAAAACTGTTCTAAAGGAATGTAACCTATATATTGCACTAGCATTTGGTACATTTGAATGCCTTTGGGATTGTGAGACTTTTCAGAAACGAACAGAAAGGAACTCAGGGCATGAAAGGAATTCACGCATGTGAATTAACAGGCACATTCTCTGTAAGCAAGGACAAGCTGAGAGAGAGGCCTTTTTAATGTCTTGAAAGCGGTAGTCTTACAGTTTAGCCATAATTACTTTAAATCCATCTGAATATGAAAGTGTTTTTTGTTTTGCATTGTTAACCACCCCCTTTCCCCAAGGATTCATTCACAAGCATTTACATGCCAACACACACAAAAAGTTGAAATCACATAAATGCCTTTTAAAACTGAATGTAGCATGCCATTAGCTGCCTTAATGGCTTTATAAACTTGCCATCAATTTCTAGCCTGCTATTTCATGTGTAACATTCAATTTTGCCAGCAGAAATCTGACTGAGATGCTATAAAGGTTGGTTTGCATAAATTGGGTGGAGAAGCTAAATCCTTTTGCGGAAAACACTGACCAAGACCAAACTCTGAGCAGACTTTCCTGCATTTGTTATATAGCTCCTGAGCTCAGTAGTTCTGAGTTAGTTCACTGTCAGAGTATTTAGTGTTTTTTGGGGGTTTCATTGCAGGCCTAACATGGACAGTGTGTAAATGATTTTTAAGCCCTCAGTAGATAAACGGTATTAATCCCATATGATAAATTTAATTGAAAAACCCTGGTGCTAACCATGTGTTATAATAACTAAATGAATAATGGCCTAAATAGGTGGATCTCCCTACCTAGGATTATGGAAATCAACTGAATTGAACCAAATAGAAATCTAAGTTCATTTGACATATTATTTATTTTTGTTCGCTTGTTATCTGTCCTATCATTGATGACTGAGGTGTACTGTTCTGTATCAATGGCATTTTAGGACATAAAGTAATATGTAACACCTTTCTTGCTCTCTTGAGACAGAGAATCCACGGCCTAATCTTTCTCACATACACTATATTTTTTCTTCACAAATTTTCTGTGTGAAACGTCTTGGTTTCAACTGCTAAAGAATTAAGGAGAATGCCACAAATTACCCAGCCAACGAAATTGCTTTCAGTTGATTCCAGCTGTCAGCAATGATTGTGACTGTAAAGGAAAATCAGACGTGTACACAAATAACATGACCCTCAAAGTAATAATACCATAAGTTCTAGGTCCAGAGTGAATATAACTGTAAACACAAACTGTCCCATAATACTTAAGTTATCATAGTGAAATGCTCTGAACAGCTATATTTGAACAATTCATGCATTATCTGGATTATTATAAACATTTTGTACATCTTAAAAAAAGATGCTCAATTGCTCACAGAAAGCTCGCAGTTTAATGTAATTCATGTTCCCATCTTCACCCATCGTTAGGAGATTTGAATAATGACCAGGGTACAAGCGGACAAACAGTGTTTGCTCAGTAATCACAGCTCTGGACTACTGAAGAGAGATGATTGTGGGATATGATAAGATGTCCTAGGGTAGTCTAGAATTATTTTTGGCACATCCCGCAGGGTAGAGACCGAGGCGGAGGCCTGCGACCTGCTAAACGGATTACATCTCTGAGCTGATTTGCAAACTCTTGGGAAGGTCTGTTTTGCCCTATTTGACATACATATATGGGTCACCAACATTTGGATGGTCTTATATTATTATTTTTCTATTCGTGATACTACATTGAATGAATAGAATGAAACAATGATATCGTACTCCTCGTATCCCTGCGTTTATTCTGCAAAGATATTTACATGATATATGTTTATTTTGCATACAGGAATTGCCTACAGCTCTCCTCTAGACTCAAAATCAGCTATGGCAAAGAATCTGTGCTTGTTTACATTCTATTTTGAGACAAAGCAGGTGTCCGTACTCTTTGTTTAACTTCCCCAAGTCTTAACATTGAAACATGTCCCAGCAGTCATTTGGTATGCAGAGTGTAGGCTTTCACAGAACTGAATTAATAAAATAGCCACAAAGACCTTGGAGTACGTACAAAGCTCGATCAGTGATTAGATACTGCCTTCACTCTGACAGGGCCTTGAAAGTCCATCCTGCTGTGAAAAACTAATTTTCGGCACAGGAAGTTCATTAACTAAGAAATCTGCATACCACTACTTTTTAACACGGGGACGAGTACTGGCAATATATCTTTTTTGATTCGTATGTACATACTTAGCCTCTCTTGATATAATGTTTTAATGTCTCAAATATGTGACTATGATGGTAGTTTGTATGTATAACAGCTCCTGAATTGGCTGGTTAAAAATGATAACAATAATAATCACAATATAATTTCCCTCTATATCAATATAACAAATTCAATATAATTTAACACCCAATGCATCTCTGGTGAAATTTTGCATCACAATGAAAAGGAGTTCCTTTCCCTGTGACTGCTTGTCAGGACTGGCTGTGGAGCACAAGCACAGACACAAGCGTGAAAACATGAATGGGGGATTTATTGAAAAGATGAGAAAATGCAGTAGGACAGGCACACAGGCAAAAGACGACACAGCCAAAACAACAGGGCAACTTACCAGGAGAGCACGTAAGTTCTAATCAACCCGTCCAATAAAAGTAATCCAGCAAAATCCAAAAATGTCCACAGTAATATTCAGTTTTCGAGAAATTCACTGAGTAATAATCCACGGAGAATTCAGAAACGCCAGGAAGAATGCGAGTGCCGTTGTTTGGTGATGCTGACTGGAATAATCTGTTTCACTTCTACCTCAGATTTCCAGCCTTTAAATTGGAAATAATGATATTTGACATATATTGTTATATCGACTGATATGCCAATTTTATAGTGATTTTTGGCCATCTCACCCAGCCGTAGTCAGCAGTACAAAACTAAATCATATCAGTGAATGTAATGCGCGGACACAAAATTACAGAGATGGTAGGCATATATGATTGTATCTAATTTTCTCTCTTTGAATATATCGAAGCATCACTGTTGGGTTGATGTTCCCTCAATATTTCTAAGTGGTTTAAGGCATATGAAAAAAAATTTAAGCCACTGACTGATTCCGCTCCAACAATGATGACCTCACCTAGTGATCTGTGTGCAACCTTGAGCCACTCTGCTGAATGTGAAGTGTTTGTCACAGGTGTGGCCTCCATAGAATACAGTGAATCTTTTGCAGCCTACACAGTCACACACTAAGGAAATTTAGAGATCAACTCATCAGAATTGCATGTCTTTGGCCTGTGTAAGGAAACTGGTGTACTCTTGCAGTGTTTAGAGGAATCGAATGTGCATCCCTGTCAAGTGACTGTTGGTTGTTGTAAATGTCAATGAAATTATAACAGTTCACCTAAACTGCATATTTTTGTGAGTGTCAGAGTACCCAGAGGAGACCTATGAAAGCCACATTAGCAGTTTTTTTTTGTTTTCAGCCAGCATATTATTTACCTATTGCTTTTATCTAAGACTGACTTGTCTGTAATAAACAATTCATTTTGGGTACATCCATCTCTGTCTTGATGCATTGAGTGAAATATTACCTAAGTGACCCACTGCCATAATCTATCTAATAGAGCCTCTATTACTGAGAGTAACGTGGTTATCAGCAACGAGAAAACGAGCCTAAAAGCTTCTGTTGGCCACGTATCGCTGTGGAGATATTGGGCTTGTTCAGTAACGATTTACATTAAGTGATGTACCTTCATAATCATAACACATTTATATTGCATTCATAGAACATTCATTAGCAGCATGTAAATATACCTTAGCATGTTAAAGCATTGCATTCATAATACTTTCAATAATCAAGACATGAAAGCTTTAATGTACATTAATAAAAAACAATATATTCATATTCCTAAGCAATACATAGGTTCAAAAAGCATTTTAATGCTTTGTCATGTATGGTATGCCATGTCCATTATGCGCCTTCATAATACATTCGTAATCTCCATGTTGATTTGGATTAAAGCTTCATTAAGCATTTATAATATCTTTAATAAGTAATATTGGTCCTGTTGCGTTTCTTTCAAAGCAAATGCAGTGAGCAATCATACTGATGGCATGTAGCCTCTATGTTAGGGTATACTTAAATGCTGCTTATGAATGTTCTGTGAATGCATTATGAAGGTGCATTTAATGTAAATCATTATCAGATGTTCTACATTTAAAGTATTTTTTCCAAAATCTCACTGATTGGCTCAGGTACAAGCATTACTATGATGATTATTTTGCTGAAAATGGTTTACTTGAATGTTTTTATTGTATCTATACAGGTGGTTCCAGTCTGCACGTTTTAACCACCATGTTTACATTTTAACAACTCTGAGGTATTAGTTGAGTTCCCCCCAAATGAGCTTGACGGTCCGAATGGCTTCCTCTCCTTTGAAAATTTCGTATGTTCTTATGTTCCTTTCCCCAGATAAACATCATAGTGTGTTGATGGGTAAATGACTTATTTAATTATGCTAACTATTTATGTTTTCACTGTGCACTTATAAAGCTATATAAATGGCAACATTCTAGAGCTGTTCCTGTGCCCTCCTGTGCAGTTTTAGTAGTAGTTTGTTACATTGAGTCTTTACACAATAATACATATGAAAATATTTAATAGGCACAATACTAAGAAAACAGAGCATAGCATTCAGTACACCATTTCAGTTATTGGATTTCATGCCTCAAAGCATTCGGCACATTGTAACGTCAAGCCTTTTTTAACTACTGCAGCTGAGTAGTAGGCTATACACTGCTTTCAAATGTTTTATGTATTGATATATAAACCTTTTCAGCTCATGTCCCCACTTTAATAATGCCAAAACACTTTGAGGCAAATGCTAGTTCAGTGAAGTAGGCAATTGCGATCCTCTCTTTGACTGGAAAAGGATGGAAAATATTAGGTAACAACTCAGCTCTGAGATGAAGATGAAGCCTCACGCCACTTCACTAGAAGTCAGGTGCAGTCTGAAAAGCCGTGTCTTTGCCTTGTTAGCCTGACTCATAATATTGAAGTTTATAGAAATTTCACCAGGGAAATTTTGTTTCAAAAGTCTTGTTTCAAAACCAATTGTCATTCTATAAAATGTTTAGAAACACTCATATGTTCATACTATCCACTGCCTAAAGCATGCAGCCTGGCCTAAGTTGGGCTCTGTCTATTCCTGCCTGTTCGATTAAAGCCTGGACTTCTGACCCTTAATCATCAGAGGTGAAACAATATCTCATAAGTGACTAGCTTCCCCTGATCTGTGAGTGGGGTTTTGGCCTCTGCCGTGTCTGCAGTGTTTGCATGTTGTCAGGATATTCTGGTTCCTTCCCAAAATATAAAGACACGTGTACATATGTGTCATTTCTCTGTGCTGGACAGCTGTTTTTACCAGTATGCCTTATGGTTTTGAGTACTCTGGATCACACTGATAAACATGTCATTACTGAAATTTGATGAACGACTGGAATATTCTGTGCATTTAGATTCAGATGTGTTTACGTAATGTTGTTAGTGTATGTTCTATATTATTGCTTATAATGTTAGTTTATTCAAACATCTATCTATCTATCTATCTATCTATCTATCTATCTATATATCTATTTTTTTAAGAGATCACTTTAAGACCACCCACTCACGTGTTCATACTGAGGTGGTATCAGATTATAAGGGTGTCCCTCCGGGTTTGGTGTTGGCCCTGTTCTAATTTGCCATATACATAAATCACTTGGGGGAGAATGTTCTTAATTCAGCTTTCCATTTTTTGCTGATGATATTGTTATATATTGCATTTCATCTACCGTTAATAAGGCCTTTGAGTATCTACAAAATGCTTTTAATAGAGTGCTGGCTCAGCGCAAATAACCTCCCTGCCATCAGCTTTTATGTCCCAGAAACAGAACACTTATGGGTTAAGTTTGCTGTATTTGCTCCTTATGTCTGTCCCTAAAGCTCGGACAAAGTTGGGGGAAAAGGCATTTATGTTTCCTGCACCTGCCATTTGGCCTGGAAGATGAACTTAAACTCAAGGGTTTAGTCACTTTAAAGCTATTGTAAATTCAATAGAATCGATGGGATGCCAGTCAATTAGAAGACACACATATACTGTAATCATTCCCTGACTAATTACAATTTAAAGACGCCAGTCTACCTGAACCATGTCTTTAAACTGTCAGAGGAAAGCAGAGTACCTGGAGATATCCACACCAACAAAGGCAGAACTTGCAAATGTGTCTGCTCCCAGATTCATTTATCATTGTGGAAAATATGTTTTTCTTTAGTCTAGCTATCAGCAGCTTTATTCAGTGCTTTTTTCCATGTTCTTGGCTTGTTGTCTAAATGCCATTTTAAAGGAGACTCAATAAATAATAATCTCATTTAACTGTAGGAACAAAACTATTTCAAACTGTCAGAGGCAATTTAAAAATAATGGATACCTTAGCTGCAAAAATTACATTGTGTTCATCTTATTTCGCCTTATTTTATGACGACTGAGACTTCAACAGGATGATGGGTTATTACTCATATTGCTCAATTGAATCTATGTCTGGTGTCAGAACAAGTTAAAAAAGATGGTAGAGAAATGCCATAACAATTCACCCCCTGGATTATAGCTTCATAATGTGATGTGTTGATGCAGTTCAAGGTTCTTAATTAAGGGAATATTGTAGTGTTAAGTTTTTGTGGTGTGTGAACTATATGATGTTCAGCTGTGTTGGGGCTACATTATTTTTGCATTTTTGGTGGTGCTGAGAAAATATTTTTCTCTGAGATCTCACATATTTTTTAGCCAGCGGTCATAACTCATCATGGAGCTCAAGACCTACTGCGACAATTCATGATGGAACACAACACCTGATGCACAATTTAGGAAATGTAGGATGAAACGCTATATATTATTTGATGGGAATCCTGATGTACAATAGCATAATTGTAGTAGTATACACTGGCATCACAAATATAGCTACTGTGGTTAAAGTAAAAATTGCAATATCAACAGTATTAAATTGTATTCACCATTTACTACATCAAGGGTTAAAAGCATATAAGCATATGGGAACCAGGAGACTGAATTACATGACACAGGAATGCTGTTAGAACAATCTTGGCACAACTCTGTCTGAAAGAGCAGACTAGATGTAGCTCATTGTTAGGAAAAGGATCCTATACCATATAAAAATAATTTTAGTACTGTTAAATATTCTAGTAGGACATATTCCTTAAAATTTCATGACAACCCTTTCTTTTATGGGGACCTTGTCAGAGATCTACTGCAACAGAACATCTTTCCGTGCAGCAAATGTCAGGATATTGTAGCCTATACTCAACAGAATCAGTGAAATATCTCCAAAAAATATCTGTGAGGTTAGGTATCTCCTGACATCAAAAACGTACTCCTGAGTTACAAGGAACATCCCCCCACCTATAGCACTGATTGAATTTCCCTTTGTGTAGTCCATATCCCAGCTAAATCTTTTATCTGCAAGTATTCCAGAACAGCTGAAATGATATTTAGGAATCATGAAATCTACCTAACGGTTTTATTTTACGCACCAATCCATTTGGACAAAGGTGAAACTTATCCTGGCTTTGTGTGTAATAATTGTTTTGCGGTGCTTGCAATGTGACAATTAATGTTTGATAAATGATAGGTCATGGTTTTAGAGCACATTGTGTTTCATGTACTGTACGAGCCCAGTCTGTTTATCGTCTCTCACATCTGACAAAGCCAGACTGTTGCATCACAAAGCATTAGTACTATTATTTGC
The DNA here is from genome assembly GCA_026781065.1 of Mormyrops boulengeri. NCBI lineage: Eukaryota > Metazoa > Chordata > Actinopteri > Osteoglossiformes > Mormyridae > Mormyrops > Mormyrops boulengeri. Next base: position 26,563,808 of record JAODLD010000101.1, on the reverse strand, counting down.
TCCTTTGTTTGCTATTCTGTAAATGATAAAGCTTTAATTATAATAAACCGAGAATATCCAAACCATGCACTGTTACCATGGAGCTATTGTAAGCTGTTATATCTAGATAAATGATTGCATAGATGTGTAAATATTTTATAATTTTCAGCAAGGTGCACATGTATTGATATGGACAACAGTTTGCTAATCCCTGGTAATGATGTGGTAATTAAGTATTACTGAATTAAAATATGAACTTACTTATGACCCTAAGGTTCTAATTTGACCTCAGTAGGCTGCTCCTTGTATTTTTCTAGGGAAAAGATTCCCCAGGATCATAGTATACAGTTAGCAATCATGGGCTAAAATAAAAAAACTTTTATCATGGATCTTTTAGGGCACATTTGCATTTGACATAATTGTATATCCATCCATCCATCCATCCATCATCTTTTATCTGGTTACCTCGCTCAGTGATCCTTTGGTGCCCGGAGCCTATCCCGGGCAGCCTAGGGCACAAGGCTGTGGTACACCCCGCACAGGATACCACTACATAATTTACTGACAATACATAATTTATAGATCTTAATTCTTTTTAAATTTTACCTGGATAATGTCTTTCAATCAGGTCTGAATGTATGGGTGTATCCATGGATTAAAAATGATGTCATTCTCATTTGTACAACCTTTTGCTATTGTACATTATTCATGTCATGAGTGTACATGTTATTCTACATATTAAGGTCGATATCCCATTTCATTTCACAGATAAATCAGCTAGAAACCTGATCCTTCTTTGCATTGGTTCAAATACAGTAATCACCTCTGTGTAAGATAACTGCCGTTAAATCAAAGACTGGAATTTAAAGTTACTTGATCTGTGTATGTACACAATCTTTGCAGATTGCTTTGACCAAAACTGCTACATTGTGTTTTTTTCCTATCACAATGCAGGATTGCTGATATCTTTTTTGCCTTTTAACATTAAATTTCCTTTTTCATATGAAACATGTATTATGGGGAGACTTCCCGTATCTAGTCCACAGCAAAAGTAACAGTTTATAAAGAAGATACCCTCCAATTTAATCCATATCTGATACCTTTATATTATCATGATCTTGCACTTACAGAAATAATCTGGCCGTAAATGCATGCCATTTCCTAATTATCAAGTATGAAAGAACATATTTGAAATAAGGTTTGTAAAAGAAACTGGGTCTAGCTGCTCATCACGACTCGTGCACATTGTTTAACCCAAGACCTGCCTCTTGTGAAAACACTTGTGCTCTCATATGGTGGTACTAAAGGATGTCCACTCATTTCAACCTCTGCCATATCCAGGCTGCAGACTCTCCCCCTTCCTTTGTTCCTCAATCTGTCATTACGCAGCCCCAGGGCTTCATATCAGAAACAAATCCTGTCTTCAGTACCTCGGAGGTTTAAAGTAATAGACAGGTGCTTTGAGGGTAAAAATGTGGGAAAATATGTGCAGCAAGTTTTAGGGTTAGATGGAGGCTATGATGCGCCCATTGCCAGGACTGTGGGAGATCCTTTAAGAGTATGATGAGTACGGAGAACTAATTCCTGCTGAATAGACCTTCATGTAGTTTCGCCTGTATTGTGCAGCTTGGTGTGAAGGTTGTAGCATGTTACTAATTCAATTGCAGTACTTATGTATTCTAGGCACTTATTTTGGGGGAAATGTCTTTGGTGGAACTCACCACTCACATGAACATCACCCAATTCTAGGCTTTCTAGGAGAGTTTGTGACTCAAACAGTTTTAATAGCATATCTCATACTACAGAATATTATTCTTAAAAAAAATAAATGACCAAAAAATCATTTTAACCTATTTCATGTTGAATATGGAGGGCGGGACTTCATACAGGCAATGTAAGGTTTTAAGGCAACCGGCATGTTGGAATTTGGATGTGGCCACCAGCAGCATTCAGCTGTATAATTTCTTCTTTCTTTCTTTTTAAAGGCATGGGTTAATTCATTTGCATGATATTACTTCAATTTATCACCACAGCAGCAGAATCATGACACTGGCAATGAATATGATGAAAGCAGCATTACCTGAACTGAATTATCATCACAGAGTATCCCTGCCTGTTTTTTTTAACAGCCCTGAATGCCTGCATTTTTGCCTCACAGAAACTCATTAGCAAGGAAAATATATATATATATGTGCACATATACATAGTGCTTCATTTTGCTACTTGGAACTAAGAATGGTGCGGCTTTGTCAACCAAGCCGTTTTCACTAAGCACCAAGTCAAATGCCAACCCTGCAGGAGATCGGCATTTCACTCCTCTGTACCGATCATCCTCCAGAAAGGGGGTGCCGAGGTCTGCCAGGATGTCCCCTTGTATGGCTGTCATTTCTGCCATCTTCAGCCCTCTGCCAAGCTGTCAGGTTTAGCCCTGTTTCCCCTGCTGTCCACCTTTGTTTGTCTTTGGAGATACCTCAGGGACTACTGTGAGTCTTTGTCAGTTTGCGTGCGCCTATACTTGTGGTCGCACAAGAGAGGGAGGGAAGGAAAGAGAGTTTTACAATCAGTAAGGTTCAGAATGTGAAGTAAGGACACCTTGCTGGTCCCCTTTCAGGTCATTGAATGGCCATGTACATCATCTGTTTATTCATTTTAACAGGGAGCCATGAGATAATGGGGACTGCAGCAGTCTCTGTACAAGTTTTATGATCACATAACTTTCAGGTGTATTTTGGCTTTTTATGGATGGAAGATTCTTTTTTTTGTGATTTGATAAGTTGTTATTGGATGAGCTCAATCATGCATTCATCGATTTATAAAATTTATTCATATATTTTTTTAATATTAAATATTCTAATTTCAGAATTGATAAAATTTATGGAATATAGGTGAAATACATAAGTATATCAGATTATCAGTTTGAAACATTTATATTGCTATTTTAAGTCTGATAAAAAAAAAAACATATTTTTGTTTACCATTTACACATCTATTTTACTGATTGTTTGGGCAAGTTAAACTGGTAGAGGGGAGATTTAAAATCAATATTTGTAAAAAAAGAAGAAGAAGAAAATGTTAAATAAAAGCATGATGAATTAAAATGAGGCCGCGGCAGGTAGCAAATGTCTTTGTTTAGCATGGCAGGGGAACCCTGGCAGTGGATGAAGGTTTGCCAGACAGCAGCCAGGGCCTCGTGATTGATATACATACATCATGTGCACGGCTGCTCATCTGGAAAGCCAGGCTCTTCATTTTTTCCAGGCCACTATGGACTCTATAATGACATCCTCATAACAAGCCCACGGTCCTCGCCAGTGGTGCCTGAGTGACACAACTCTTTGCTCATGGCCAGGCTCAGGGACCGTAGCCCCATTAATTTCGAGGAGATTCTTTTTTTTTCTGCTTAACTAACAGTTGGTGACACACCTGCTGTGAGCGCTGTTGCAGAAAGGTGAGCAGGACCTTCATAGACAGGCCAGCGATGGTCTCCTGAAGCGACGAGGCCGCGATGGATGTATCCTTCCAGACAAACCGGCAGTATGGAGGTGGGGGGGCTGGGAGGGACCGGAGGTCCAAATCAAATGGCGCTAAATAAAAGAGCGGCTATGTTCAGAGTATACCATAGTACGAAAATGCAGTGAAAGTGCAGCGTTTGTTTAAACATATTTTTAGTATTTTTAATACAAGAAAAAGCAAGGTTGAAATTTAAACATCAGAGCAGATCAAAAATCTGCCCAGCCTTTCTGAAGTCATCATTCATTCTCTTAGACTAAAATAAATGGACTTTTAGACATTAGTACCAACTATATATAAATGAAAAGAACCATTCATTGATGATGATTGACAGAGTCCCATCTCGCTCTGGATTGCGCAGAAATGGCCATTACATGCCTGCGGTGGCCAGTCTCTGCCAAAAAGTCCGACAGCTCCTTCAGGCTTGTTTTTGGCCCCTTGAGAGCTTCGCCACTCAGCTGGCTCCTCCAGTGCTCATCCATTTTGGAGGGATGACCTGATAAACACTTTATATTTCAGTTAACTTGTAATTTAATCAAACAAATAAGACCAAATAATGTAGTACATTATTGTATTCCTATATCTTATCAGACTAATCAATCCATATTGGTTAAGTAACATGTTTTTTTTTTAAAAAAAAAAAGAAAAGAAAAACAGCAGTAACCAGGTAAATCATAAAGTAGAATGATATGGTCCTTAACTGAATATTTGTAAATATTTCAAAGCAATCTGGCAAAATGACAAAATTACCATTTATTATTTCAACCATGGATCTACTTTGTTCTATAACTGTAAGCTAAAGCACTAACCATTTTCACATGGGGAAAAATAACTTTGTGTGGCGTACATATTCTACATTAATCATGCCCTTTAGCAGTAATGTAGTGCTGATAAAATGACGTGGGGTAGCGGTTTAGCCGCTGCGGTGCACTTAGTTTCTTGAACTTCCGCCCTTATGTGTCTCCTGTCCTACTCATGTCCTTTAGTTCCCAAAATTATCCTCTGTTTTCCCAGAGGAGCTCCTGCAGGCAGCCATAGACACAGGGGACATGCTGGGCTCTAGAATGAAGTGAAAGGACAACAGGTTCAACCTTTCTCTGCAGCATCTGTTGAAAAGGTTCTCATCCCACAGCGAGCAGCACCATGTACTCTCCCGTGTATCTTTTCAAGCGACATCTAAAACACACTTCATTACACACAAAGAGTCGACTAATTTTACTCACTCTCCATGTATGAAATGGAATCACAGCAATCGCATATAATCAGTTTGAAATGCACCCTTTGATGTCAATTAGGCACCATCCATTTTTTCTGAAACCAACTGGGGTCGCGGGGGGCACTTAATAAAAAATATTTTTCCTGCTTTTCTGACCTGGGGACAGTTATACCATATTGGTTTTTGCAGTTAATAAGCCCAGGGTAAATGTATTCAGCATTGCTGAAATTCTTACTTTTAAAAGTAGAAGTCCCCAGAATTTCCTAAATTTCTCGCTTGGTTTGTGTATTGAATGTCAAGCCTATTATGTGTGTACAGCGTCATGACACGGAAGAAAACGGAAGCACAACCGAATATAAGATACAAGGGCACCACATTGTACATTTTGTTAGTAATTGTTTGTCTTACAAAATATATGTATCCATTTCTCTACGAATATGGGAGTGATTCATGGTTATATTTTCCTTGCACAAATTATTGAAATATTGTGAGATGTAAAATGCATACTACATATTTAAACCGTAAAACTGATACTCTGATATTAAGGCAAAAAAGAATAGAACCACTGTGTTCATCCTCTGCTATTTCTGACATTATCAGCCCATAAAAAGGATTAAAAGTCCCCATCACAACACTACACACTGAACTCACTAAAAAGGAAGAGCTTATAGCGTTACCTGTGCTGACCCTGTGAGATAGCACATTCTGCTAAGATGCCTGTACTCAGGATTTACTGCCATTTAGTGTTTGTCATATTTAATATGTGTCCTTGCTCTTTTTTTGTGTGTGTGGTCTAAGTATACATATCATTGTGGGGACATATGAACCCCACAATGTGATAAAAACCTGTTATTTTGACGTTGTGGGGACCATTTTTTCGGTCTCCATAAGGGGAAATTTTACAAAAATCTGTGACTGCAATAAAAAAACATCAAATAACAATAAAATGCCAAAAGTCTTTGTATTTTGCTTGGCTACTTGTGGTTAAGCTTAGGGCTGGTTAGGGCTTAAGGTCATCATGTTGGGATTAGAGTTTTCCCCATAGAAATTAATGGAAAGTCCCCACAAAGATATAATTACAAACAAGTGTGTGTGTGTGTGTATCCGGTACAGGGTATGTCCTGACTTCTGCTCTTGTGCCCTGTGATCCCAGTAATTTAGTGGGTTAATTTTGTGCTACAGTTGTGCTCTAATTTGGGAAGTTCACACGTTTTCCAACAAACTTATTTTCACGTCACGATACAGTAACACAATTTAAAAGGGTTAGTAAGTTTTAGAAGCCTTATGATTCCAAATTAGCTTCTGGCAAAAGTGTGACAGAAACTGTTACCTCCATCTGATGATTAAAAGATTATGAGATGTGTAATCTCGTCACGACACGAGGACATCTGTGCAATGAAGAGCATGGTTATGAGAGGTGAGCTGGGGCTTGAACATCCTCCAGCACTACTAGCCCGCAGTCATGATGAACGACCAGGGCCGCCCTGTTTTTAATAAAACCCTGGATGGGGTGACCCTTTTGTCATTGATTATGAGGTTACAAAAAAGGCAGGTGGCTTGTTGACAGCACACCTCTGGTGTGGTCCTGAGGACAAGAGGCGATAGTGTCACAGATAGCAGCAGTAACCGAAATTTATATTGATGGCTTTGGGAGCCTGTGTGTGTCCCTTGACCTTCTGGGAGGAGGGTAGTTCAAATAAATGTCTTACTCGAAAAGAAATGATTTCAGTGCAGCTACGTTATAAAACCAGTTTTAAACCAACAAGTCCTCAGTTTTGAATGCGGCCTTTCCTCTATTCTTCTATTTTTATAGATCACTTTTTCACTCACAGCTACAATCTTCGACGGCTGACTGCCAGCCAAATAGAAAAGCGGAACAGATGTCTCATGCTAGCGTGTCTTCTATCGTCTGCAGCTTTGGAGAAATACGGACGTGTTACATTTCTTTGCTAGCAAATTCGAAATGTCATTACCTATAGGTTGTCCATGTGGGAAAAAAATGAAAAATTTAGCATTCCTAAAATAATGAACGGTGTTGAATAGTTGGTTCAGTAATATGTGTTAGATTTTTTTTAAGTAAATTTTTAAGCTAATTATTCAAATTCCTATTCAAAGTCATCCCAAGACTGATTCTCTGACTGAATAGCACACACTAGCAGAAGCATAACTTTGACGTCTGCTTAAAATAACGAGGTTGAATATGTGATGAAATGTGAGGCTCACAGTCTTATTGCCAAGGTATATGTCAAGGTCATGGCTCTGTTTATTTGGTTATGAATAGACAAACACATTATGGCCTCATTCAGGTCAAAGAAAGACATGCAAAAATAAATGGAACATCTAGAAGCACTATTTCTATACTCTGGCCTTTCCCAAAGCGATGACATAGGTCACATGGTATTTAAACTTGGAGACAGTGTTTATCCAACAAATTCAGACGAGTCCTGCTTCTTGACCCTTGGTAAAAGAGTCCGCATGATAGGACAAGGAAGCTGGGAGCTACAGCAAATGAGAGACTGTGATTTGTCTAATATTCTGTGTGTGTGTGTGTGTGTGTGTGTGTGTGTGTGTGAGTGTGAGAGAGAGAGAGAGTGTGTAATAAAGGTTGGGAGACATGGGCCAGATGTGACAGCGGTGGATCCTGGCACAGTAAAACCTTTAAACAAAACCATTCATGTTGCCATTTATATTACAGGTTAGACATTTCTCCGCAGCAATAAATGATCTGTGGAGATTCCTTTGTGGTTCTGTGATGTTAAGTGTGGTCAAAGAAATATGTTTCATTTCAATGAGGTGTTATGCAAGTGAAGAGTCATGTCTCAAGCCTGGGAAATTACGGATAAAATGATCTCAGGGGAATGTGCTTCTTGCTTCAAAGGCAATATCACAGTGCTCTTTACAAACCTTTGTGCAGCCTAAAAACAAACTTTGTTGCTTATTCGCAAAATGTAATTTTAACAGCAATTGATTTTCATTCGTAGTGCTGACTGGACATACCCTAATTACATACAAACAACATTTTGAACTTTGGTTCACTTGCAATATATTACAAAATGTTTTTATATCATTATTTCATATCGTTTATAATAAATATTTGTTATTACCATTTATACAAAATATGTACAAGAAAAAGAATATATCAGCCATAATTATATATAGAATAACATTGCCATTTAATATTTTTTTCAGAATTTTCCATAATTATATAATATATATTTTTTGTTATGTATAACTATTTTTTAATTATCATTTTATAATTATTATTTAATTGCTAACAGACTGAAAATGCCCCTTACATTCATTGAGCGATGCAATGCTCACTATTGTAATGCGTGAGCTGTACACTCGATCTACTGAAGGCAGGCTATTGTAACACTTCCCGCTATTTGTAGTGTTGAGTTCGGACACAGTGAAAACACTGACTGCTGCTAAGGAGGCCCATGGGAGTGTGGCTGTAGGCTCTAGCCTCGTGCTGCATGAGGCACCAAGAGGCACGTGCTCAGGCCCTGAGGTGATGGGGCTGATAATTGTACTAATCGTATTGTGATAATTCCTTCACAGCTAGTTTTTAAAGCTGTTTTCATGTATCCACTTGAGACCAGATAGATTAGCTGATGTTTTTCCTGACATTGAATTGTACTGCTGTCTTGCATTTAATGATTTAATCCATCCATCCATCTCCTACCGCTTTTTCGGGTCAGGTCGCGTGGGCAGCAGTCTAAGCAGGGAAACCCAGCCTTCCCTCTCCCCGGCCACTTCATCCAGCTCCTCCGGGGGAATCCCGAGGCGTTCCCAGGCCAGCCGAGAGACATAG